>CM052898.1:56340766-56385502 GCA_028534135.1 Potos flavus | reverse complement strand
AATTATCATATGATCTCTCTGATATGAAGAATTTGAGAGGCAGGGTGGGGGGTTGTGGGGGGTGGGAGAGGGAAATGAAACAAGAGGAGATCAGGAAGGAGACAAACCATAAGAGACTCCTAAACTCATGAAACAACCCGAGGGTGGCTGGGGGGTAGGGGCGGGTAGGGACAGGGTGGCTGGGTTATGGACATTGGGGAGGGTATGTGCTATGGTAAGTGCTGTGAAATGTGTAAGCCTGAGGATCCACAGACATGTACCCTGGGGCAAATAATACATTATGCGTTAATTAAAAAATTAAAAAAAAATAAAAATAAAGTCATATATAATATGTACAATGAGAAAAACTAAATATTTTCCCCACGATATGTGAAAAAGATGGAGAAAAGAACTTCCATTCTTAGAAAGGGATTGATGTTTCCTTTTCAGAACAAAATAAAACCTTCTGGACATCAAAAAAAAAAAAAAAAAAAAAAAGAAGAAGAATCCCCAGGGACTTAACATTACATTTCTTTACTAATGACACTCTGCCTATACCCAAGGTACCCTCTCCCTGTGTCCTGCTAGTCAAACAGCTGATTCTTGATCTAAGGTGAGAACGAACATCTGCCTGGGGCCTGCTTGGAAGGCTGAGGCCAGCAGGGCAGGAAGCTGTTCAGGCTCACAAGGGTCTGTGATGCCCTCTCCCAGAGGCAACAACCACACTCTGCCAACAGCTGGCCAGCAATGAGCACATAGAGGGTTGAGCAGACTTAGTCTAGAAGTTATAAAGGCTTCCTAATCAAGCCACACTTCAGCCTGAGGGTTCCCTGTGTGGAATTGAGCCTGTGGATTCGGAATTTTTCCACGGTCCCATAAAATTCCCTGTGGACAGACTTCCCCCACATGGTTCTTTCTCACTTACGGTTGATGAAGAGTAAGAAGATGCACTTCTTCACCGAGTAATTTGCATTGGATATGTAGCCATTCATTTTGAAGGCCAGGGTTTTATCCTCACACCCAACTTCTATCAGTTCTCTGGTTGAAAAAGAGGAATTTTGAGGGTCTTGAAAATAATAGAAAATTCAAACAGTATAAAGATCCAGAGATGGAAAAATCAGAGCTCCTTCATAAACGAATTCTGCCAAGTAAGGACCCCGGAGACTTGGTTTGTTGAGGTCGTCTGGGCCCACCCATCCACCCACCTGGCTGTCCCTCCATCTACCCACCTACTCGCTCTATCACTGTTTTCAAGCACTTCTGTTCTAAGCCAAGCACTGCTCGCACTGCTGGGACATAATGGCAAATCCAAGCTCTGAGAACTTATTTCACTGAAACTTCTGTGTACCTGAGTGACTAAACCCCAAAGGTGAAATTCCAAAAGGACTCATTTCTCCTGAATCCCTTACTATATGCACAGCACCATAACGGGGCTCCAGTGTGCCGTCCTAAGGGCTGTACTTATGGGGAGGTGAGGTTAATGGGTGAAAGGTGGTCTGCACATAAGCCATACTCGGCTCTGCCTGAGGATCTTCCCAAGGACGGGTCCTCCTGCCTGAAAACCTCCTATGGACAGCTAGTTAATTCCTCCTATGTCTGGGCTTAGTCCTTCAAAGAACTTTCTCTGACCACCCCTCCCCTAAGAGATTCTCCTGTTGTGCCTTATATTTTTCCTTTCAGACATCTAGCACCATCACTAATGAATGGCATAATTCTTTCTTTTTTTTTTTATTAAAGATTTTATTTATCTATTTGACAGAGAGAGATCACAAGTAGGCAGAGAGGCAGGCAGAGAGAGGGGGAAGCAGGCTCCCCACTGAGCAGAGAGCCCGATATGCGGGGCTCGATCCCAGGACCCTGAGATCATGACCTGAGCCGAAGGCAGAGGCTTAACCCACAGAGCCACCCAGGCACCCCTGAATGGCATAATTATTTCATGTGTCTTTCCAACTAAATAGGCATCCTCTGAGGGCAAGAAGCATTTCTGCTTTATGCCCTACTATATTTCTCAGCACAGTCCCCGGCAAACAGTGGGGATTCATAAAGCACTTGCTGAACGTACGGTGGAAGATTGTTAAGTAGTTCACGCGTACTCGGAGTCTCTGAGCAGAGAACACAGCTTGCCGTGTTTCTCACACACAATAAACCAGCAAACCCTTTCTTCCCAAAAATGTCTCGAGAGGCTGGTTTTCTGGAAACACCCTTTGGGAACAGCTGCTCTGTGTGATTTCTAATCTCTTAGAGTCCCTAGGAAATTCATGCCTAATTCTGAGTCTTTAAATAATAAAGAAGCTCTTACGAGTTTCTTTATACAATAGTGTTCTCTCTCTGCTCTGGGAACACAGTTTAAAAAACTTAATTCACTAACAATTAGTAAAGAAGAGGGTAATTAAAAGCAAATTGACTGTTCCCTAGTTAGGAACTCGGTTTTGCTTAAAGAAATGAGTAATTTGTTCTTTGAAGTAGAAAACTGGGCTCTGGGACTACTGCTGCTTCTAAGATTTTTGGAAAAAGGGAAGCCAGGGGCTGTCTTCTCCATTGGCATATGCCCCACATCTGGGCCATGGCTGGCATGTAGGGGGCCCTTAGTATTCTTCCCCTCAGATTATGACATGGGCACTCTGGGCTTTGCAGAGTCCTGAGATTTAGCTAGGACTCTGTGATGGAAATGATGGTTTCTGCCTCACAGGGAATGCCGTGAGGAATCTATACTATAGGTTCCCCTCTGAGGCTCTCCCTGACGAGCAAGATCTGGTAACACTTAGAAATCTCCTTGCCACCAGACAGGGAAGTCTTTAAGGACAGGGAGTATTTTATTTATCTTTACATCCTTAACTTCCGGCACAAAGCCTAGAATGTGAGTAGCAATTAATAAAAGTCGAGCCATAATAAGTGAAATCCCAAAATGACGATATGAGAAGTATCAGGAAAAGAGGAAGCGCTGGAAGATGAAAGAATTCTACTACACTGTGACTATTTTGAAGACAGAGACTAGAGAGAACACACTGATTTACAGTTAGAGCATCTGGGAGATAACATGCACCCAAGAAGTGTGGGTTCTCTGAACTCATGATTCCGTGAACAAATCTGGAGCATGGAAATAAAGCCTGCCTATTTCATTAAAGCAAACTCTTAAGGTAGGTGCTACTTTGACAGATTCCAAAATAATGTGATAAATTGTAAACCAAGACAAGGAACGCAGATTTTTCAAAATATGAGTTATCAACATACCGGCTAACAGCATTTCCGAAGATGGAGCGAATATTGTCCACCGTTGTGGCATTGGGCAGTGTCCTAACGTCAGCTACGGTCTCACCTTGCTGATAAACAGAGCAGAAAATGCAACTTACTGTCTCACAGTTGTGAATGAAACACCCTAATCTTATCTCCTCAAGTGAACTATTAAAAAAAAAAAATCCCTTTTTCTAATACATAACCATCCCTTATAAACCAACCACTTACTTTTTTAACTGAGAAACTAATGCCTGAATTGTGTATTGAATACCTGGCAAAGAAAAGACAACAAAACAGTAAGCAGAGTGGCCAAATGCACAACATAAGGCAGAACTACCTATTGGTTAAATAAATCGTTGGCGCGATGTGATTTAAACAAAGATATACACAATCAGGAATATCTCCATATATCATATTTACCCACAGGAAAATAAGCCAGCACAGACTTCAAGGAGATAGCAATGCTAAATGTGGCAGAATCAAACAAAAACCAGAGTTTTTTGCTTTTATGGGGTTCTGACTAGACTCAACTGCATTTCAATACAATCTCCTCCTTGCCTACAGTTTTACTTTGGCAAACCCACTGGGTCCAGATTGCATCTTGAGAACTTACGCTTTCCAACTCTTGAACTCCTTTATTCTCTCCCAGAGCCCCTCAAGACACTCTCTCCTTACCCATTTCTTTTATGGCGCCAAGCCCTGTTTCAGCATCTCCCAGTCTTTTCTCAGTTGACTATTATTTATTTATTACTCCTCCCTCATGGGCCCCATGAACTGAAGGATTGTGTCTAGCAAAATGCATTCATTCAGCTAACAATTAAGAATTCACCTGACTACACCTAGAATCAAAAGAGCCAACTAGAACTCCTTTATTTCCAAGAGACAATCAATATTCTGATGCTGCTTTATACAACTCCAGGGAAAAGCAAAGAAACTTGATGTATAAGTCTGTTCCACTTTATGAGGAGCAAATGTTGTATTCATTTTGGAGTTTTCAGAAATACTGAAATATAGTTAAAAGATCTCTGCTACAATTCATGGATGTGCAGGCTTAGAGAGCCCATGCTGAATCCACTGAATCAGCAGATGAAGTCAGTCTACAGTGGACATAATGTTATTTTCACCTGCCCCGAACCCTTTCTCCTTCTTCTTTTAACATGCCCTAGTCTCCCTCTGGGAAACTACCTCCTCCCCATTCCACCTGATTTACCCTAGACTGCCAATCAGGGAATCTCCCCATAGACAAGAGGCACGTGACGGGGTGACCCAAGCCATGCCAAGCAGATGTACACTCTGAGGAAACAGACTCCTGAGTAGAGTCAGGAAAGAATGAAAACAATTGTACCAGGGCCACTGTCTAATTCCCAAAGCCAGCCTGGTTTTCATCCTCTCCAGGGAGCAGCTGCTGACATTTCTTGCCACTCTTAGCCTTGCGATAAATTTCTTTTGGGCTCAAGTTAGCTGGAGTCCATCTATTTTGCTTTCCACCAAAGAACACTCACTGATGCAGAGACAAAGTGCTCTCTCCCAGGGAGATGAGAGAAAGCCTAGAACGGGCAACTAAACATTGACCAGAAACAATCCGTACGCTAGAATACAATGTGCTGTTTTCCACCCAGCTCACCAACTGTTCTCAACTTATAAGCACCGGCACACATTCCTTCAGTGAGAAATCGCAAAGAACCACTCTCAGATTTTGGACTGTACCTGCCAACAACTTCCAAAATTTTCCCATACTCTTCACTTGGATTTTTTAAAGCTTTTCTCCTTGTGGATATGTTGTAAAAAAGGTCCTCCACCTGAAATGAAATGGATTTTTTCTTGTAAATGGACAGAAATACATGGAAATAAAGACCCAAGCTGTCTACCTAAAGCTGGCCAGCATAGAATCCAACTATACTTACCAACAGTACAGTTCAAAGCATTGATTGGGGGGAGGGGCAAGAGATAAATCAGCCTTAACAAAGGAAATAAAATATATTCTTTTTGTTTCCCATATTCATTCACTGATTTCTCACATAGGTACTGAGGGCTATCTCTAGGTCAGGCTCTTTGCTTTGTGCTGGGAATATGAAGACCAATAAAGCACCGTCTTACCCAGGATAGCAACGATTCAGTGCGGGCAAACATGTAAATTTACAAATAATTATACTATCACATGGCATCCAAGCATATTTTCCAAACTAAGAATTCTTATAAAAAATGCCTGAGATCATTTGGGCTTCTTGGAAATCACACCCTGGTCACCCTGTGTACCAGATCCTTGTTAACATGCACTTAACATTCATTTCTGCCTCCTGTCTGTCTTATCAAGGCAAGGGTTTACAGCCTTCAGGAAATGTGTGCTAGCTGGGGCTGGAGGTATGAGGGGTGGGATGCATAACATGACAGTGGGATGCTTTGTAGGATCACACAATGGGAGGAGACCAAACTTGGCACCATAGAAATAAGGCAGCATACTAGATTTTCTCTGATTAATGATACAACCACATTAGTCAAACACCCTCTGAGTGGGCAGATATTCTTTAATCCATTTGAGAGATGGGAAAAGTGAGGTAAAGGGACACTAAACAACTTGCCTCTGGACACACAACCACTGAGTGGCAAGGCTGAGACTCTAACTCACGTCTTCTGGAGCTAAGTTTAAAGATCATTTCAATACCAACTACCTTGCCACTGATTTCTGCCATCCCAATGAAAGAATCTCCCAGTCTCTGAAAAAAGATGAGGGGAGTGCACACAGGTGCCATGCGGTAAAAGCCAATAATCAGTCCTCTTGGTTAGAGAGAAATATCTTTGCTTCTATTAACTGGCAAAGATTCATTTTATTATTACTTTGAAAACTCAGAGACAATTTTATTCTTTATTTCAGTTCAACAATTTTTCAACAATTTATACTCCCTTGTACCATTCTTACCGTAATCTGGGTCCCCTGATTGCCTGCACATGGTTTAGGAGGAGCTTTCAGCTTTCCATCTGAATAAGTCGCTCTTAAGAGAAAAGATAAGAGATTATTAATATCCAATAGACATGGAATATCCATCCAAAGGGTAAAAATAAATTATATCAACAATAAGGTACAGCCATGTTCTCTACTGTCTTAATTACCATTTTCCTCTTTTTCTACTAGTCCATTATTACTACATTTGGATGCCAAAAAAAAAAAAAAAAAATCCCTATTCTTCTAGCAAATGTTGCTTTTTAGTTTCTGAGTTTTGAGCTACAAAGCAATAGTTTTTTTCGGTAATTCTATAATTATTTATGGAGGGGCTACCCCATGACAAGCCTGCAGAGGCCCTGGTAACAAAGAAAGGCCCTGGAGAGTTCCTAATCTAGGGGACACACTTTTTCCTAAAGTGGAGAACGTTGTGCTAAGTGATCTAGAGAAGCAAACATTCAGCTGGGGGCCAGGGAGGGGGGTGAAAGCATCACAGAAGAGATGACAAGGCTCTAGGGAGGAAGAGTTTCAGGGAGGAGACACAGAAGACCATTGAGGCAGAGAAAAACAGAAAAGCACAGAAGCTTTGGAACACCTGGCAGCTGGGCATTTGTGGAGAAAAGGGGCTGGAAAGGTGGATGGAGAGCACAGTGTGTGTGTGTGTGGGGTGCTGTTTAGGGATGGCTCTGGATTTCATACCACCATGGAAAGGGAGCCACTGGAGGTCCCAAGCAGGAGCATAATATAATCTCAGTGGTGAAGGAACGGAATTTGTGTCCCAGGCTATTTAGGGACACATTAATTCACAAGGCTCTTCCTGTTTTGGGAGAAGGAATTCTGATCCTATCAGCACACCCAGATCCTAGGGCAAGTATAATTCACACAGCGTCAAACTCCCCCAGCAACAGTGCTGTATACTCTGGAATGCTCCCTGTTCCGTTAGGTTACAGGCCTGTCTGCTGAGGACTGACAAACAGGCAGCCCTTCCGCTGCTGGAGCTATTTTCCATATTAATTTATGGACAGTCTGTATGATTAAAAAAAACTCTTTTTGAGGTACTCCTAAATAAGGTACTCCTACCTGTCTTCCACTAGCAAATGGCCAAAAATAGGATAGCAAAAATAGGATTTGAGGAATCAGAGTTAAACCTCTGTTGGTTTTTTGTTTTTGTTTTTTTTTAAGATTTTATGTATTTATTTGACAGAGAGACAGCGAGAGAGGGAACACAAGCAGGGGGAGTGGGAGAAGGAGAAGCAGGCTGCCCGCTGAGCAGGGAGCCCAATGTGGGGCTCAATCCCAGGACCCTGGGATCACGACCTGAGCCTAAGGCAGATGCTTAACTACTGAGCCACCCAGGTGCCCCTACACCTGTTTTTATAAGCATTTTGTTCTGTTTCAAGGCTGTCTGTCAGCCTCTGAAGACTGTGGCAGCACAAGAGAGAGCCAGCACACAACCCCCACCCCCCGTGGGGGGGCAAGCCAGCACAGGCAAGCATGTGGGGCAGGGAGCTGAGGGCTCACGAGCCAGCTAAGGAACTATAAGTCTCCAGCACCCCAGCCATAGCCCTGTCACCAGACAAAGTGATATCCTACTAAAGGGCACAGGGCCAGCATAACATCCGCATCTATCACCTACTTAGAATACATCTGTGTGATAGAGCTTGCAAGCACTTATATGTCACATCCTATCTGTTAAGAATCCATGAGTAAGATTATTACCTAATAATCATCCCTGTGGATTATCAACTAGTCCATAGAGACGAAGGAAAACTTACCCAAGATCTTGGTCAAGAGATGACACTGGTGTTTTTAGACAGGGTCACTTTGAGATCTAGGCATAAAGCATGTTTCAGGATGAATACATGAATAAAAGCAGACTGTGCCATACCTGTACGCGCACTTTGCATCAGCTGTTTTGGTTGTTATGGTAACATGAGCCACGTGGCTGATGCTGGCCAAAGCCTAAGAAAGAAAACAAAATGGAATGAAAGAAAAACATTGCTGTCACCCACTGTCACCTCATTAAAGAGAAAGGTGATCTAAATTACCCCTTCCATTTTGTATTCCCAAATGGCAACAATGGGCATTTTGCTCACTCACTTTCATGACATGTTAAAAAAAGGATATCAAATTGAATTTGTGGCATATTATCAGAACAAGGGGAAAATACATATGAAAAAAAGTCCAAAAGGAAACACAACAGAGTATTTTTTAAAATTTATTTGGAGGGGAAGGGGTTGGGGGGATGGGTGAGCCCGGTGGTGGGTATTGCGGAGGACACGTATTGCATGGAGCACTGGGTGTGGTGCATGAACAATGAATCTTGGAACACTGAAAAAATAGAATAAAATTTAAAAAAAAATTTTATTTTAAATCCAGTATAGTTGGGGTGTCTGGGTGGGTCAGTCAGTTAAGTGTCCAACTCTTGATAACTGGCTCAGGTCATGATCCCAGGGTTGTTGTGAGATGGAGCCCCACATTGGGCTCCAAGCTCAGGAGGGAGTCTGCTTGAGTTTCTCACCCTCTGCTCCTCCCCCTACTTCCGTGTGCACACATGTGCACACTTTCTCGGTCTCTCTCAAATAAATAAATTAATTTTAAAAATAAATAATAAATCCAGTATAGTTAACATACACTGTTATGTAAGTTAATTTCAGGTGTATAATACAGTGATTCAATAATTCTACATATTACTCAGTGCTCATCACAGTAAGTGTACTCTTAATCCCCTTCACTTGTCTCACCCATTGCCCTCCACCCCTCCCGTCTGGTAACCATCAGTTTATTTTCTATAGTTAAGAATCTGCTGTTTGGTTTGTCTCTTTTTTTCCCCTTTGCTTGTTTTGTTTCTTAAATTTCACATGTAAGTGAAATCATATAGTATCTGTCTTTCTCTGACTGACTTATTTCACTTAGCATAATACCCTCTAGCTCCACCCACGTTGTTTCAAAGAAACAAACCAGAGTATTAATGTGTTAGCAGCAAGTGCATTCAGGCAGCAGAATTACAGGCATGCTTAGTATTATTATCAATGATTTGCTTCCCAACAATTAGAAAACTTTCCTTCAGAAATGGGGGCACTCCAAATAACCATAATGTTGCACACATACACAAAACTATTTTTTGTAAGCACTTACAGGTTTAGAAATATCAATTTAGAAATGTAAATTTAAAATTATCTAATTAAGACAAAACACATTTTTTAAAAATGACCATTTTCTCCCTTTCTAACCAAGACTGGTTTCCTAGCCTACTGGAACCTGTTTCTCCTTTCACAAGAAAGACATCACAGAATATAAAAATGCAACCAGGCACTGTGATGGGGGTCTGTGTGACAGCATCTCGGAAGACAGTGAACTCAGCCTGTGGCAGGTTCAGTTCATTAATAAGGAACATGGCCTAGGCTCAGAGATTACCAGGTCCTAGCTGGATTTCCCTAGTTTACGTGACCGAGCTAACCCTCTCTCATTAAAAACGTACGTCTTCCTGTGAAGGAAGACATTAAATATATACAGTACATACTCCATCCCAAAACCCCAAGATCATGACCTGAGCCAAAATCAAGAGTCTCAGATGCTTAACCGACTGAGCCACCCAGGTGCCCCATGAATGTCATTTCTATAAATTTACCCTGAGACAGTAATTGAACAAAACACATCGTATATGAATATATGAATATTCACCAAGAAAATGGCAAAAGGCATACATGTTCAATAAGAAATCATTTAAGGGGGCCCTGGGTGGCTCAGTGGGTTAAAGCCTCTGCCTTTGGCTCAGGTCATGATCCCAGGGTCCTGGGATGGAGCCCTGCATCAGGCTCTCTGCTCAGCAGGGAGCCTGCTTCCCCCCTCCCCCCCCCCGCCTGCCTCTCTGCCTACTTGTGATCCCTCTCTCCCTCCCTCTCTCTCCCTCTCTGTCAAATAAATAAATAAAATCTTAAAAAAAAAAGAAATTATTTAAGTAAACTACAGTATGTTCATAATAATAGGGTAAGACAGAACTATTAAAAATTACATAGGACTATATATATATACTGAATGAAAAAATATCCACAGCATATTGTCATAAAATTATAAGATCCTATTTTAGTCTTAAAATGTTTTTATCTACTTTTTATATTGTATACTCCTCTGATACATCACGTAATTTTATTCACAAATATTCCTATATATATTTTAAAAGAACTCCTCCAAAAAAATACTATTTTTAAAGACTTTATTTATTTATTTGAGAGAGAGCGCACACTCCAGAGAGAGCACAAGCGGTAGAGGGAGAACCAGGCTGCCCATCGAGCAGAGAGCCCAACGTGGGGCTTGATCCCAGGACCTGGGGATCATGACCTGAACTAAAGGCAGCCGCTTAATCGACTAAGCCACCCAGGCATCCTAAAAATTTCTTCTTAATACTATCAAATAACCCATGTGTTCAAGTATCTGTCTAAAAAATTTCTTTTGCAGTTTGCTCAAATCAGAATCCAAGTAAGATGAACACATTGGAGCTGGTTCAAATGCTTCTTAAGCGCCCCCCCCCCTTTTTTTCTTTAGAGAGAGCAAGAGAGAGCACAACAGGGTAGGGTGGAGGGAGAGGGAGAGAGACCCTTAAGCAGACTCCATGCCCAGTGCAGAGTCCAAGTTGGGGCTCAATCTCACAAACTTGAGATCATGATCTGAGCTGAAATCAAGAGTCAGACACTTAACCAACTGAGCCACTCAGGCACCCCAAGCCTCTTTTCATCTACAGGTTTTTGTTCCCTCCTTCACTTTTCTTCCTTGCAGTTTATTTGTTGAAGGAAACAAACAAGACTTTTATCATGTAATTTCCTAATCTCTGTATCATTTACTATGCTCCCTTGCCTCCTATAATTTCCCACCACTGGCACTTAGTAAGTATTAACCAGATTCACATTTGATAATTTGACAAAAAAAGCTTTGCGGGTGGTATTGCATTCTCCATCAGAAGACACCTACCATCTTGGCAGGAGGGGAAGGGGGTTGTATCCATAGATAAAATAGTTTTCAGTGTATTAAGTACTTATGAACAATCCTTGGTTTTGGAAAATGAAATTTAATTAAGTTTGTTTGATTTGCATATATTTAACAAGTAAAAAGAATCATATCTTATTTACCTCTGTTGAGAAACATATGTTGACAAATGGCAGAAATGTCATCACAGAAGGATATTCTACACATTAATTTGATCTTTAGCTTACCTCACCCCGAAAGCCATAGGTAGAAATACTAGCTAAATCCTCAAAGGACTGCAGTTTACTTGTAGTGAACCTCTCACACACGATATCCAGATCTTCTTTCTAGAAGACACCAAAAAACAAGTACTTATGTTACTCATTTTTTCAAAATCTTGAATTTCCCTTTTCTTGACTGAATCCAAGAAGAAACCCCTCTCAGGAGAAGAGTTTTAAAATCAGCAGTAACTTCTTCACGTGCCATCCAGAACAGCACACTGTCCCAGTGTTCCTTCTCTCTCACAAGTCACATTTCTCATCTGCATTTGCTGGTTCTGCCTCATCTCCGACGGCAGAGTAACCCAGGACTCCAGCCTTGGACCTCTTTCCTGTCTACTCACTCTCTTGATGAGTTCTCCCGGACACACAAATTTTATAAAAATCAGTATTATTATTAGAAAACTTCTTTATTAAAAATCTACAGAGGCATTTAATTACAGTAAAATATACATAACAAACTACCATTTTAACCATTTTCAAGTGTACAGTTCTGTGGCCATAAATACATTTGCACAGTTGTGCAACCATCACAACTATCCATTTCCAGAACTCTTTTATTTATTTATTTATTTGACAGAGAGAGAGATCACAAATAGGCAGAGAGGCAGGCAGAGAGAGAGGGGGAAGCAGGCTCCCCGCTGAGCAGAGAGCCCAATGGGGGGCTCGATCCCAGGACCCTGAGATCATGACCTGAGCTGAAGGCAGAGGCTGTAACCCACTGAGCCACCCAGGTACCCCTCCAGAACTCTTTCATCCTTCCAAACTGAAACTCGGTCCCCACTGAACGATAACTCTCCATCCTCCTCTTCCCCAAGCCCCTTGCAACCACCGTTCTACCTTCTATGAATGGGACTACTCTAGGAACCTCCTAGATGAGGAATCATACAATATTTGTCCTTTTGTGACTGGCTTATTTGACTTAAGGTAACATCTTCAAGGTTCATGCATGTTGCAGCATGTATCTGAATTTCAATCCTCTTTAGGCTGAATAATATTCCATTATGTGTATATATCACATTTTTAAATCCACTCATCTATAGAATCCTGGGTTACTTCCAGCTTTGGCTACTGTGAATATGCTGCTATGAACATCGGGGGACAAATCTCTTTAAGACCTTGCTTTCAATTCTTTGGAGTACATACTCACAAGTTCTGCTGAATTGTATGGTAATTCGGTTTAATTTTTTTCAAGAATCACCATACAATTTTCCACAGTGGCTACACTATTTACATTCCCACCAGCAAATGCACAAAGGTTCTAATTTCTCTACATTCTTTATAACACTTTTTATTTATTTTACTGTTTTTATAACAGCCATCCTAATAGGTGTCAAATGGTAAGTCATTGTTGCTTTTATTTTATTCCCCCTAATGACTTGTGACATTCAGCCCCTTTTCATGGGAGTCTCATGGTTTTTATTATCATCAAAATGCAATACACTAAATTTTTATCTCCAGCCCAAACCTCTACGCTGCCCTCCAGACTCACAGGCTAACTCAACTAAGAGCCATCTCAAGGTTACCATGTCCCAAACGATTTTCTGATATGTCCCCAAATGTGTTTCTTCCATTGGCTTTCCCATCACTAAATGGCAACTCTTCCATTTGCACAGGACAAAACCTTCTTGACTCCTCTTTCTCTTACACCATACATCAGTAAATTCTGAGACCTTTGTCTTTGTAATCAAGGCAGAATCTCACTGCTTCTGTCCTGTCCTGCTACAGTCTGTCTTCCATATCCTAGACAAAAGAGTTCCTAGAAAACTCACCAAACCATGTCACCTCTTTGCTCAAAACCCTGTAATAGTATCCCACCTTATTCAGAGTAAAAGCCAAAGATTTTACAATGGCCCACAAGCTCCTATGTGACCAGCCTACTATCTCTCAGACCTCATCTCCGGTTATTCTTCCACTCCCTCACTCTGTTAGAGACACATTGGCCTCCTTGCTGGTCCTTAAAGAAGTAAAGTGGTCTTCCATTTTGTGGTCTTTGCATGTTCTGTCTGCCCAGAACATTCATCCTTTAAGCACACTTTAAGCAAATCTCTCCTTGATCTTACTTTCTTGAATAAGTGTCCGGCTTAGAATAGGTACTAAATATATATTTATCGCTGGTATTGAATATTTCAGTTGAAAATCCCATCCAAACAAGGAAAGGCTCTGTCACCTCCTATAGATATACCCCACAAAGCACACAAACAGCCTGCTCCTCTGAGATTTTACTTACCCTGATCCCAGTGCCATTGTCTTGGATCTGAATTAACTTGAGGCCTCCCTCTTTAACAACCACTTGGATACTGGTGGATTTTGCATCTAAACTGGCAAATTAAAAGGAAAAAAAGTTTATTATTCTGCAACTATTCTAATGTACATATTTTAATATGAGCCAAGGTATAAGAACAAATTCCAGATAAATCCAAGACTGGCTGATTAGTGTCTTTTCCTCTGTTCTACAGGCTTTGTGACTACACTGTAATGAGTTTACATGCTGTGGGGGAGAGGGGGAAGAGAGAGTCAGGAGGGGGCAATCATCATTTCCAATAAGACATTCAACACCATTTCTGTTCCTCTGGGAAAGAAACTGAAGTTAAAAGTAGGATCCTTTTACCACATGCCTATTTCTTACTCTCTTCTCAACTAATTTTGCCATTTATTACTTCAATTTTATTCAGTCTCGGGTTCCCAAGTGACCCTAATAAGATGCCATTTCAAGAAAATCATAAATGTTTGGGGAAGAAAGCACTCAGTTTGCACCCTTTTTGTATGTAAAATAAAATGTCTTACCTTTCTTGACTAAAAAAAAAAGAAAAAGAAAATCATAAATGTGTTTTTATTCTATTGACTCCCTTTTAAGAAAATACATTTTGCTGAGGAAAAGAAAAAAAACAACAACAACAACAAAAACACGGCAACGCACAAAGTTCTTTGAGAAGACAAGAAATCTTTTGTACTTTCAAAGAGTAGCCAACCATCACAGAGAGTACGGGCTAAAGAAAACAAATTCTGCCTGTGGCTGCATGAGAAAGAAAAGTAATCCGCCTCTCACACAGAAATCTTTCTTCAAAAATAAGACAGTAAGTTACTTAAATACTAAAGACCTTTCTCAGAAGCCCTTGAAGTTGTATTAGCCATCTTGATTTACATATTAAAAAGAGCATAACTGGACTCCACGCAAAATCTCTGCTCATAGAACTAATTATAAACCACTTAGCTAACATGTTCAGTTTGGTTGTGCAGTAGTCGGGTCCGTTACCCGTAACAGGCCCAACTTGTTCTGTCGATGAATTCTAACGTTGTAGAAACAAAAGCGAGCCTTTACAACAGGGGAAAGGAGAAACCGTTCCCTGGTTCCCTGCTCCTGCTTTTGTCTTCCTCCTAATTCTGTTTCTTTCCCTCTGTGGTCCTTTCTGCACCGTTCCTTTAGTCTCATTACCCTGAGTGGTTGTTTATGTTTTCACAATCACTCTCCTTACAAACCTACCACTCTTCGCTGGGTCATTTTGTTCTTTTCGTGAATTTATTTTATTAACATCAATCGATTTCAACTCGAAGGCAATGTTTAGGTATATCATAAGCATATCTTTTTGAAGTTTATGGTTTACACCCATCTTTCTTTCCAGGTTTTTAACCTCTTCCTTCCACACTGTGTGACACTTCTAAACTTCAGAATCCACAGCATACCCTCGTGAAATCAGGTATCTTCGATGTGACCCCCCGCCCCCCCAAAAAAGGTAAAGGGGAGGAAAACCCTAAGTTGGCAATAGGGCAATCATAAGTTAAACTCAGACAAAGTCCATCGGCCTGTCTAAAATCTCGACAATTTATTTGTAATAAAAATCAAATAAATTGTACTCTTGAATACGCATGGGTTATTTTTGGAATATGCAAGAAACGTTAACACGCATAAAACAGTACTCTCTGAAGTATGAATGGAAACGGTCCCCCTGAAAATGTTTATGCATTCAAAACTTTGTACCTTCTGTGCACATAATATTAAAAGTAGTTTCCTTAACTAATGGCGCCGTTAAAACAATACAGTGTAGCCCTCCACTTGGACCCCGCTAACAATCCTACTAAAGTATCGCGAGAGCGCTCAAAAACTCGCGGTACCCGGGCAGGGAGAAGGCAGGACCCCGAGGCCTGGGCGCCGTGGGCATGCGCCGTACACGCCTCCGCCCGGGGCAGGGAGGCGTGTCCGCACGCCATCCTAAAGAGGGGCCTGTTAAATCGTAGCAGATAAGGAAGCCCGGCTCCACTCCCTCCCTACCAGTTTTCAATCATCTCCTTGATGGCATTAGCCGGCCGCTGGATAACTTCCCCTGCCGCGATGCGGTTCACCACTGTCTCGTCCAACCGCCGAATAACCCCCGCTACGAGCGACATTTTGGCGCCAGAGGAGCCTAAGTCCCGTCGAGATGCTCACCGGAAGTGCCTTCAGCCAATCACCTCGGGGCTTCGTGCTCACGTCTTTCCACCAACTCTGTTTACGCGGTCTTGTCCCACCTTCTCGCGGCTGCCGCTTCGGAACCAGGGAGCTATTGATTGGGCAGCTGGATGCCAGTCAAGTTTCTTAAGCCCACGGGTTCCTGGGTCTCTTGGTCCCTCCCTAGCGCACGGGTTCAGGCCACTGGCTAGTAGGGTATGCGCCTGCGCGCTGTCCGCGCTTCCCATTGGGTCTTTCCTGGGTTAGGGAATACGAAATCTCCAGCCAATAGGAACGCAGGTGGCGTAGCCGGAGGTTGGTGTCCCCCTGCTGGGGTGATTTGGCGCAGAGCGGAGGAGGTGCTTGCTCCTGCTCCTGCTCCTCCCCTCTCCTTGCGGCCTCCCAGAGGTCGGCCCTATTCTTGTGGCCTGCAGTAGAAGGTGGATGACGCCCAAGAGGAGCAAAATGGAAGTCGACGAATCTCGGATTTTCCGGGCCGAGTGGACCCAGCGTTACTTGGTGGTGGAGCCTCCGGAGGGCGAAGGGGCCCTGTGCCTGGTCTGTCGCCGCCTCGTCGTAGCCACCCGCGAACGCGACGTCAGGCGCCACTACGAGGCCGAGCACGACTACTACGAGCGGTATGTGGCAGAGGGCGAGCGCGCGGCCCTAGTGGAGCGTCTGCGGCAGGGCGACTTGCCTGTGATCGCCCCGCTCACTCCCGAGGAGAGAGCTGCTCGTGCAGGCCTCGGGCTCGCCCGCCTCTTGGCCTTGAAGGGTCGCGGCTGGGGTGAGGGGGACTTTGTCCACCAGTGCATGGAGGTGATGCTGAGGGATGTACTGCCCGAACACGTAAGCGTTCTGGATGGCATTGATTTATCGCCAGAGGTCACGCGACAGAGGGTCCTGAACATTAACAAGAATCTACGCAGTCAGCTCTTTGACAGAGCCAAGGACTTTAAAGCCTATTCCCTTGCCTTGGACGACCAGGCCTTTGTGGCCTATGAGAACTACCTCCTGGTCTTTGTCCGCGGCGTGGGCCAGGACTTGGAGGTTCAAGAAGAGCTTCTGACCATAATCAACCTGACTCGTCACTTCAGTGTTGGTGCCCTTATGGCGGCAATCCTTGAGGCCCTGCAGACAGCAGGGCTTAGCTTGCAGCGAATGGTTGGCCTAACCACGACCCACACTTTGAGGATGATTGGTGAGAACTCAGGACTAGTGTCCTACATGAGGGAAAAGGCTGTCAGTCCCAACTGTTGGAACGTTATCCATTATTCAGGATTTCTGCATTTGGAACTCTTGAGCTCCTACGATGTAGACGTTAATCAGATCATAAATACTATATCAGAATGGATAGTTTTGATTAAGACCAGAGGCGTTAGGCGCCCCGAATTTCAGGCCTTACTAACCGAATCTGAATCAGAGCATGGCGAAAGGGTTAATGGACGATGTCTGAACAATTGGCTTAGAAGAGGGAAAACTTTAAAGTTAGTATTTTCCCTGAGAAAAGAGATAGAAGCGTTCTTGGTTTCAATAGGGGCGACAACGGTCCATTTCACAGACAAGCAATGGCTGTGTGACTTTGGCTTCTTGGTGGATATTATGGACCACCTTCGAGAACTCAGTGAACTATTGAGAGTCAGTAAAGTCTTTGCTGCTGCTGCCTTTGACCATATCTGTACCTTTGAAGTGAAGCTGAGTTTACTGCAGAGACATATTGAGGAAAAAAATCTAACACACTTTGCTGCCTTCAGAGAAGTTGTTGATGAGCTTAAACAGCATCTTAAAGAAGATCAAAAAATATTTGATCCTGATAGGTATCAAGTGGTGATCTGTCGCCTACAGAAAGAATTTGAGAAACATTTCAAGGACCTCAGGTTCATTAAAAAGGACTTAGAACTTTTCGCAAATCCTTTTAACTTTAAACCTGAATATGCGCCTATTTCAGTAAGAGTGGAGCTAACAAAACTTCAAGCAAATACTAACCTTTGGAATGAATACAGAGTCAAAGACTTGGGGCAGTTCTATGCTGGATTGTCTGCTGAATCTTACCCAATTATCAAAGGAGTTGCCTGTAAGGTGGCATCCTTGTTTGATAGTAATGAAATCTGCGAAAAGGCTTTTTCGTATTTGACTCGAAACCAACACACATTGAGCCAGCCATTGACGGATGAGCATCTCCACGCCCTGTTTAGGATTGCCACAACTGAAATAGAGCCGCACTGGGATGACCTTGTGAGAGGAAGAAATGAATCCAATCCATAAGCCTTGGTAGTACAGCATTGAGACACTCAAAGAGAATCTCATTCTAAAAGCTAACATTTGTCTGATTTTTCAAGTTAACTAATTTGGATTGTGTCAGAGCACCAAGTTTATTCATCCAAATTGGTCACGATTCAGATTCTTCTGACAGGTGTTTTTTTCATTTCAAGAGGCAGCATGGGACTGAGACATGCAAACACCTTTTTTAAAATTTAATTTAATGACAAAGTCATTGTCTTTTGCTTTTATGATATAATTGTTTTTAAAGAAGTTCAGTACTGATATGTGAGTTGACTTAGAAGTCTGTTTTTCAGATGTTTTAAAGAAATTTTAGATTTTATTTTAACAAAGTGTTAAAATTCTGATGCATATGGTCTGAAGTTATCAACTCCTTAAATGTATGTTTGAGCCAGTTTGCAGAAACTCACATAGCAAGTTCAGAAGTTTCTGAGAAGGAAAACGTACATACAGTGGAGGTATTTTGTCTATCAAAATGTTTGAGACTATTTTTTTTAAACTTTTCTGAGTTTGAAGTCAATACTGACAGATTTCCTCCTCTCACCCCCCTCCAACCTGCCCTAGTGATATTACTAGTAGAAGAAAATAATCATACAAAATTTAGTCAGAGGAGTAAGAATTATTTTTAAATTGCTGGTTTAGGAGGCTTCCTGCATTTTGGAGATCAGACTATCCAGTTATTGGGGATCTCCCCTGAATTTTTCACAGTTCGGTGCTGTTTTATCAGCTTGCCTATTAAAGGATTACGGTAAGTATAGAATCTTAATGGTTTCCCATTAGTAATTCTTTATTCTACTCCAGACAGAAGTTTAGCCCTGTCAAAAAAGGATGGCAGAATAAGATTATTGCCCTCCAGGATCAGGAGGTGTGAGATATTTTAGCTTATTATGCATGGGTGTTACTGCTTTATAAAGAAATCCTGTTTAAAGGAATCTCTTTATTTTAAAGTGATATGACGTCAGATTGTGTTAGCTGCTGGAAGTGGATTTATTATAGAATTTAAAACTGTCCCACACATTCTGTATTTAAGATAGTGCACAAGTGGAAATATTTAATTCTGAAGAAGCAGCTTTATTAACAGATTGTAGCAATTCCGTATTTCTAGTGAGACATCTGCTTTGTGCAAAAACAGTACTTTTCAAACTTATGTTAACCATGAAAAGGAAATCTTCCAGTAAAGCCAAATATATAAAATGATTTAAAAGCAGGACCCAACTTAGAGGTCGTCTCAAGTACAATTTGCAAACTTGTGCTAAAGTCCTGTCTTAACATTGTAACACGTTATTCTTGGTCACTAATCCAGCAAATTCGTGGAACCAGGATTTAACCAACAATTTAGAAGGAACTGATGCCTGAGCAATCAAAATAGATGCCCTGAGAGCTCAGGAACCAAAGTGGTGTCAGTGGTTCTCGACCAGAAGCAGTAACCCCTCTTTCCAGAGGTTGTTGGAAAACAGGGGATTTTTTTGGTTGTTAGACTTACCTGGGGGGATTCTGCTGGCATTTAAGCACGAAGGACATCTTTCCCCTACCCACTCCCCGCCCCCCTCTCCCCCCGCAGCAGTGCATAGGACAGCCAGGCACAATGGAGAATTAGCCTTCCCAAAGTGCCAGTAGATCCCCCGTTGTAGATTATTTTATTCTGAGGGACAGGGCAAATTACCGGTAGAAGCAGAATGAGAAAGGCAAGTGGGGCAAACTGACACTACTCCATAGGGTAGACTCATTCCAATGTTCCAGGTTTGGTTGGTAAGATGAAGTAAAGGCCTTGATAGATTCTGGTAGCTCACAGTAGCATTTTAAGTCTGTAGCTTACATTGAACCAGACTAAAGGGCTCTATTCTGTTAAACGGAATTAGAGCAGAAAAGCAAGTATTAACAAGCTAGTAATTGAGAATGGTTAAGTTGAGATTTTCAGTGAACAGGGAGTAAGCTTAAATATCTGGAAAAACAATGAGAAACCAACCAATCCCCCCCCCCCCCAAAAAAATCTACCGGTAATTTGTCAGTAGTTTGGAGTCTTCTCTTTCATGGCAAGTGCTTTATTGAAAGAATGTTTGGAGGACCTGCTTCTGCTTTCCTACCCTAGTTCCTGAAATACTGAAGTCTTGTACATTTTGTGAAGTTCCACTATATATTTTGCTTAAGGTAATAAAACTAGTTTGCATCATGTAGTCACTGAGTTGGGGGGAGATAATAAGCTAAAGATTTAAAGCTGACCCTAAATAGTAGAGAATTTGCTATAAACTAGTCTTGTTTGTAAAGAAGAAAAAAATGTGTGTATATTACTGTTTTCTGTATTAAGTAATTCTGTAACTGCATGGCAGTCTTAAAAAAATTTTTTTTTTTTTTTTACAAAATAGTTGTTACTGGTCCTGTTGTATATCAGTGAATATAGTTAAAATAAGTACTATTTTTAAAAAACCCTATGTCCCTATATCTCCCATTCCTACTAGTTTTCTTAAAAGATTTGTCTGTATTCCCAGTCTCTCAGCGCCACTCCAACTGCTCTTCCTAGCTAGATCCTTGTCAGCATTCTTACCCTCTTTGACACCACTGACTGCTCTTCCTTGAAGTACTTGTATGTGTCGGCTTCAGGGGTAGATATTCTCTGCAGGTATGCTCTCTCAGTCTACTTCGTAGGTACACCCCTTTCCCTTACATGTTTGTGTTCTTGTGATTTTAAAATTTTGTTGTAGTGCTACTTTCTCCATCATCTTAGCTGCTCTCATCCCTGTCCATGGCTTCATTTACCATCTGTATGCAAATGACCCCCAAATTCTATCTCCTTTCTAGGCCTTTCCTAATTCATGTATCTATCTAATTGCCAACTTAAGTCACTGTGCTGTCTCGTGGACACCATAGCATGTCATTGATCTTGCCCCCAAACCTCCTCTTCTTCTGTTCCCTCTTTCAGTAGATGGCACTGCTGCTACCATTTGCCCTAGCCCAAGCCAAAAACTGATCTATCCGTGACCTTCATCATACTCACTCATGAAAACCTTTGTGTTAGGTCTGCGGTCTCAAGTTTTTCTCACTTTTCCAGTGCAACCATCCTCATTCAGGCCATCAGTCTACCTAAATTATAGCAACAGCATCCTTGTTAGTATCTTTTTCTCTGGTTTTGAACATTTTTTATGCTGCAGCCAGATGGTTCCAAAAGACACACCTGGTCATCTCTCTCCACTGCTTTCACTATGACATAGGATAAGATACAATTTCTGTTTATCTTTGAGATCTCAATATAAATACCACTTCCTCTAGGAAGCCTTCACTGATGCCCTCTAGACTAGCTGCCCCCACTGTGTACTCTCTACCCTTTTCCTTTCCCAGCCATACACTTGGCACGTTTTGTTGCTACTTCTTATCAATCACTGCTAGACTGTAAGCTTTACCAGGGCAGGGACTGTGCCTTGCTAGCTGTTCTGTCTGTAGTGCTTAGCACAATGCCTGGCATTCCAATAAATGTTTGGATGAATAAATATGTGTGTATTGTTTTATGATCTTTGAAGCCCTTTCATAGTCTCATTTGACCTTCACCAAGGTCTTCCTGCCTTAGCCTGCTTGTTGGGTAATTGTTATTCACATATTACGAATTAAGAAATGAAACTAAGTTCTTTGTGACTAGGGAATTGTATTCCCAGAATTTAGCTCAGTGCTTGGCATGTGGCTCAAATATTTATTATGTGAATATTGTTGTGGAAACAAACTTAGATTGCAATTTACCCTAGTAAATGTAAGTAGTAAAGCCAGGATTCAAACCCAGGTATACTTACATAAATCTATGGAATATTAAGGCTTTACCTCCTTTATTTAGAAGTCTTAATTTCTTTTCTTTTCTTTTTTTTTTTCTTTTCTTTTTTTTCTTTTTCTAATTTCCAAAGGTAGACTTCCAAAGGAACCTAGATGAAAAAGAGTGGACAACTATTTAGTGGACTAAAACAATACTTCGGTAATTAAAAAGTTACACTCAGTATCAGAAAAAGATAATGCCATTTAAAATACTTATTTTTCCTTTTGTAAAGTATTAATCCTAGAAGAAAATGGCATACTATTTACTTGCTACTTTCCTTTACAGATGATTTCTGGTTCTTCTGGGATTTAAAAGTAAGTAAATTTAATAAAATATTAGAGGAATGACTCTTCCTGGTTCCTAGATACCCAGTTCTCTTGCTTTCTTGCCTATAGAATGTCTTTTTCCCTTCTCTAAGGATGATGGCCCAAAAATGACATGTGGTCAAGGTGTACTTCTTAGATGTGCTGTATTTCTTTGCTTGCTTGTTCACGTGCCTCTGAACTTAATTTCTGGGTAACGAGGGCTTTTGGGATTCGTGGAAGAACTATACCCTTAGTCTTTTTCTTTGAGCCATTTGTCCAATTTGAGGGATTAACCAGTGTTACACTAAATTGGACTTTTAGTCTGAGGCACATTAACTCATCCAGAAATCTTAACAGTAGGTGTGATAGTGATCCAGTGATCCTTGCTGCAAAACTGGGTTTTAATGTGTTTCTTTAATCCTCTGGATTAAAGAATTTCTCATTTTTATCTTTTCATAATTGAGAAGTGGCCTCATCCTATCCAATAAGTACTCGAATTTGTGAACTCTACCCCCTTTCATTTCTGCTTGCAAATTGACGAATTCTGAGGTCATCTCTTTCTTACACATTTTGTCAAATGCAGCTGACAGCAACCATGAGACATTTTGTTTTACTTCCTTCCTCCCCTGCTTTAGTAAAGGATAGATTCTGTGCCTTCCAGGCTTTCGCAAGAGATAGTTTCACCACTCCATAACATGAGTTGCCCCCATAAGTTATTTCTTCCATCCTCCAATAGCAATTTCCTCAATGCCTACCAACTAAGCCAGTGTGTAGGATATTGAGTTTTTTTTAAATGGAGCCAATTTCTGTATCAGGATAGGCGAGGTTGTCATACAGTAACAAAAGCAAAAATCTCAATGACTCGGGAACTTTTCTCTTGCAACTGGGCTAGGGACTTTGCTCGAGGTCAAGGGTCAACAAACTGCAGTCCACAGGCAAAATCCATCCTGCTGCCTGTTTCTGTGAATAAAGTTTTATTGGAAGATAGCTTTGCCCACTTAACTTAGGTTTATGGCTGCTTTTGCTCTATAATGGCAGAAGTGAATAGCTATGACAAAGAGTGTGTACAACGCACAGAGTCTAAAATACTTGCTATGTGACCCCACAGAAAATGCTCACTGATCCCTGCTCGAAATTGTTCTTCTGGGACTCAGGTTAACCACATACCATGTACGGTGTGGCTGCTCATTTTGGGAAATCAAAAAAATGCAGCAAATCACTTATAGGCCTGTAAAGCACTTTCACTGCCCGAAACAAATCCCATGGCCACACCAAAGTTCCAGGAACACTGTAATCCTTCCATGTGCCTCAGAGGAAAACCAGAAATATTTGGAAGATGACGCTAGATTAACACATGGTTATATCTCTCTATTTATCTAATTTCCTTAAAAATATTTTTTATTGAGGTAAAACATATTCAGTAAAGTGTGTAAATATTAAATGTATGCCTCAGTGGATTTTTATATACACCCAGATCATGATACCGAACATTTCTAGCACCCCAGCAAATGCCCTCGTGTCCTTCCTGCACACAGATACGCTATTCTGACCTTTATCTCCGGAGTTTACTTTTGTCTTTTTAAAGCTTCATGTAAATGTGACAATTCTATGTGCTCTTGTGTCTTTTGTTCAATACTATGTGACTCATCCACGTTGCATGTAGCAGCATTTTTTACATCTGTGCAGTATTCCATCGTACGACTGTACTGCAATTTATAAATCCATTCTACTGTTGATGGAAATTTTGGTTGTTTCCAGTTTGTGGTTATTATGAATAAAGTTGCTGTAAACATTTCCGTATCTGTCTTTCAGTGAACATGTGCACCCATTTCTCTCGGTATACTCTGGTATATACCCAACTTCCGTACTTTCCTGTATTTATTCATACAGCAGCCAGAATGATCCCTAATGTAAAGACATAAATCAGAACATGCCAGTCCTCTGCTCAAAATCCTCCAATGGCTTAGCATTATAATTAGAATAAAATCCAATGTCTTTATCGTGGTGTACAAAGCCCTGCATGATCTACACCTCCACATAACCCTTTTTCTTCCTACCCTGTCTTCCGTCATATCCGTCAGTCTCTTTCCCTATCCCTAGTCACTGTATTGGACACTGCTGGCGAATTGGGGAGTCAAGATAAATGATTTGACCCTGTCCTTAAGGTGGTTGTTATCTATATAGATAATTTTAACAAGCCATAACACTGGTTTGTGTTGAATCAATTACTGTAGGGAATAAGAGGCAAATTTGCCTTGTGTTTAATTAGCGTAAAAGAATTTACAATTATGAAAGTTTAAAGTAAATTGCAACCCCCGGAAGGAACTTAGAGAATAAGATTAAAATGTAAAAGCTCCCTGATATATTCAAAAAATGTGTAAAGTCTTATATTTTAGTTCCGTTGATTATAAATTAGAGTTCACCAACTTGACTACTCTTACAACTTAATATTTGCTGTTACATGTTCACTTCCTTGAGGGATAGGAGGGAGCCGGTGGGGATGGGGGTGAGAAGGCACTGGAATAAATAAAGAAGTGCTGATATTAAGCACATTCCGAAATAGCAACCTCATGACAAAGGGCCTCCTTAAACATTGTACCATTATTGATATATTACTGATTTTTGTAAAATAACTGAAAGAATTTGACTTGAGCTCTTAACACATTTTTTACTTTATTGATATATAATTCAAGTACAATAAACTGCACAGTTTAAAGACATGCATGAAACTCATCACAATAAAGATAATGAGCATTTCAGGGCACCTGGGTGGCTCAGTGGGTTAAAGCCTCTGCCTTCGGCTCAGGTCATGATCTCAGGGTCCTGGGATCGAACTCTGCATCAGGCTCTCTGCTCAGCAGGGAGCCTGCTTCCCCCTCTCTCTCTGCCTGCCTCTTTGCCTACTTGTGATCTCTCTCTCTCTGTCAAATAAATAAATAAAATCTAAAAAAAAAAAAAAAGATAATGAGCATTTCCTCATTCCATAAAGGTTGCCACTTGGTTTTGACTAGTGGGAAGGGAAATTTACTCCAATTTAAGTGGGGACTTTATTAAAAGGGGACTTTTTTAAGTCCCACTTTTTTAAAATATAAAAGGGGACTTTATTAAAAGAATACGAGGTTTTCTCAGAGCCACTATTGTCGACTTCCCTCTCTGAACCTTTTTTTAAAAATGTTATTTATTTATTTGAGAGAGAGAGGGAGCACAAGCGGGGACAGCGGAGAAGGAGAAGCAGGCTCCCTGCTGAGCAGGAAGCCCGACACTGGACACTGGCCTCGATCCCCTGACCTGAGCCGAAGGCAGACTCCTAACTGCCTGAGCCACACAGGTGCCCGTCTCTGAGCTGTCTTACCAATTTTGCCAGCCAGCCTTTGTATATCTCCCTGGCTGTCTATCACCACCCCATTCCAGTGCCACTGGCCCCTGACCCAGTCTCCTAATATGTCAGTTCCACATTCTTGGGCAAGACTTGTGACAGCGCAGGCTGGTGATGTCTTCCCTGAGGCCAGGTGTGTATACCCATAGTGAAGTGAGTGATGGCTATGAAGGGAAGGGGCCCCTAATGTATTTGGTGGGGCTTTCTGGATGTAAGAAACCAACTTGTACTAGCTTACTGGGAAACAAATAGAATGATTAGAGAAATACACAAGCATCTTATGGAAACCAAGTAGGGGAATTAGATTGTGTGGTCATTCGACAATCACTAAATGAAAGCGTACTAGTGCCAGGCACTGGTCTGGGCACCAGAGACTCAGATTCCTAAGCCGAATACATTTCCTACCTTCGTGGGTCTTGTCTATGCCCCCCTTGCACACCCGCTTCGTTGTCTCTGAACACCAGCTTCCACTGTTGTGTGTATGTATGGTGTATGTATGTGTGTGTGTGTGTGTGTGTGTGTAAATTTTTATGATGGGGGAATATGGTTGTTGTGATTGCAGAGATGTTTTTCTCTAAAGGGGTCTACAATATGTGGCTCTAGGCCCAGTCCTGTAGTTGAGGTGGGTTGAAGAGGAGGATTTGGGCTGGGCAAGATGCACCAAAAGTTGCCCATCATATCTCTCAGTGCTTAGCAGCCACGGATATTTAAAGTCATTCCAATAGTTTACTGCCTCCTGTCACCAGCATTCTCATTGACCCTTCTGAATGAGAATTTATAGAACTGAATATTCAAGAGTCCATAGAAAGATCATTTACTCCAACTCCTTTACAGGTCGTGAAATTGGGTCCCAGAGAGGTGGCTAAGGTTATTCTGAATTATGCAGCAGACCCACAGTGAAAACTATTTCCTGTTCCTCTGCTTTTCCCCCTCTACCATTCTGTCATTGCCAGATTGGCTCTTTGCCTCCATTCCTTTCAAGGAACTGCCTGTTTGCCGGGTGGGGGGCCCCAGAGTCCTCACAGTCTTGGCCTTTGGCTCTGGCTAGCAATGGCTGACACGGGTATCATCTTAGGGCTTACACAGAAATCCTTTGGGAATCTAGAATTCTTTGAGATTGTGTTACATTAGATATATAATAAAAATTATTAAAATTTTCATGTTTTGATGTGTATTCTGAAACAGTTTAAGTAGCGTACAGTACTTGTTTCCAGAGGGTTTGAAAAAATCTGAAAAGAATGGGACTCGTGCCACTTAGGTAGTTTTTAAAAAAATTATTTAAATTCAATTAATTACCACATAGTGTATTATTAGTTTCAGGGGGAGAATTTAGTGATTCATCAGATGCATATTACATCAAGTGCCCTCCTTAATGCCCATTACCCAGTTACCCCATCCCTGAACCCACCTCCCCTCCAGGAACCCTCAGTTTGTTTCCTAGAGTTCAGTATCTCTTATGGTTTGCCACCCTCTCTATTTTCATCTTACGTTATTTTCCCATCTCTTCCCCTATGTTCATCTGTTTTGTTTCTTAAGTTCCATATATGAATGAAATCATATGGTATTTGTCTTTTTCTGACTGATTTATTTGGCCTAGCATAACACCATCCACGTCATTGCAAATGGCAAGATTTGGGGGTTTTTTGATGGCTGAGTAATATTCCATTGCATATATATGTACCACATCTTCTTTATCCATTCATCCGTCGATGGACATCTGGGCTCTTTCCATAGTTTGGCTATTGTGGACATTGCTGCTATAAACATTGGGGTGCAGCTGCCCCTTTGAGTCACTGTGTTTGTATCCTTTGGGTAAATAGCCACTTAGGTAGTTTCTTTTGACAATTCTTCAGTTTCTTCTTATGTCTCTTGCATATTGAATTATTTTCCAATTTTTTTGGATTGTCTTAGGAAATTTTCCATTAAATTAAGGTTTTCAAATCTATTGTGTTGTTCATAACATTTTTATTTTATCTTCTCTGTACTTCCGGTTATATTCCCTGTCTCATTCCTAAATTTTGGGCTTTCTCTTTTTCTTAATTAGCCTCATTACAGATTTTTATTTTCTTGTCCTTTTCAATGAATTTCCCCTTGTGTTATATCAGTGCTATTCCATTAAGTATCCTATAAAATGATTCTATTTTCTAATTCATTGATTTCTGCTTTTACTTTCTTTAATTCATTCTTCCTATTTTCTTATTCTTTTTCTCCCTTTGATTATTTTTTCCATATCCTTGAGTTGAATATTTTTACCCTCTGTTTAATAGTTAACCCATCTTCATTGTATATCAAACCTATTATCAATATAAAGTAAACTTCTAAGGCCTCTATTATGCCTTTTATCAACTCAAATTCTTTTTTTTAGAGAGATTTTGTTTATTTATTTGAGAGAGAGAGAGGGAATGAGAGAGAGAGAGCCTGAGAGGGGGAAGGTCAGAGGGAGAAACAGACCCCCCTGCTGAACAGGGAGCCCAATGCGGGACTCGATCCCAGGACTCCAGGATCATGACCTGAGCAGAATTCTTATTTGACTGACGTGGTTGCTGTACCATGCCACCTAGATACCTCAGTTAGTACTGAGGTTCTTATTTCATCTCTAAAAACCAAGAGCATTGTCATATATAATTATAATACTATCATCATAGCGAATTAATTCTTTGACAAAAACTAATGCCTAGTCCATATACAGTTTTCCCCAATTGTTCTCAAAATGGACTTTTTACAGATAGTTTCTTCAACTCAGGATCCAAGCAAAGTCCACACACTGTATTTGGTTGTCGTGTCTCTTAAATCTCATTTAATCCAGAGGAGTCCATCTGCCCATGCCACATTTCCTCATGCCCTTGTCTTGTTGAAGAAGCCAGGTCTGCTGCTGTACAGACTGTCCCACAGGCTACATTGATCTGTTTTCTTCCTTGTTGTATGTAATGTGTTCTTCTATCCCCCATATTTTATTTAGTCTTGAAGTTCATGCTAAAGGCTTGATTTTCTAAATTTTTAAAAAGATTTTGACAGAAAGCACATGTGCACAAGCAGGGGGAGCAGTGAGCAGAGGGAGAGGGAGGCTTAACCGACTGAGCCACCCAGGCGCCCCAAAGGGTTGATTTGATTCCGGTTGGAATGTTGTGGCTAAAATGCTGGAAATATAGTAGTGTGAGCTTTCTGCTGCCTCACAGCAGGATCACAACCTCTGGTCTGCCATTTCTAGTAATGCTAGGACTGGTCAGTGGGGCTGGGGGCTGCAACCCCATCCTGCCTCTGTCAGGCTCCCTCTCAGTCTCTTAGCTGATGGCTTTGGTCCACTAGTCACTGTCTCCTGGACCCATTCATTCATTAGGACTTACAATACAGTTGTCTTTCTAACTCTATCACTTCTTCTACACTTATGAGCTGAGTTCTTCTGGAAAGTAGAACTTTCCCTTAATAACAGGATTATTTAGTTACCTTGAAATGTAGTTACATGCCAAGGAGTCACAGACAAGATCCGCGAGGGTAGGAATTTATTTTGTTTTGCTGATGAAACTTCAGTACCGAGGACAGTGCCTGGCACTAGTAGGCCTCTACTAAACGGTTGTTGAAGGGAAAATAAATGCACAATTCTTCCCCTTTAACTACTAATTTTCGGGGTTAGGAGTTTTGTCTCCATTTTTGTTTGTTTGGGTTTTTTGTTTTGTTTTTTTACTTGTGGACTTTTTACATTTCAATAAAAACTTTTATTTAGAAACTTGAAGATTTATTTTTTAATTGTTTCAGTTTGCCATCACTACTGTTCTTCATGCTCATGTTGCCTCATCTATGACCACTGGCAGCTTCTTTGCATTGGTTCCTATTTCCTTTGTCACAAGCCCATTAGTCTTTGGTAGCTTCCATGCTTTTCTGCATCAGATGTTCCAGGTTTACTTCTATATTCCTGTCCATACTTGGCTGTGGGGGAGTCCCAGTTCCTTGAAGGAGAGGATGGTTGGTAGTCAGAGATCACCATTAGGATGTTGGTGTTGCTCATTCATTAGCTGTCATTGCTTCTAGGCCTTTCCAGTGCACAGAGCTAAGAAAGGCAAAAGCCAGACCGCTTTTAGGGTAAGGTAAAAATTTTTTTAAGTTGAGATATAATTAACACAGCACCACATAGCACCTAAGCTCAGCTTCTCTTGGTATCAGTAGATTTCCTCCTGCATAAAGGATTTGCAAAATGCCTCAGGTTTCAAGGTCCCTAAGGACAGGATAAGTGACTCTCCCAGACAACCCGTGTGAATAATTGGCACCTCCAATCCCAGACGACCTGGCATCAAACAGCCCGTTTACTCCCCCACTGATAAGATCACTTTACCACTTGTCTCACAGTAGGGAGGAGGTCCTCTGATGGAATTGAACACACACTGGGTCCAGCAGGTATCCTGGCCCTGCTGCACCTGTCCATGGGATTATGGAGAGATGATTGTATACATCTTCGTTTTGCTGAGTCTGGTCTTAAGAGTTTTCCCCAGTAAAGCCAATTCCTCACTTATGCTCTGTGAGGACACAGACTTTATCTTAACCCCTTATACGAAAATGGCAGCCCCAAAGGAACCAGACACACGAAGCAACCATTTATAAACTTTCTTTGGCACTTTTAAAATGAACAATACAACATTATCTCGGAGATTACTTCAAATTGATACAAAGAGATCATCCTCATTCTTTTTAATGCTACATAGTATTCCTTTGTGCGAATGTATCTAATTTATTCAACTACTCCTGTAGATTGTTTCCATTGTTTCCAGTCTTCCATTTTTTTTTTTTTTTTTTTTTACAAATAATGCCCTTATGACTTACTTTATGCATAGGTCATTTCATAGTTTTGTCAGTGAAATTTTGAGATAGATTTCTAGAACTAGAACTTCCAGGTTAAAGCATAAGTACATTCATTATTTTCCTGGATATTGCCGTATTTTTCTCTTTGGGTCTTCATTTTGGGTCCTCACCAGCAATGCATGTGTATCTGTTTCCTCACAGTCTTACCAAAAACAAAAGTTATAAAACTTTTGGATATTTTCCAATCCTGTGGTTAAGAAATGTATTTCAGTGTAGCTTCACTTTATGTTTCTCTTATGAATGAATGAACTTTAAAAAAATATATTTAAAGATTATTTTTATTTTTTTCTGTGAACCATCTGCCTATTTTTCTGTTGGTCTGTTGGCCCTTTACAATTTTTAGGAGATCTTTATATATTAGGGATATTAGTCCTTTGTGATATAAGTTACAGATATTTACTCAGTGCGTCTTTTTTTCCTTATATATTTTTTTCCTATGGGAAAGTTGATTTTTTTCTTTTTTACAAACCTCTAACTAGATTGACTAAGGAAACAAGAGAAGACTCAAATTACTAAAATAAGAAATGAAAGAAGGGGACATTATTTACAGAAAAAAAAGTCATAAAGAAACACTATAATAACTGTACACCAATAACCTAGATAAATTAGATGAAATGGACAGATTCCTAGAAAGACAGAAATTACCAAAATTGACTTGAGAAGAAATAGACAATCTGAATAGACCAATAATAAGCAAAGAGATTGAATTAGTAACCAAAAAATCACCCAAAAGAAAAGCCCAGGCCCAAATAGCTTCACTATTGAATTCTACCAAACATTGAAAGAAGAATTAATACCAATTCTTCACAAACTCTTCCAGAAAATAGAAGAAAAGGAAACACTTTCCAACTCATTCTGTGAAGTCAGTATTACCCTGATGCCAAAACTAGAGACATCACAAGAAAACTACAAATATTTATTATGAATATAGATGCAAAAATCTTCAACTCAATACTATCAAACCGAATCCATCAACATATGAAAAGAATTATCCACTATGAACAAGTGAGATTTGTCCCAGGAATACATAGTTGGTTTACCATCTGAAAAATCAATTAACATAATATATCATATTAATAAGATCAAAAACAAAGACCTCATGATGCAGAAAAAGCATTTGACAAAATCCAACACCTTTCATGATAAAAACACTCAGCAAAGTTCATCAACATGATAAAGGGCATCTATGAAAGAACCCACAGCTAACATAACACTTAATGGTGAAAGATTGGATGCTTTCCCCCTAACATCAGGAACAAGATAAGGTTGTCCACTCTCACCACTTAATCGGGTAAGAAAAAGAAATACAGATCATGTTATTGGAAAGGAAAAAGTAAAACTACTTGTAATTCTAAGATAACATAATTTCATATATAAAAAATCCTAAGAAATATGGTAAATACAATTCCAACTAATAAACAAATTCAGCATGGTTGCAGGATACAGGATTGCTATACAAAAATTAATTGTATTTCTAGACAGTAGCATTGAGAAGACCAAAAATGAAATTAAGAAAACAATTCCATTTATTATAGCATCAAAAAGAATAAAATATTTAGGGATAAATATAATAATCAGTGCAAAACTTACATTTTGGAAACTACAAAATATTGTTGAAATACTAAAAATGAAAAATCTTTAATTTGTTTATTCTCTCATTTGGGGTAAATCTTCAAGTAACTTTTTCTAAAAGTATAGTTTTTAAACTCTGCATTTCAAAATCTATACTTCACAGCATGTTCTGGGATATATCTAGGTATGGGTCTTTTCACTGATTTTTTTTTCCTACGGAGGAGCTAACTTGCAATGAACTATCTGTCTAGTTCGTTGGCCTTTTGGGTGAGAAATTAGGGGTGAAGAAGAGATGTTTTAAAATGCAAGTTTTGGGGGTGCTTGGGTGGCTCAGTGGGTTAAAGCCTCTGCTTTCAGCTCAGGTCATGATCTCAGGATCCTGGGATCGAGCCCCGCATCGGGCTCTCTGCTCAGCGGGGAGCCTGCTTCCCCCTCTCTCTCTGCCTGTCTCTGCCTGTCTCTCTGCCTACTTGTGATCTCTCTCTCTATGTCAAATAAACAAATCAAATCTTTTTTAAAAATTTAAAAAAATGCTAGTTTTGTTATTATTCAGATATAATGAGACCAACAGATGACCGCCACTGAATATATTTATATTTATATATATATAATATATATATAAATAATATATAATTTATTACTGAACAGTTCCCAAGAAGAGGGGGCACTCCACACCATGCAGGGCAACATGGGGGAGCACCAGGGTAGGTCAGGATTCATAGAGAACGAGAGGAAAGCATACGCAGGAACCCTTATTGTGGTTTCCATGGGAAAGACAAAGCAAGGCAGGGTAAGCACACTGAGGATTGGCTAGTTTGAATAATTTCAGCTGACTATGGGACATACCCAGCCATGGGATGATTAAGACAGAAGAATATGGCCTCTTGGGGTGTAAGCACCAAATGGTGGTCCAGAGTATAGGCTCTGGATTAGTTGGTTTACATATGACAGACATGCTCAAAGGGAAGTCATTTGCTAAGTCTAGGAATTAGCTAGCCCTGGGAGGGGCACTCTTCTGGGTCAGGAAGGACAGGGACACCAGAACATCAGGAAAACAGAAAAATGAGAAAATACAATTAATATGATGGGTAACTGCCATTCCTGATCCCATAATTTTCTGGCAGGGAAAAGGCAAATCCCAGCTCAGGGACAGCTGATTTATTCTTGCAGATGTTCAAGGGACTCATTTCAGGAGCTTCCTATTCAAAAGAATACTGGCTCTTTCTTCAAGCATGAATGTGTCAATCAATCAAGGGCCAGCCAGGGGCTTGATGGAGTTTTGGCTTTTGTGCTTGGCTTGGGTTCCTCCGGTTTCCATGCAACTAGGCATGAACTGACTAGTGCTGTCGGATTACCAGGTACCTACAGCATCTTGTTTAGTCTCTCCCTGGTGGATGACATGGGTCACTGAGGCAAATCAGAGCCTCCATCTCCTATAAAAAGGAAATCATTTGTTAGTTGGAATATGAAGGATGATGGTGAGGGTTTGTTTATGGCCCCTTGATTGTAGCCTCTCTCTGCTGCTCCTTTACGAAGTATGCATGTCTGTTAACCCATCTCTCTCTCTCTCTTTATCTCTCTTTTTTTAAAGATTTCATCTATTTATTTGAGAGAGAGAGGGAAAGAGAGAGAGAGCAAGCGAGCATCAGCAGGGGAAGGGAGAGGGAGAAGCAGACTCCCCCTGAGCAGGGAGCCCGATGTGGGACTTGATCCCAGGACCCCGGGATCATGACCTGCACCGAAGGCAGACGCTTAACTGACTGAGCCACCCATCTCTTGAACACAGGCAGAGAGACTAGACACTAGTTATCCAGCCTTTATTGGCCAACAACCTGCAAAAACACTATTCTTAGTTGGTGGTTCCAAAGTGATCTTTATTTGCCTCTGCTCTCACACCTGCTTTAGAGAATGTATGCCCTCTGTGCCTGCCATCAAATGCCAATAACTGTTAAAACTGGTACACGGGCCCCTGGAGGTCTCTCATCTTTTGTGTATGTTTGAAAATTCTATAATAAAAAGATTTCTAAAAATGAATCACAATTTAGACCCACTAGGAGGGCTACTATAAAAAGAAACAGAAAATAAGTGTTGGCAAGGATGTGGAGAAATTGGAATCTTCTGTGCACTTTTGGTAAGAATGTAAAATGGTCCAGGCCCTATATAAGAGAGTATGGCGGTCGTTCAGAAAATTAGAAATAGAAATATCATGCAATCCAGCAATTCTACTTCTGAGTATATACTCCAAAGAAGCAGAAACTGGGACTTGAAGAGATATTTGTATGTTCAAATTCATAACAGCATTATTTACAGTAGCCCAAAGGGGGAAATGATGGATGAATACATAAGCCAAATGTGCAATATACATATAGTGGAATGTTACTCAGTTTTAAAAAGGAAGGAAATTCTGACATATGCTCCAGCATGGGTGAACCCTGAGGACATCATGCTAAGTGAAATAAGCCGATCACAGAAGGGCAAATACTGTTCGATTACACTAGTGTCAAACTCATGGAGACAGGAAGTAGAAAGATGGTTTCTCCAGAGGCTGGAGGGATATTTGATGGGTCCAGGGTTTCAATTTTGCCACATGAAAGGGGATCTGGAGATGGACGGTGGTGATGATTACACAACAACGTGAATGTACTTAATACCGCTGAAGTGTATCCTTAAAAATGGTTAAGATGGTAAATTTTGTGTTATCGTTAAATTCTACCACTTAAAAAAGAATCAAGTTTCACTACTCTATAAACATAAGCCTATCCCATGACTCGGCAATTTTACTCCTAGGTATTTACTCAAGAGATACGAAAACTATGTGACAAAAATGTTCATTGCTAAGGAATATTCATAGCAGTCTGAGTCATAATAACCAAAATCCGGCAATAAACAAAATGTCCATCAATAAGAAAGGGATAAACAAATTGTGTTTAATTCATACAATGAAATACTGATCTGGAGCAAATACGCACGCACATAACAACATGGACGAATGTCAAAAACACTATTCTGAGCAAAAGACACCAGATGCCAAAGGAAACATAATTGCTTATATGAAGGTTAAGAATGGAAGAATCCAAATGATGGTGATACTATGGTGATAGAAATCAGAACCTTGGAGGGAGGGAGTGGGATGCAGAGAGGGTAGGAGGTGGAAACAAGGTGTGTATGTGTGTATCTCTGTGTGTGTTGTTGACTAAAACGGTCCAAAAAGTAACTTACCAGGTTGAGAGAAGTATCCTATATCTTGACTGGGGTGGTGGTTCTACAGGTGTATGCATTTATCAAAACTCATAAAACTGTATACTTAAGATCAGTGCATTACTGTCTGTTCTTTATACCTCAATATAATTAGTATCAGAAAAATGTCCTCTCTCTGCTCTCCCGCTCTGCCCCTGGGGTTAGTGAAGCCGGCTGTAAAAAAAAATAATGTGGCTTTTACACTATTCTCTGGATGTATATAATTTAAAAAATGATGTAAAATGTATATCATTTAAAAACCAACCGTTAGTCATTTCAAATGAGCAGGTTTGCTTGTGACAAAACAAAAGCAGCAGGTCAAGGTCATGCTGACTGGTGCAGCCCCCTAGCCAGTGTGGCTGGCCACAAAGAGGGAAGTGAGAGAGAGCAGGTGTGAGCTTCCTACAGCTGCACAGCATCATACGGGGGCAAGAGATAGTCCAGGAAGGTGGCGTGGCTCAGGAGGAAGGTTGCTTGGTGAATAGCAGGCTTCAGCATTATCTCTGGTATCAGTGAAAAGCTGGTTTCCCTGGCAACAGGGGCCTCCTTAATGAGCGGTGCTGGGCAGCAGGCATGAACACGTCCGTAGCAAGCGTGCAGAGAGAACACCTCCTCACCGAGTACTCCCTTTTACTCTGCATACTCAGCCCTAGTGATGGTTAAGAACAAATCAGAAAATGCCAAAAGGCATGATAAATAGCTTTGCTGCCCCCAGCCACTTCCCTCCCCCTTCACTGCTATGCTCTAGTAATTACCACTTGTAGGCTTTTCTTATATCAGTTCTTTCGGTTTCATATGAATCTCTATATATCATGAACTCAAATGATCCACTGTCGACATTGCCTCTTTATTGCCTATTACAATAAATAAGGACTTGGAGAATCCATATCACCCCATTTCTGCTGTCTTTTCTCTTGCCTCTTTTTCCCTTGCATCATTGGTTTCGTTCCAGTGGTTACTCTTGCAAATTCAGATGCTATTCTAAAACTGTTTGTTTTTCCTCTGACAATTTCCACCAGCTTCTCTTGGCTCTGCCCCATCTGAGCCTCCATCCCTCCTCCCACCTCTACTTCCTAGTGCCTCTGACCATCCAGCCTGGGGTTAGAATTATGGGACCCCACTTTTGTATTTACATGGTCAAAGTTGAAACATTTTACATTCTGTTCAGGAATCAGAACTATTCCTCACGCCTGGTCCCTAGGTGATGATACAAGCTTGAATTGATTAGTAAATAATCAATTGCTATGACATATGATTAGTTACATTTTCTCTTATCCTTATAAGGTCACAACCCTGGGCTCCTCAAAGGACAATGTTCCTAGCAAATTATGAAATGGAGTCACAGTTGCTCAAATTCATACCGTATTTTAGTTTGCTTTGAATATGGATCATAACTTTCCCATTTTCTTGGACTTTTTCATTGCCCCTCCCCCTCTCTGGGAGAAGAAAAAGACTTTTTCATCATAGCACTGATGGTTTCTTTTTCATTCTGAATAGTGCAGGGCCTATTCTAGAATTCTTCTTAAGGACATCTCTTTGGAGATGACTGACCTGTTTTAATTTGGACAGATTTCTTTCAAAACCTGCTGCGAGCTATCATCCCAGGATTTCTTTTCATTAGATTAGCAAGGTTAGTTCTGTCATTTCTTGTTTTCTATATACAGTTTACACTTGATTTCTTGGCCAACATCTTCCATTATCTCCTTTACAAAGGCTAAACAGGAGACAAACTATTTTATCTCTGAATCTTTGCAGGTATAAAAATGGTTTTAGTTCTCAATCTTTCTTTTAAAGATTTATTTATTTATTTGAGAGAGAGAGAGAGTACGAGTGGGGGGGGGAGCAGAGGAAGAGGGAGTCCTAAGTAGACTCCCCACTGAGTGTGGAGCCCGATGTGGGGCTCGGTCTTACACCCCTGAGATCATGACCTGAGCCGGAAGCAAGAGTCGGAAGCTTAACTGACTGCACCACCCAGGTGCCCCTAGTTCTCAATCTTGATGGCTAATGTGTCCAGGTATAGATTCCTAGGTTCAAAATTATTTTCCCTCAGTACTTTGAAGGGGTGCTTCACTAGTTCATTAAAAAATTAAAAAATTGTGAAATAGAATCCATATACAGAAAGGTGCATAAACACAAATATTTATCCTTATGAATTGTTGAAAAGTAAATACCCATCCAGGCCATAAAATGACATTTTATCAAAACCCTAAAGGTCTACGCCAACACCTCCATCCCCAACTCACATGTTCCTTTCCAATTACAGTGCTGCCCTTCCCTCTTAGATACATCCACAATTCTGACTTCTATGGAAGTAACACTTGCTTTTAAAAAATAATGTTATCGCATGAGTATGCATCTTGAAACACATGGTCTAGTTTTGCTTATTTTTGAGCTTCACAAAAAAACAGAATACTACAGTATGTATTATCTTATATCTGACCTCATACTCTCAGCATTATATTTTGAAACTCATCCATGTTGTTGCATGTAGCAATAGTTCATTCATTTACATTGCTGTGTAGTATCCCATTGGATGAATCCAACACAATTCTACCAATGGTGGTTGGTTAGGTTGTTTCAAGTTTGTGGTTATGGTAAATAATGCCGCTATAAACATCCTGTACATGTCTTTCAGAGCTGATGTATAGGAGAATTTTCGACTGCTTGTTCTACTAGTGATGTAGTAGTGATTGTAACATGATTAAGTGATGTAACATGATTAAGATCGCCCACCAGCACTGTGACTTTCTTTTGTGGGTCTGACACCTCTTGCTTTACACATATGAAGGCCGTTATTTGGTACATACACATTTAATGTTGCTAATTCATCCTGATGACTTGAACCTTTTGTCATAGTGAAGTGGCCTTCTCTAATGCTTTTTTGATCTAAATTCTGTTTCACTTGATGTTAGTAGAACTAGATGAGCTTTCTTTCATTTCTTTATTGTGGTAAATTACACATAATACAGAATTTTCCATTTTAGCCATTTTATTTTTTTATTTTTACTTTTTAAATTTATTTTATTTTTTCATTGTTCCAAGATTCATTGTTCATGCACCACACCCAGTGCTCCATGCAATACGTGCCCTCCTCAATACCCACCACCAGGCTCACTCAACCATTTTAGCCGTTTTAAAATGTATAATTCAGTGGCATAAAGTACATTCACAATTACCACTATCTTATCCCTGAACTTTTTCATCATTTCAGGCAGAAATTCTAGACCCATTAAACAACAACGACCCTGCCCCTCTTCTCCTTACCCCCTTTTAGCCAGTATTGTACTTTCTGTCTTTACGAATTTGAGTGTTCTAAGGGCCTCCCTAAGTGGAATCACACAACATTTATCCCTTGTGTCTGGCTTATTTCGCTTGTTTTTGGAGCTTTAAACAAACATGTTATATTGTCTGCATATAGATGCACTAAGGAGAGATTTTTTTCCCTTAAGACACCTGCAGTGCGTAAGGCTCTGTGGGGAAGCAAAGGTGGATAAATCTGTGTCCCTAAATCCTTTGGGACAGACTGGGAGGGAGGCAAACACAAGACAAGGAATAAGCATCAAGAAGGGGCATAATGGATTGTGAAATGAGTATGTGCGGTCTTCCTTTTGCTTGACCTCAGCGGATGTAGAGAGAAATCTGTATGATACTTAAATGTTATTGAAGTTATTGGATCTATAAACTTGCTGGGCTTGAGTAAGGGCTCCACCGGTCTGGAGGTGAAGCCAGAGCCCGCCGCCTGGTTGTGTAACTGCACGCTCCTGCCGCACGGGGGCGGCATACCGAAAAAAAGGAGGGCTGCCGGCTCGCCTAGTCCCTCCAGGAAGGAAGCTGGGGAAAAGAATCAGCGAGGAGCCTGTCACTCCAGGAAACGAGGAAACGAAACGGAGACTCTTTGCAAGTGTGCGAGTGTGGCACCTCTCACGGTGGCAAGCACTTTCTAATTCTTATCGCCCACCACCTCTTTTGCCCCTGCACCCTACAACTCCCTTTTAAGATCCCTCCATCACAACTGCTTATTTCATCTGTCGCCTTACTGCCCCTACATTCTCAGCATGAGAGCCGACCAGGCTTTTCTGCCCTGCGAGCCTTTAGTTTCATTACAGGGATTGTGAGGTTTCCCCACCACCACCCCGCCCCCACTCCTCCTCTTCTTCTCCAGTGAAAATCAGTTTCCCAGTCCTTGGCCATTCTGCTGAACATTATTTTACTCCATTCCTAAGCTCTGATGATGATGAACTAATTGTCACAAATACCACTTTGGAACTACAGTTGACCCTTGAACAATGCAGAGGTCAGAGGTACCCACTTTTCCCAGCTGAAAATCCACCTATAACTTTCGACTCCCCCAAACTTAACTACTAATAGCCTACTGTTGACCTTACCGGTAACACCAACAGTCCAGTAATGCATATTTGTATGTTATATGGATTATATCCTCTGTTCCTATAGTAAAGTAAGCCAGAGAAAAGAAAATGCTGTTAAGAAAATCATGAGAAGGGGGCGTGGGTGGCTCAGTCAGTTAAATGTCTGCCTTCGGCTCAGGTCATGATCCCAGGACCCTGGGATGGCGCCCTGTTCCCCCCCCCCCACCTTGGGCTCCTTGCTCAGCAGGGAGTCTGCTTCTCCTTCTCCCTCCCCCGCACCCGCTGCCACTCCCCCTGCTTGTGCTCTCTTGCTGTCTTAAATAAATAAATAAAATATTTTCTAAAGAAAAGAAAATCATAAGGAAGAAAAAATATATTTTAAAGGGCTGTACTGTATTTATCAAAACTAATCTGCATAAAAGTGGGCCAACGCAGTTCAGATGGTGTCGTTCAAGGGTCAACTGTATGCCCAGCAGCTTCACCACACCGCTCTCATTACTGATATGTATTGTTTATTCATTCGCTCTTCAGGCATCGTCAGCTAAGTGCCAGGGCGCTGGGAACACAGAATAAACAAGATAAAACCGTAGACTTGGAGGCGCTTATGGTCCAGTGGTAGATGACAAGTAAACAGTTGCAAAGCCATGTGGTATGGGCTGAAACTGAGACAAGAGTAGGGAGCAGGGAGCAGGAAGTGCTGCAAATGGAGAGGCTGGGCGGGGGGATGGGTCAGTCCAGGCGTTCACATGAGTCATCTAGGGACTTTTGGGGTTTAACCAGATGGAAGAGGGTGGAGGCAAAGTCCAGATCGGACTGACAAAATAACAACACGTGAAAACATCATTAGTTCCTCAAACCACCCGGGGTTCAGGGAGGGCAGGGCAAACCACAAGTGAGGGAACTCCCAGCTGGCCTCAGCCTGATAACTAGATCTGGTATGGGTGTTGAGTTGTATTAGTGGCAATAAACTGGGTTGTCCTATCTGGCTTTCTGGGGTTGGGTTTTATTTGGCGGGAACTTCTTCACGTAATGCAATCAAGATTTCTGGTTTAAAAAAAACAAAACAAACAAACACCCAAGAGATTTTTCACAGCAGTCCCACCTTCTCTATGGCAACCAGCAGTTGAAGCCACTTTAGTAGAAGGAGGCTTGCTGTCCTCGTTTGTGGCAGACCTTACCTCCCCGTGGTACTTATACCCGGTCAGATACACTCGTGACTCTTGCCTGGTCCCTGTAAGCAGCCAAATTTAGGACTTCTGCCTTAACATTCTGCCCAGCTACAGGTGTGGGCTAAGGTTCTTAGGAAGCCTGGTGCAGATCCCCTTCCCGGGGGGTGGTGAGGAAAAGGAGGGAGGGAGGGGGGGCGGGAGGTGACTCAGCCACAGAGATTGTGCGTATAGAGGGTTACCCAGAGGTCCCACCCTCTGCAGAGAGATGAGTCAGAACAAAGGAGGAGGAGTACGGTGGCAGTTCATTCCCGTGGCCAGGACCTACGTAAGAAACACAGAGAGTGACGAAGAAACGTGCCCGTTCCTTGGACGGCATTTCTGGCCCGGGAGTGTGAGAGCGATAAGTCCACCCCAAGTACTGTGGGGAGCTGGGAGATGGTACAAATAGAGATCCACAGCCCACGGCCGGCTCTCTTCCTCCTCCTGTTTTCATCTCTGCCCCTCGGGATGAAGCGCACGCGTGTGTAGACACCCCCGCCCACAAGCTCAGTTCTGTTGGCAGCTTTCCGTGCTCCTGCCCAACGACCACTCCTTGGCAATCCCCTTGGCTGGACGCTGGAAGCTTGGTGCGCTCTTGGAAGGACAGACTCAAGAACCAGGCCAGGGCAGACCCTGTAAGCAGGCTTGGAGCCATTTGGGCCAGGAATTATGGCCCGGATCACGGTCTCAAAGGAAGGGCATGTTGCTTTGGGCCAGTGGGCTCCTCAGCCCTACAGGGTCAGAGGAGTGCCCGAGTCCTGGAGTCCCCTAAAGCCCTCGGCCGGGGTGAAGTGTAAGGGCTAGAGAGGTACTTGGGGTACCTCAGGTAATGAGGCCTGTATTCATGGGCTTCATCTGCGTAACAAAGGGCCACCAACTGGGGGACTTAGAACAATAGAAACTTATTCTCTCATCGTTCTGGAGGCTAGAGGTCCAACCAAATCAATGTGTCAGCAGGATTGCTTCCTTCTGAGGGTTCTGAGGGAGAGTCTGTCCCATGCCTCTCTCTAGCTTTTGGTGACGGCTAGCAATCCCCGGCTCGACACACATCGTTCTGATCTCTGCCTTCACCCCACACGGGGTTCTCTCCATCTCTGTGCCTTCATAGGGCTATCTTCTCAGGAGGACCCCAGTCCTATTGGATCAGGGCCCACCTGATTCCCGTGTGACCTCATCCCACCCAATTCCATCTGCAACAGCACCATTTCCAGCTAAGGTCACATTCCGAGCTACTGGGGGTAAACTCTTGAACATTTGCTGGGGTGGGGGGAGTGTGACAATCCAACCCACAGCAGGACCTGTCATCGGGTCCCAGGCGGTGACCAGGGAGGGAAGACACAGGTTCGTAGAAACCACCTTTCAGCCGGGCCTCCTGCAGTAGGGGCACGAGATGGATGTTTCCTTGGGCTAGCTTGGTTCTCGCTGACTCTTGCTAGAATTTACTGAGCATCTAATATCCTGGTCTGTGCATCTGCTCCCACTATTCCTGCTGCATTGCCAACCAGCCCCTTTCTCTCTGCCCATCTCTTTCTCTGCTAGATGCTTTTGGCCGACTCTGGCCTTTATGGCCCATATGGCTCGTCTCTCTCAATATTTTTCATCTTTTCCTTCTGCTACCAGGTGCTCTGACTCTGACCTCCAATTTATTTATTTGTTTTTAAAATATTTTATTTATTTATTTATTTGTCAGAGGGAGAGAGAGAAAGAGCACAAGCAGGGGGAGCGGCAGGCAGAGGGAGAAGTAGGCTCCCCGCTGAGCAAGGAACTCAATGTGGGACTCGATCCCAGGACCCTGGGATCATGACCTGAGCCAAAGGCACTTAACCGACTGAGCCACCTGGCCATTCCTGAACTCAGTTTAAATTGCTGAGTCTGGAAAATTCGGGTCCAGAAAATCACTGTAGTCACTTTTAGAACAGCTTTCTCATCACCTTGCCTCAGTGAGAACCAGCCAATCTGCATTGGCTGCCCCTGGTTAGATGCCTGCCCATCCTGGTCTGAGTAACTGTGGCCAGGTTTGGGTCTTGTGAGACAAACCATGGCTGGTTATCCTGGAGGAAACAGCCCAAGGTGGTTTACTAGCAAGATGTTAAGGACAGGACAATTGTCCCCTGCATCCTCTAAGGCGAGCTTTCCCAGTCTTGGCACTAGTGGCATTTGGGGCTGGGTAATTCTTTGCTGTGGGAGACTGACCTGTGCCTTGTAGGACATTTAGCAGCATTTCGGGCCTCTGCCAAGTCAGCGCCAACAGCCCCCTTTACCCCACTTGCACTGAGTTATGATAATTGGAAATGTCTCCAGACGTTGCCAAATGTCCCCTGAGAAGAAAATCACCCCTGGTTGAGATCCACGGTTCCAAGGGAACGGGAGGCTCCGGGATTAGCCCATCAACGCCAGGGGAGTCAGTAGTCAGCAGTGTGAGTATGAAGGATACTGATAGGAAATCAGGGCTCACTTAGAGGCTGAGAGGGGGCAGCTCCGGCTGTGGACAGGGGGTTGGATGGAGCATTGATGGGTTCAGATGTGAATAGTTGTGCTCGATCAAAGTGGAGAATCCAAGGGGCGCCTGGGTGGCTCAGTCGGTTAGGGGTCTGACTCTTGCTTTCATCTCAGGTCATGATCTCAGGGTGGTGAGATCGAGCGCCACGTCGGGCTCTGTGCTGGGTGTGGAGCCTGCTTAAGATTCTCTCTCTCCTTCTCCTTCTGCCCCTCCCTCCTGCTTTCTCCCTCCGCTTCTTAAAAAAGAAGTGGGAAACCAATACAGAGTATCATACGGGTGTGTGTTTCAAATGAGCCTGTTCACTGGTTTACCCTTTGTGTGTGCATTTCGAGAATGTGCAATTCTCTAGGTGGGTGTGGGTATCTGAGTGCGTGTGTATGTATGAATCTGTACATCTTGAGATTGGATGGTCCACAGTCCACAGTGCCCTCTTCCTGTGTAATCAGGGTAGATTAGTGTCTTATATGACACCCTTGATTGGTATTCTCAGAATGGTACAGAGGGTGAGAATCAGCTCTGCTGATGTTGAAATGAAAAACAGAATTTACTTCATAGTGGTTTTTCTTGTGTAGACCTGTCTGCCTCTAGTCATATACAATGAGCAGTGAATGGGTAATGACCCCAGTGATCTCAGTGACATCTTGCTTCAGCACCAGAATCCAGAGTGACCAGGCTCAACGTCCAAGAAGCACAGCCAAGCCCAGTCCAAGCTCATCTGCATTTTCTAGTCTCGGCCCCTGACCAACTAGCTATACAACAAACTGCTTGACCTTTCTTTTCTTTAGTTTTCCTTCCTGTAAAATGAAGATCATTAATCCCCCTCTTAGAGGACTCTTTTTTTTTTTTTAAAGATTTTCTTTATTTATTTGACAGACGGAGAGAGATCACAAGCAGGCAGAGAGGCAGGCAGAGAGAGAGGGGGAAGCAGGCTCCCCGCTGAGCAGAGAGCCCGATGCGGGGCTCAATCCCAGGATCCTGAGATCATGACCTGAGCCGAAGGCAGAGGCTTTAGCCCACTGAGCCACTCAGGTGGCCCCCCGTCCCCTTAGAGGACTCTTTTGAGAACAACTTACATTATCATACTTTAAAAAATAGTACTACATAAATGTTGGATGAAAATTAATTGTACTTCCTCCTCTATTTGGCATTAGGTGAGTTTCCCCTTAAAAAAAATTCAGCTGAATGGTATTGGCACAAAAACAGACACATGGACCAGTGGAACAGATTAGGGAGCCCAGATATGGACCCACAACTCTACGGTCAAATAATCTTTGACAAAGTAGGAAAAAATATCCAGTGGAAAAAAGACAGTCTCTTCAATAAATGGTGCTGGGAAAATTGGACAGCTATATGTAGAAGAATGAAACTTGACCATTCTCTTACACCATACACAAAGATAAACTCGAAATGGATAAAAGACCTCAATGTGA
>CM052898.1:56210939-56340266 GCA_028534135.1 Potos flavus | reverse complement strand
GAGCATAAGGAAAAACATGGAGGACATTGTGAGAGGGAAGGGAGGGATGAATTGGAGGAAATCGGAGGGGTGAAGAACCATGAGAGACTGTGAACTCAGAACAAGGGACTGAGAGTTTTGGAGGGGAGGGGGTGGGGGGATGGGCGAGCCTGGTGGTGGGTATGTATTGCATGGAGCACTGGGTGTGGTGCATAAACAATGAATCTTGTAACACTGAAAAAATAAAATAAAAGTATTTGGGAAAAAAAAAATTCAGCTGAGGGGCGCCTGGGTGGCTCAGTCTTTAAGCATCTGCCTTCGGCTCAGGTCATGATCCCAGGGTCCTGGGATCGAGCCCCGCATTGGCTCCTTGCTCTGCAGGGAGTTTGCTTCTCCCTCTCCCACTACCCCTGCTTGTATTCCCTCTCTCGCTGTGTCTCTCTCTGTCAAATGAATGAATAAAATCTTTAAAAAAAATAAAAATAAAAAAATAAAAAAATTCAGCTGATATTTATTTATATACTCTATGTTCCTGATCACTTATCTAAATATTTGTCCTTCTTAGGTAGTTAGCTCTCTGGGCACAAAGGGTTGGGTCCATACCTTCCTTGATATAATGGTCATTGGGGCCACTAACGACTCAATAGTCATTTGTTCACATCAGTGTTTTTGACATTGATGATTCTGGCTGACCCAAGTTCCCAGATTGTCAGTTTTCACTTATTCAAGGCCATTGAAATGGGTTCTTGGATACTTTCAAGAGAGAAGAGCTTGTCATTCTTTCAACAACCAGCCCTCATGTGAGAAACAGAAAGGCCTATAGGACAAGACTCTGACCTTCAAAGCATTGTAGTAAGGGACAAGCCATAGACTCGGTGGGGAGAGACCCACGGGCACTCTTCCCAGGTCATTTTCCTGCTCTTTCAAGTTAATATCCTTTTTGTTTCTCCAGTTTTATTGAGGTACACTTGAGAAACAAAATTATACCCATTTGAAGGGTACAACTCGATGATTTGATCATATATGTATTCTTTGTGAAATGATTACCACAATTAACATATCCATCTCCTTACATAGTTACCTTTTGTGTGTGTGTGTGCGTGTGGTGAAAATATTTAAGACATATTTTCTTAGCAAATTTCAAGTGTACAATACAGTATTATTACCTATGGTCACCACGCTGCCCAGTGTATCTCCAGAACGTATTCATCTTTTAACTGAAGGCTTGTACTCTTTGACCAGCGTCTCCCCATATCCCCAATCCCCAGCCTGGTAATCACCTTTCCACTTTCTCCTTCTATGAGTTCAGCTTTTCTTTTCTATTTTCTTTTACTTTCTTTCCTTCTTTTTTTGGTTCCACATATGTGAGATCATGTAGTTTTCTTCTTCTTCTGTGTGGCTTATTTCACTTAGCATAATGTCCTCTAGGTTCAGCCATGTTGTTGCAAATGGCAAGATTTCCTTCTTTCTCATGCCTGAGTAATGGTGTATTGTCTGTATCTCTCAGTATATATTATATTTTCTTCACCCATTCATCCATCGTTAGACACATAGGTGGTTTCTATATCTTGGCTTCTGTCAATAATGCTACAGTGAACATGAGAGTGCAGACATCTCTTGGAGGTACTGATTTCGTTTTCTCTGACTATATACCCAGAGGTGGAATTGCTGGATCACATAGCTCTATTTTTAAGTTTTCCAAGAACCTCCAAGTTTCCAAGAACCTCCATATACTGTTTTCCATAGTGGCTCCATCCCCGCCGACCCTGCACAGGGGTTCCCTTTTCTCTACCTCTTTCCCAAGACTTGTTACCTCTTGTCTTTTCGATGACAGCCATTCTGAGGGGATATCTCATTGTGGTTTTGATTTGTATTTCCCTGGTGATGAGTGATACTGAGCACCTCTTCGTGTACCTATTGACCATTTGTATGCCTTCTTTGGAAAAATGTTTATTCAGCTTCTTTGCCCATTTTTAAATCATATTATTTGCTTTTTGTTATTTCATTGCTTAAAGTCTATTTTGTCTGATACAAGTATAGCTATCCCTACTCTCTTTCAGTTTCCATTTGTAGGAAATATCTTTTTCCATTTCTTCACTTTGAGGCTATGCATGTCTTTAAAGCTGAAGGGAGTCTCCTGTAGGCAGTGTCTTGGAGGCAGGGTTTTGTTTTTTAATCAGTTCAGCCACTCTATGTGTTTTGATTGGAGAATTTAATCAATTGACATTTAAAATAATTATTGATAGGTAAGAACTTGCCATCTTATTAAATGTTTTCTGGCTGTGTAGTTCCTTTTTCTTTTCTTCCTCTCTTATTGTCTTTTTTTGAGAATTCATTATTTTTCATGGTGGTATATCTTGATTCCCTTCTGTTTATCTTTTGTGTATCTACTGTGGGTTTTTGCTTTGTGGTTACCATGAGGCTTACACAGAATGGTCTGAGCTGAGGACAATTACACTTGGATTGCATACAAAAACAAAACCCTTTTACTCCCCTCATCTCATCTGATGTTTTTCATGTCACAATTTACATCTCTTTATATTATGTATTCATTAACAAATTATCGTAGCTATATTTTATTTATTTATTTATTAAATACTTTATTATTTATTTTTAAATCAGAGAAAGAATGAGCACAAGCAAGGGGAGCAGCAGGAAGAAGGAGAAGCAGACTCCCCGCTGAGCAGGGAGCCCGATGTGGGGCTCCATCCCAGGACCGTGGGATCATGACCTGAGCCAAAGGCAGATGCTTAACTGACTGAGTCACCTGGGTGCCCCTGTTTTCATATTATTATTTAGCATCCTTTTGTTTCAGCTTGAAAAGCTCCTATCAGCCTTTGTTAGAAGGCAGGTCTAGTGGTGAACTCCTCAGTTTTTGTTTTCCTGGGAAAATCTTTATCCCTCCTTTGTTGCTAATAACAGCTTTGCCGGATAAAGTATTCTTGGTTGGCAGTCTTTTCTTTCAGCAACTTCATTCAGTATATCATCCCACTCTCTCCTGGTCTGCCAGGTTTCTGCTCAGAAATCTGTTAGTGATAGCCTTATGGGGGTTCCCTTGTGTGTGAGGAATTTTTTTTTCTCTTGCTTCTTTAAAAATTATCTCTTTGACTTTGGACAGTTTCATTGTAATGGGTCTGGAGAAGATCTCTTTGGGCTGAATCTATTTGGGAATGAGAACCTCCCAAACCTAGGGAGACATTTGAACATCCAAGTTCATGAAGCTTAAATTCATGTTCAACCTATCCATAGAGGGCAGACTGGAGAGTGCAAGGACAAAGGCAGAGAAGGAAGACCTTGCTGGAATGTCAGCCTCCCTCTGTGGGCTGGAGAATTTATCTCTGACTTGACCCATCACATACTCTGCTTGGTAGGAGCCAAGTCCTACACTTACCAGGATCCACCCTTCTTGGAAAAACATTTCAGTGACCATCTGTTATTAGTGAACTTGTCCTTGGGGTCGTTCTCCACCCTTCCTGCCCCCAAACCCCAAACTAGATGGTGTTTCCAAATACTCATTAAAATTCCATATAAAACTCTCCCCAGAGTTTGGATAGATACAACCTATCCCATCTTTGGGGCTCCAATATTTTGGGGTTCCTTAGAGTTAACACAGGCAGTCGCACACATGACTCACCCTTTGATCTGGCTCTGCAATCTAACGTCACAAAGAAGGGATATGCAGTGTCACAGAGCAAAAGCACAGCCACGCTTGAGAGCAGGGGTGTGGGATGGGAGAAGCAGTGCTAGTCAGCACATTCTTCAAATCAAAACTTTCAACCATTTAGAAAGAATATTAGAGGACAATAGTGGACAGAGCACAAATATATGGTTTTATTGCCTCCTGAAGCCCTACTAAAACTATGGTAAAGAGATTTTTAAAAGGCATATGGAGAGAGAGAACAAGAGAGAATACAACAGCAGTAGAAGCTTGGTCCTAGAAAGCTACTAGAAGAATGGGAAATGACTTAGCAGACACAAGAGAAATGATGGTGAGCTGGCAGAGGGGAAACCAAGGGCCAGCTCATTTTACACAACAGAATCACCAAAAGTCTCAGAAACTATTGACACCAGATATTTTTGGAAGTAGGGCCAATGAATGGGATAAGGAAATTTGGTTGAATGTCTATGTAAGAAGTACAGGATCCCTAGATCCCACCCCAACTCAGCATAGCTGCCTATTGCCCCTTCCTCACCTGACCACAAGGCCTTTGTTCCCTGAGGAGGCAGAAAGGCAGGTCTCAGGACTGGGGGACATCAGGCAAAGTTGAAGATAAAGGTACCACAACATCACAAGCAGTCAACGCATGTATACTGGATACTGAGGATCCTAACTCACATACATCCCTTAGGTGCCCACAACACAGCCAGCCAGATCTTCACCTTCTGGAAAGAAGCTTGCTTAATCTGACCAGGCCCAGAGGGAAACCCTGAAGACCCTGATGTCAGAGATTCTTTATCCCAGAAGCCCACTGACTGCTTGCAACCTAATAATCACGCTCACATGATCTGCATTTCCACTTAGCTTTTAATCCATCTCTCCCTCTTTTTTTAACTCCTCTGTATGGAAAAACTTCTAACTTTACAGCAGTAGAGAGAATAATATAACAAACTCCCATAAAATCCATTACCCAGCTTTAGTAATTATCAATATTTTGCTAATCTTGTTTCATCTATACCTCCACTTTTTTTTACTTGAAAAAATTTTTAAAGATTTTATTTATTTATTTGACAGAGAGAGACACAGCGAGAGAGGGAACACAAACAGGGGGAGTGGGAGAAGGAGAAGCAGGCTTCCCGCTGAGCAGGGTGCTTGATCCGGGGCTCGATCCCAGGACCTGAGCTGAAGGCAGATGCTTAACCAACTGAGCCACCCAGGCGTCACTCAGGATAATATTTTTAAATATATAAAATAAAATGCATAAGATTACAAAGGAAACTATCTTGAACTATAATTCTCAAAATATTAAAAAACTAATTTGTGATATAATAATATATCTTCTGGATTAATACATTAAATAGCAAGACCTTGCAGCAGGTATAATGATTAACATAAATTGTGAAGTAGGTATAAAGGAAAACAGTATTTTGAGGTGTACACAGCAATGGTGATGAGATAGGTAAGAATCTTTCATTTCACTGTCAACAAAGCCTTATGTACTGGTTTTATTGTAGTTTTATTTTTTGTTTTCATTTGCCTGTATTCATAATTGAAGACAATGCTAAGTTTCAGTTAATGGTTAGTGAAAATCAAGATAATTTGGTTCTTCTTCAAATTCACAGACCTGAACTCTACCCACGGATCCTTGGTTTAACACTTCTAATTTACAGACTACCTTAGGTTCAGATTCAATTTTGGGAGACAAAACTACTTCTTCGGAGTTGCTGTGTCCTTCCTTTTGCAACACAGCAGGAGGTACCTAATGTCTGGCTGTCCCAGTTTTAGTGATGTTAGGATTGACAAGCGGGGTTAAGAAGAAATAGCCAGATTCATCTTTTCTCCAGTGGTTTTACCACCACTGGTGATCACTGGTAGATGGGCTCCTACTATTCAAATATGGGAACTTAGAGCCTTAAGAAGAAAGACAATTGTCATGATTGAAGTACACGAAATGTTTTTAGAAATTCATGAAAGTTCATGAAAAAAAATTTGTTGGTTACTAGTGTACCAGTTCATTATTCCAAAAGCTGGTCAATAAAGGGGAGAATAAACATTGACTCTGCTTTTTCTATATGAAGTGTTTCTCAGGGCGACCAAATGATTATAGATGCAAAGTTCTCTTTCACTGAAGAACTCTAGCTAATAAATGCAGAAAGAAGGATAGATTTAAAAAACTACTTAAAAAATGCTTAAATTTCCCATGTGTGAATGATGGAAGCCTCTAGAAGTCAGTTTCTGGATTGTTTGACATAACCTCCTTCCCCTTTGGTAGCTTCTTTGCTTTCTGGAACAACTTGTACTTCTCTGTCCCCAACATGGAATTAGTGATTTTTTTTTTTTTAATGAGTCCTTGTTCCTTGTAGAGAGGAAGGATATTTAGAGATCACCTCGTGGGTGCTGGGGTGCACACTCTTATTCAATCCATGATGGTGCTGCATCACATCAAGGATGGACAGAATGAACAGAGCGAGGCAATAAACTGCAAGTTCATAGTGATATTTCTAGTTCAGTTCTCAGATCACAGAAATTTTCCTTAGCTTTTTTGATTTTATATTTGTATTTCTTTGCTCTTACACCGAAAGTCTTGGTTCTGGATAACATTTCACAATTAATTACTTGCTTATTCTAATTTATACACAGCCTGAGTAATAAAAATATCACCCAGCAATATTTTTAGATAGATGTTTTAAAAACATATCAATATTGAAACTTGACATAATTTTTGTGTGATTATGCTACCCACTTGATATATAGTAAAGTTTAGCTATTCCAGTATGTTTTCAATTTCAAGAACTGCTTTTTAAAAATTAGATTTAAGTTGGGGCACTTAAGTGGCTTAGTCAATTAAGCATCCGACTCTTGATCTCAGTTCAGGTCTTGATCTCAGGGCAATGAGTTCAAGCCCCGTATTGGGCTCCACATGGGGTATGGAGCCTACTTAAAAAAATTAGATGTAAGTTTTCAATTATGTTAAATATTCACATGGTTCCAATGTCAAAACTGTAAGACAAGGAATATATGTTTTTATTTTAATTTCAGTTAGTTAAGATACAATGTTATATCAGTTTCGGGTTTACGATATAGTGATTCAATGCTTCTGTGCATCACCCTGTGTTCACCAGAACAAGTGCACTCCTTAATCCCCATCACTTATTTAATGCCCCCCACCATCAGATTGTCCTCCATAATTCAGAGTCCTAAAATAAGCTATATTTAAAGAACCTTAGCTTCCTTAACTTTCCCTCCTGCTCTTTGCTTCCTTATAATTAATGATTTGTCTTAGTTTTTGGTTTTCCTCCCATTGTTTCTTTCAGAAAATATAAGCAAACACATGAAAATATTCACTTTCCCTTCTTACTCCAAAGATAGCATATCATCAACATGTTCTCACCTAGCTTTTTTCACTTGACAGTATTTCCTGGCCTTAGCCCCTAGTATTATACAGCAATCCTCTTCATTTCTTAGTACAGCTGTGTGGTTCTCTGTGGTGTGGGTATACCATGGTTTATTCAATCAGTCCTTCACTGATGGACATCTTGTTCTCTTATTCTTAATCCTGAGCAGATAACCATCTAAGGAACATCCATAGCAAGGAGAATAAAACAAGAAACATTAACAAGAAACGGAACCCAGAGAATGGAGCCTATTTAGAGAAAAAAAACCCCACTATTAATATCTGCAGGGAGATGAAAGAAGTTATGTAACCATGAAAAAGAGAATGGGGTATTCCAATAAATCACAGAAGAAGAAAGAGTTCTTGGAACAATCAAAGTGCACTATCAGAAATTAAAAAAAAAAAAACCTCATTAAAAAGAATTGGAAGATAAAGTTGAGGAAATCTTCCAGCAAAAAGGAAAAAAAAAAAAAGTGATTTGAACATCAGGGAAACATATCACAGGGACCAATCCTGGAAGTTCAATTTTTGAATAATGGGATTTCCAAAAAAAGAGAATGGGGAAAATGGAGGAGAAGAAACAATCAACAAAATTATTCAAGATCATTTCTCAGAACTATATAGCTTGAGTGTCAAGAATGAAAGAACCTACCCAGTATACAATGGAATAGATGAATGGGCTCACATCAGAGTACATAATTGTGTAATTTCAAAACACTGGGGAGAAAAAGAAGATTTTTCAGGTTGCCAGGAATTCAAAAGAGGTCACATAAGATGGGTAATTGGATGTGTTCAGACTTTCAACAGTGGTACTGGAAGACAGTGGTCACTGGAGTAATAGCTTCAAAATCCTGAAGGAAAATCATTTCCAACCTAGAATTTTATACCCAGCCAAACTACATCAAGTGTGATTTTTTTTTTCAGACAAGGACAGTCTAAAAAAGAATTACCTGTTGATCCATAGACTGGGGGGAAAAAAAACTAACCAACAAGAAGAAGTAGCAGTGCTATTTAGAGGGCAGGAACAGAGCCAACAGAATGATCGGCTAGCAGGGGTAAAATTGGTTGCCTCTGGAGCATAAATCAGGTGGGAGGGGGGACTGCTCTTTTAATTGTGAGGATGTATAATTTTGATAAAAATATTAAAAAATCAGAAAGAGAAGAAACAATTTTAAAAAGAAAGGTGACTATTTTGAGGACTGTTTTGAGCTGATGCGATTGTTTTGAGAACCATGATGAATGGTACAGAGGAAGAAGTAGGACAAAAAGATTCTACGGTGCTTGTGAAAACTGGTAAAAGGATGGTCAGAGTTTAGAGGCACCTTCTTAACCTGCTGTATCCTCACCAACTTCTTGACTTGCTCTCCTTCATGGAAGAACCTGGAAGTCTTCTAGAAGCAGAGACTCCTTGAAGTTGGCTAAAAAGAGCCATGCTAGAAGAGGTGGCATGGGCCTTTCCTAAATATAGAACTGGGAGATATTGAAAAAAAATTGGAGAAAGGATACGTGAAGTGTCAAAGGGAAAGGACCAATGATGTCTGGGAAATGGGAAGTGGCTTCAAGTACTTGGAGACTAGGACTGTTTCCCGAACTTTATCTTATGCTTTATCTTATCATCACCTGAGGAGCTTTAAAAAATCTTGATGCCCGTGTCATATCCCATATCAATTATATCAGACTATCTGGGAGTAGGAGTCAGACATCAGGTTTTTTAAAATGCCCTCAGGTGATTCCTATGTGCAGCCAGGTTTGGGAACCATTGGAGTAATCCCTGTGTGAGGAAACAGACAGGAAGCGTAGAGCAAAATTGTGAAGAGTCTCAAATGCCCAGCTACCCAATCTGATCTGTAGTAGGCAACGTGGGTGCCACTGAAGGATTTTGAACTGGAAATGATGCAATGTGACATTTGGGGACGATTAATGGACATAAGAAATGGGAGGAACTGAGACTCTAGAAACAGAGACCACTAGCTAGACTGACAGGCAAGTTTCTGACTCAGAATAAGCAGCGCAGAGAAGGACATGGGTTGTGCACATTCGGTGTGCCCATGTGTCCCCAATTCCTTCCTGCCTCATCGGAAACTGTACTGCCCCTCTCGGAAAGCTCTGTGGTGTCCTTCCCGCCACGGGGCTGCCCCATGTGGTGGCCCGCGATGGGTGAGAGAATTGCCAGGAAGCAGTGTAAGCCAAAGCCTTGTCCCAAGAGAGGACCGTGGGCTTTGCTCTCTGATTGGGTCAAATCCCTGGCGTGTGATCCTGGTACCAGACAAGCTGGGGGCCAAACCCGAATGGTGGATGAGAGGCTGTGCGTCCTGCTGTGCCGACAACCGAAGGCAAAATGGCAGCCCGAGGTCGTCCTAACCGTCCCCAACTCTTTCAGTCATCACTATCCTTCCAGGAGCTTCCCTGCCATTCTGCCCGTGGGGAGAGGCTCAGTCCTCTGCAAACACCTTGAACGCGGCTTGTGAGCGTCAAGACGTCGGGGCCTCGCTGGCCTCTTCCCGCCTGAATGACCAGTGTTCCCAGAATGGAGGCCAGAGCACACAATAAGTGCTAGATAGCCAGCAAGTGACAGCCCGAGGCGACCGCGGAGTGGGGCACAGTACTGCTTGACCTGGGCTGGTGTCTCTAGTTTCTTCGTTGGAGGGGACGGGAGGGAAGAGAAGAGGCGAGCCGGGGCCCTCAGCTGACCGCAGTTTTCCCCACCATCGCGGTGGGCTCAGCCTATGAAACCCCAAGGACCCAAACATGTCGCAGGGTCGTGTGTGCGCGCTCGGTCCGTCGTGGCAGCCGGCTCGAAGCACTCGTTTTTCAAAGGCGGCCGGGAGCCACCCCATTGGAGCACTCGCACGCATGATGGGAGACATCGAAACGCCTCTTTTGAACACGGTGACAAACACGCCCTCCCATCCAGCGGCGACGTGCACGTGACAGTTTTCGGGCTCTCGCAACTACGTGGAAACTTGGAATAGGGCTGCGGCTGCACATAGCCGGGGCGCCGGGATCCCCGCGGTCCCTGCGCCCCCGCCCCCTCGGCACGGCCCGGGAGCCGCGCCACCACCAGCAGGGGCCCCGCGCGGCCGCAGCTCCCGTCGCCCGCGCCCAGGGCCGCAGCTTTCGGGCTTCCGCGCCTACCGCCCCACCCTGCCCCTGGGAAGCGGCCCCCGAGGCGGCGGCGGCGGCCCCCGCCATGTGGGACCCGCGGGCAGCTAGGTGCGTAGCGGCGCGGGAAACGCGGGGGGCACCTCCGGCCTGCCGGCGGGAAGCGGCGGCCCGTGGGGGCTGGCGTCCCCAAGGCGATCGTCCCGGTGGGCCCCGCGGGCCTCGCGGTCATTCAAGGGCCGACCAGGGCCTGTTGCGCGGGGGCGCGCGCGGGGGGCGGCTTCGGCCTTTCCGGCCCCGGGGGACGAGGGCACGCGCTGCGACAGGACTGCGGCGGCGCGCGGCCTGCCGGGTCCCCACCCCTGCACGGAAGCTGCGGCTCCCGGGCCCACCTCCCACCTCCCGCGCGGGACCCCGGGGCCGCTAGCAGGTGGCGGTGAGCCGGTCAGCGGACGCGCCCCCGGGGCACGCAGTCGGGCTGGCAGGTCCGGGTTCCGGGCGGGATTTGCGGGAACTTGGACAGCGCTGGCCGCTGCCCAGCGGGAGGAGGTTGGCGATTCCAGCCCCCCAGGCAGGCCTCCTCCCCAGCCCGCGCGATCGCGAGCTGGGCTTGGCAGCAAGGGGCTGTCCAGTCCTCGATCCCCCGCTAAAGGAGTGTAGGGGCGGGGTAGCAGCGGGGCCCCGCGGCTGAGAAGTGGAAGGTTCTGCATTCGAGCGTTTGCAGTCGTGGGCTCTGAGCGAGTAGGCGTGCGGCGCACTCCGCCCACCTCTCTGCGCGCCCTCTGGGAGTCCCGCAGCCCCACTGAACAGCGCGGGCTAGCTCGGCTCCCAGCTGGAGGCGTTTCCGGGAGCCTGCGAGCTTTCGTGCTTCCCAGGGACAATTTCTAGGGAGATGTGCAGTGTGAAAAATAAAGAGAAAATTTTTTAAAAGGGGGAGAGAAGGGGGCTCCTGAGGTCTTTAGTCCCCGGCCCAGTTGCTGTTGGCCCAAGCAATCAATCCTTAGGCGGGGAGAAAGAGCTGGGAGCAAAGGATTCCCAGTGACCAGGTGTCGTGTCTGTACCTCCACCCCCACCCCCGCCGTCTCCTGCCCCCTCCCCCCTCCGCTGCCTGGTATTGAGCCTTCCAGGTGCCAGACACCTTTTTGAGGCAAATCTTTTACCCGGATGGCTTGGTCTTTGGTTGAGCATCCTGTTTTGTGCCTTAATGAAAGTCCTACCTTGTAGGAGAGTTAGACGTTTGTTTTAACTGTTTTCTAGGCTGGTCTGTTTTGTAGACTTGCAGGATAGGCGTTTGAGTTCTAAGTAACCTTTGCGGTTCCTGCGTCCTCCGCAAGGGCTGGAGGCCTATAGGATAGGTGTGTGTGGCATTCACCCCCCAGAGTAGGATTCTACTGCCTCAGGATGTGGGTTTCCCCGTCTTTTCCTTTTTTTTTTTTAACCAGACCCACAATAGAAACCCACACCTACCCACATAAGTATAAAATTGCAACAAGGACTCTACAGTATATGTATTCTCTCTATAGGATGGAGCACAACGTATTTTCTATTCTACTCTATTTTCTGTTGTTTAAAAAAACTAGTCCTAATCCATGAACTTGATGTTGTGATCGACTAATCAGTTTTAAGTGGCAACTGCAAGGTCTTTTGGGGACACCCCAAGAGAGGCTGAGGAGAACATCAGCATTTCACTGAGGATGCTGCTTTGGAAGGGGGGAGTTGGTGTAGGAGAGATGAAGGAAGCTGAAATTCCTACCAGATTAAGGAAATTCATGCTTTGATAATGAGAGTACCATAGGACACACCTGTGTGGTTCCCACCAGTAGCATCTACAAAGGCAGACCAAGGGATGCTTCTAGTTAATCTAGGTCCATCTGTCTGTCCACACAGACCTAGCTGCCTAGTGTGGACGCCTGTGGGGCCTTGTAGAAGTTTTGGAGGGATAGGGACATAATGGTTCCTTGGCCTTAGGCCTTTTTTGGGGTGGTAGAGGAAGGAAGAAGGAGTCATGAGTTGAGAAGAGGATTCTTAAAGTCTATGCTCAGAATTCCACAACTGCAGTGTTAGGGGCAGGGCTGTGAACATTTTATAGACGGAGAAACTGAAGCCCATCACCCATAAGTCATCACAGCTAAATAAGGGTAGCTCTGGGATTGGACACCCACTGTCTTGCTTTCCCAGCCTGTGGCTCTCAGGGACCAAATAGACACTGCCCTTGCGGAATTCTCAAACTTCTCTTTGCTGATGAATTCTGTTTTCCTGGGTTGCTGCCAAAGACCCATTTCTATGGCACATACCGTCTTATTATTTTATTTTTGTTTCTTGGGATGATGATTCCCCCCCTTCTTTTTGCTTAGGTTTCCCCTGTATGTGCTAGGCTGAAGAAATGATTTTTGGCAATAAATTGTGACGATTACAAGGTTCCCCCTCATTTATTTTTTTTACTTATTTCTAAAAGATTTATTTATTTATTTGAGAGAGAGAGAATGCAGGATGAAGAGGCAGAGGGAGAGAGAATCTCGAACTGACTCCTTGCCAAGTTTGAGCCTGTCACAGAGCTTGGTCTCACGACTCTGAGATCACAAAATTGAGTCTGAAGCTTAACTGACTGAGCCACCCAGGCACCCCAAGTTTCCCCCTCATTTATTTCCCATCTCTCAGGATCACTGCCCCTCCCCCCTTTTCAGGTCTATAGCTGCTTTCTTTCTTTATTTTTTTACTTTAGGTTCACTTAAGGTATGACCCCATCTTTCATCTCAAAGCCTTAGCTGTCACTGGGAAAATGTCACAAAGAAGTTTTCTAGACTATAGTACCACCATCCTTTTATTCTCTCTAGATACCAAAGACAAATACTCTAAAAATCATTTTATGCATATGCTTTTTTTTCAAAACATTTGGAGAACATCTACTATATCCTAGTCGCTATTTAAGGGCTTCCTTATATTTTGGCATTTATCGTCTGCCACCCATATAGCCTCATTAATTGTCAAATAAGATTTGAAATTGTATTGAAGGTGGAGGCCATGTCTTAGACATCTGTGAATCCTTTTCTGTTCATAGAATGGGTAAGAGCATTTTGTACATATGCATGTTAAGAGTTAATTGAATGATGGAAAACAAGAATAAATGAAAGTCTTTTCTCCAGAGTGAGGTATGCAAAGTCAGATCAGTTATTTTTTTTTTTAAATTTTCTATTTAATAAATATATACTCCCTTCAACCATTTCTCCCATCCTCCTTATCCACCTCTGGCAATCACCAATCTGTTCTCTGTATCTACGAGCTTCTTCTTCTTCTTTTTTTTTTTTAAGATTCCACATATAAGAGAGATCATACAGTACTGCAGATTTTTTTAGTAGTTAAAGGGGAGCCTGGAGGTCCCATGTTTGAGGAAGGTAAAGGGATCCTGTGGATGTTTTTAAGAACTGAAGTGGAGGTTGGGGTGTTGGCCTCCGGCCATTGTCGAGAGTGTGGCATTGTTTCATTTGACCTTGAGGACTAAGCTCTCCTTTGCCCCTCCAGTCGGGGAAGTGGAGCTGACACTGGCTGGCCTCTGGTTTTCCAGTCAGTGACACATGGGCTCATGGCTTTGGTAACAAGTTTCCCTGGAGTACAGCCTGAAGTTCTTACGGCCATCAAATCCTTGTTATAACAAATCTTTACAAGAAAGAGAAAATTGGGGAAATGGACAATTTCCTTAGCCACGATGACACTTCAAGTTAAAGCAGAGATTGATGGTGGGGACAGTGGCAATGGTGGGGCGAACATTCAGTTTAAACTTTTTTTTTTTTTTTTTAAGATTTTATTCATTTATTTGACAGAGAGAGTACAGCAGGGGAAGCAGCATGCAGAGGGAGAGGTAGGCTCACCGAGCAGGGAGCCCGATGCGGGACTTGATCCCAGGACCCCGGGATCATGATCTGAGCCAAAGGCAGACACTTAACTGACTGAGCCACCCAGGCGCCCCAGGTTTAAACTTAAAAAGTATTGAACCAGATAAACAGACATCTTGGGACCCTAAAATGTCACAGTGTCCAAACCAAGAGCAGTGTTCTTTTGGTCAGGGTGGTTGTCCATTCTGCCGGACCAGACATTTTTCTTGGTCTCAACGTAAGCACTGCCTTGTTTCTTCGTTTTTGTTGAATATCTGGAAAGCTGAATGAGCCTTACCTGTGGTACCTGGGACCCAGTTTACCCAAACTGACTCCATCTTTTGCCTGGTCAGTATCAGTGCCCACCTGCACTCACCATGACATATTTCCCTGAGCTTTCGTGAGCCTGGCAAGCTCATGGGACTCTCTGTCTGTCAGAAGCAGGCCGGGTCTGAATTTGGCTCTGTCTGTGTTGAAAGTTCCAACACCACTGAGAATGAGATGTTTTTATTTTGAAGCACTGGGTCCTCCTATCAATGGAGTAGCATTTGGAAAGGGAACAAGATTGCTAACCCTGGAAAATGCTGACGGTATTTTGGGGGAAACCAGGCCAGCACGACACAACACAGGAAATACAGAGAATTACAGTGCCATACTGGGCAATTTCACTCCCCGTTCAGGAATACTTGGCTCACAGCCTTGAAGAGGAATGAGCTTCATATATAGCTATGGCCTCCAGGGCTCTCTCCTTTGGTCACCTTTGGGCCAGCTCATCCTCTGTCCTTTGGGGTTCACTCTCCCTGAGGCTCAAAAATTGGTAACTTTGAGGGCTTACTCAAGCCTAAACTTGTTGGCCAGGGACTAAGAGTCCTTATAGTCTGGCCCTCAGACTCTCTCTCTGATAGGCGCTTTCTCCTCCCCTCGGGGTCTTACCAATTCTCCCCTCTTTTTGCTCTTCATTGTCCAAGTCAGTTCTCCTCATAGACTGAGGCCCTGCATTGGCCTCTGGAGGACGTAAAGATATGAGCCGGAGGCACTTCTTGTGACGCTAGAACAGAGTTCATGCCAGGCAGACCCGTGAGGAGGCGTCCATGGAGATGTAGACAAACACGCTAAGACAATTGCCAGCTCCTGAATCCTTCCCAGGAGGAAGTAGGGGAGATTAGCGTTGAGCCATGCCTTGGCAGACGAAGAGAACTTTCAGTGGGCAGACTCAGGGGTGCCAGGAGGGAAAGAAGGAAAGTCTGGGTAAAAGAAACAGCTTCTTTTCAAGAATAACAGGGAGCAAAAGGGCTTAGACACTAAAGATCGATATAATAATAGTAATAATAATAATAACAGTTGACCTGGAGTCGGGATTTGTGTTGGGTGTGTTTCAGATATTCTCTTAGGTGATTGTCGCGGAAGGACTATGAGCAATCCCCATTTTACAGATGTCCCTGCACTGGAATGTAAGCTTCTGGGCAGCCATGTTTTGGTGGGTTGCGCTCATCCGTACATCCCAGGCATCCAACAGCATCGCAGCATGCATTAGGCATTCAACTCATGTGTGTTGACTGACTGAGGAAACAGAGAGTCCAGACACAGAGGCAGTGCCGTCCCTGTTTTCCTAGGCTTATGTGGTACTGGGCCTAGAAGAGGTAAAGTCTGATTCGATCTCACGTTTTCGGCCTTTCTCATATGAGGAGGACACACTCATATCCTTATATTCTCTTTCTGGCATTAGCTCCAGCACTGCAAAGGCGTATGGGAGGGAGAGAGCCAGAAGAATTTGGGGTTATGTGGCTACAACATGGCAGGCATATTGGGTTGGAGAATACTGGAAAGCTAAGATGAAGGGTGTGTGTGTGTGTGTGTGTGTGCATGTATGCATGTGTGTGTAACTTTGTGTTTTATTTAGAAGGCTGAGACTGTAGATGAATAATTGTGCAGGTTGGCCAAAGTTCATACTTTTTTCAAGGCCAATTCAAGTTCTCTGTGTTTCAGGACTCTGTCAGCTGGTGTTCGAGCTGAGGCTAGAACTCAGGTCCTCCCAGCACTGCTAAGGGGCCTCCATTCACCAGGTGTGTCTTTCAGGGTCCCTGCCTGGGGGAGATTGTTTTGCTTATGGGGAGCTCCTGGCCACCTCTGGGCGCTCCCCCAGGCTTCAGTGGATGGTATTCCAGCCTCTGCTGGCTTCGTCTTGCCTTCCAGATTGAGGGGGAAGCGGACTGCTGTGGTTTTGAGGGCGGGAGGTGGAATGGGGGCCATTGCCTAGCATTTAAGTGATTAAAGAGATGCGCGGGGGTGGATCTGGAGAAGATGACAGGGATCCTAGTAATCAAACTCCAAGTTCTCCTTTGACTGAGAAAGCACCAGTTTTCAAGGGCTGTCAGAGGAGGGCCTTGTGTCCTCCTTGGGGGCTGCTGCTCACTTCACGACCATCTATAGCTCCCAGGTGCTCCAAGGGAGAGTGGGAAAACTAACTGAGGGGAATGTGGCAGTTGTTGGGCAGCCTGGATTTAGCACGGACACTGAGTCAGGATTTGTGAGGGACCCATGCTGGCCAATGCTTACCTTCCTCATCCGTCTTGAGGCAGAGTGTGGAATTGTCACACTTTTCAGTTTCCTTCAGGTTTGCTTTTATAGAGACTTTATTTATTTTTTGTTTTTAAGATTTTATTCTTAAGTAATCTCTACACCCAACATGGGGCTCAAACTTGCAACTAAGATCAGGAGTCACCTACTCTACCGACTGAGCCAGCCAGGTGCCCCTGAATTTGATTTTAATTTTGAAGGCCATCCTTTCTGTTTTCCCCAATCACCCTCACCCTTTCTACATCCATCTTCTCCGAAGGGTTGTGAACACAGATTTTGGTATCAGACTTGGGTTTGTACCTTGCTTGGAGAAGTCCCTTCCCCTTGATGAAGGCTGTTTCCTGATCTGTACTATTGGGGTAATAATCATACCTCCCTCACTAGCATTGTTAGGAATATTCCATGAGAAAATGCCCAAGAAGGGCTTAGCAAAGGGCCTGGCACATATTAAGTGCTCAGTAAATTTCAGCTGTTATTACACAGCTGTCTTGGATTACTCTCATTCAAATAGCAAAATGGAAGGATGCTAGTCTGTGCACACACTGAGGAGAAGTCATGCTCATCACTGGCTCCCAGTTGGGAGGGAGGTCAAGTGATTGGGACCCCAGTTCAGAACTAGGAGTTATAATTGATCCATCTTTGCCCTTAGCAATGTTTTTGAGTACCTTCCAGGAACCTGGTGTGATTTTAGGAATTTGGATTGTCTACTCTCAAAGCTCATTCTATCTGCACACCATCCAAGCCTACAACGTTCTATAAGGCTCTTGGCTCATCCTTTTGCAAGAATGGCATTCTTTAGTCTGAGTTTACATTCTTCCTCCTTTTTTGGTGGGGGGAGTTAAAAAATTCCTTCTTTTGTGAGATTATGGGGGCAGTAGATGGTATGCCTTTAAAATTTTTTTAAAAATTGGGGCGCCTGGGTGGCTGGGATGGTTGGGCGTCTGCCTTTGGCTCAGGGCATGATCTCCAGGTCCTGAGATATCAGGCTCCCAGCTCAGCGGGGAGTCTACTTCTTCCTCTCCCTCTGCCTCTTCCCCTGCTTGTGCTCTCTCTCTGTCTCTGTATCTCTCTCAAATAAATAAATAAAAAAAAATACTAAAAAAATATATTTTTAGGGGCGCCTGGGTGGCTCAGTGGGTTAAGCCTCTGCCTTCAGTTCAGGTCATGATCTCAGGGTCCTGGGATCAAGCCCCGCATCGGGCTTTCTGCTCAGCAGGGAGCCTGCTTCCCCCTCTCTCTCTGCCTGCCTCTCTGCCTACTTGTGATCTCTCTCTCTGTCAAATAAATAAATAAAATTAAAAAAATATATATATTTTTAAATTAACAAAAATTTTAAAGTAAACAATGCCCAATGTGGGGCTTGAAATCATGACTCTGAGATCAAGAGTCACATGCTCTAGTGACTGAGCCGGCCAGGTGTCCCTTGATGGTACGCTTTTAAAAAAATGTTCTTGGGGTGCCTGGGTGCCTCAGTCATTAAGCATCTGCCTTCTGCTCAGGTCCTGATCGAGCCCCACATTGGGCTTCCTGCTCGGTGGGAAGCCTGCACACAGGGTCTGAAACCTTTGGGACCTTTCATGGAAATGATGCCTGAGAGAAGATGGGATGGGAGATCCTGGAGGCTTTTAAACCCCCCGACAGCACGTGGTCTAATGGATTTGGGGACCATCTCGCCATTGATGGTGAGGAGGCTGAGCTGGAGCTGTGTGAGGCTGGGGCAAGGAGAGGATCACAAGGCGGACACCATAGTAAGACAGGCCAAAGGGGAAGATGTCTCTAGAGGGTGTGTGCAAACCAGACTTGGGGACAGCTGTTTTGGGGCCTTCATCTCTTAGGGATGATGAAGCTGAAGGAGAGGTGGGGCTCAGTTGCCTGGTCTTCAGCCTGTTGTTTCCTAGTTATGGCACTTCCGGGGTTTATGTTTGGATGGACAAGTTGATTTTTGGCCCAAATCTTTGGTGTGCAACTGGGAATGGCACATAGGATTCATTTGGGGCATGGATGTGAGCCACCTAGAGTGAATGTTGGGGGAAGGATTCTGAGGCCTTGTCAGGCCCTGCAGGAAGGAATACTGTGAGTGGAAATGTCTGGGGTTGGGGTGGGCGCAGGACACCCCCGATATAGACCTTTGTCTAATGTGAACCTGCAGAGAAGGATGAAATGGGCAAGCCGCTCTCATTTCCTCCCTTTCCAGTGAATGCAAATAAAAATTCAAATTGTTTAGGTAAAAGGAAGTTCTAGAAGGCTGTTGATGCCTTTAGTAACTAGGGAAGGGGTAGGGAAGCAGCTGGAGCTCAGAGGCAGGGGAATGTGGAGGGAGCCCGTCTTTCTACTCTCTCTGGTCGTAGGTATTGTATGCTCTCAGTCCAGAGTGGCTTCTTCTCAGGGTGGGGGGTGAGGCTGTACCCCTCTGGAGCCTCCTACATCAGCTGCCACTACCAGAGGAGGCTCTTCCCAAAGTTCTGACTCAGAAGTCCCAGGGAAGGGCTCTGTCAGGGAACTCTGGCCCGAAGGTCTGGCACAGAGAGCACGTGGGAGGCCCTAGGGCCTGCCTCTGTGTACCTCAGACCTCCCCTCAGAAGGCCTCTGTGGTGAGCCGAGCAGCCATCCCAGAGCGTGCTCGCCCTGGTGACTGCCCAGCTGACAAGGGTTTATGAGGGCCTGTAAGCAGGAGGCGGGCCCTTCTTTTCAAAGGAACCATCACAGTAGAGAAAGCTTGGGGCCATTTTCAGATGCTACAGTGCTGACCCTCTCCTACTTATCCAAGTAAGGTCTGGAAGCTCAGATTTTCTCAGCTGTAGCGGTTTAACTGACCGTTAATTTCAGGGAACCCCTGTGGAAACAGGCCAATACTAGGCCTGTGTTTTTTACCAAATATTTTCTTTTTGCTGGGTAAGCAAAGCAAAGGTTCTGTAAATGTTGCAGGGATTATACTCAAATAACCTACAGAAGTTGTCATGGCCAGTACCGTTAACCAGAACCTTTGCAGACCAGGGGCAAGACCTGGCTTCTGGTCCTGGCTTTCCTGCCCACCCACAGTGCTGTAGACCAGGGCGCCAAGGCGGAGGCTGGGAAGTCAGCCTGGGGTTCAGCTCTGGTGCTCACTACGGTGGGACTGTGGTCGGGCCCCCGAATCTTTGAGCCTTGGCTTCCTTGCTCCGGAAATTTTAGTGCAACCGTGTCACTTTATTAAGTCCTTTCTATGTATATGATTCCGTGAGCATGTTCAGAGAGGTGTCATCTTCATTTCCTAGGGCTGCAATAACAAATGATCACATCCCGAGTGGTGTTCATCCTATCATTGTTCGGGAATGTTCTCCCCATTCCCAAACCTGCTCCCCAGAGATCATCACTCTTGTTTGCTTCTGAAGGCCTTCCAGAAATTCTCTCAGTAGGGCAAGTGTGTACACACACACACACACGCGCACGCGCACATCCTTAAGCTCTCCAAGTACTTCTACAAATTGGTCTCCAGCTTGCTTTATTCACCTTCGTTGTGCGTCTTGACATGGCTTCCTCTTACTTAGATCAGTTTCATGGTTTTAACAACTGTGTTGTGTTCTGCAGTCAGCTGTGCCTTTCTTTGTATAAAGGTCTCCACTTATTGGACTTTTGGATTTGTATCACACTTCTGCTTTCACAAAGGACGAGGCAGTTAATATCCTCATGTACGTGAATGAAACATGTTTGTAGAATACATTCCCATTTAGCTAACTAGCTAGTGGGGAAGTATGTGCATTTTTTTCCGTAGACAGATGCCCCCCACTTTACCCGGCCATCAGCTCTGTGTGAATGACTCTCCACCCATCATCTCACTGACTCAGGGTGTTTTGGGGGGCTTTTTGACGTACAAGGGTTTTTAATTTTTAATGAATTCTTGTCTATGGTTTCTGCTTTTGCAATCATTAAAATGGCATTCTTGAGTGTGAAGACTACATACAGTGTTTTTCATTGCATTAAAACTCTTTTGAATTTATTGAATTCAAGAATCTAAAAATATAAAAGGTTCTCAGGGAAAGGAGAGAGTAGGTCTCCCCTCTCAGCCCTCTGCCCCACCCCCCAATAAAGATAAATAATTTTATTTCTGGTAGATCCTTCCAGAACTTTTTTTCTTCTGGAACTTCTTTATGCACACGTAGGCAAATGCAAAGATAAATTCTTATTCAACTCTTCTTTTTTTTTTTAACTTGTACAAAAGGTAATGTTATATACACACTATTCTGCATTTGCTTTTTTCAAATATATTTTGGAGATTATCCCAGATCAGTATATAGAAAGCATCTTCATTCTTTGTTTTTCTTTCTTTCTCACTTTCGTAAGATTTTTTTTGTGGGGGCTACACTATAATTTATTAAACCAATCTCCTGCTAATGGGCATTAATGCTGGTCCTAGTTTTTATAATTACAACTTGGCAAGTGAATAATCTTGTACATTTTCCATTTCCAGTGTGTGCAATCTGTCTGTAAGATTGGTTTCCAGAAATGGAATTTCTGGGTTAAAGGCTCTATGTATGTGTCACTTGGTTCAGTATTCCCAAATTTCCTCCTACAGCCATTGCAGATGATCTAAAATTTGTACCTATGTTTTCTCTTACTGCCTTTATGGTTTCTTTTTCTCAATGGTTTTTTAAAAAGTGAGATATTTACATGTAATAAAAGGCACAGATTTTAAGTGTCCTGTTCAATGAGCTTTAATATAGAACATTCTCATTCCCCCCAAAAGTTCAGTCATGTCCCTTTCCAGTCAATAGCCTTCCCTCCCTAGACAACCACTGTCCTGCTTTCTGAGATTTGCCAGTTCTAGAACTTTATCCAAGCGGAACCACACAGCAGACATTCTTTTGAGTCTGGCTTCTTTTGCTCATCATACTATTTTTAAGGTTCTGTATGTTGCTGTGCCTTTTATTACACAATCTGTGTTGGTTTTCTATTGCTGCCATAACAAACGACCACAGACTTACTGGCCACATAAATGAACTGGGTCACAGTTGGGAGGTCAGAAGTCTGGCTTAACTGGGCAGGTTCCACAAGGCTGAAGTCAAGGTGTTGGCTGGCTGGGCTCTTACCGGGTGGGTCTGCGAAGAAGGGGCTTCTAGGCTCATCACATTGCTGGCAGGATCCAGCTCCTAGCAGCAATAGAGGAGGGCCCGGACCCTTATTGACTGTCACCCAGGGGCCTCTCTCAGGTTCCAGGGCCACCTGCCTTCCTCTTGAAATTGCCTCCTCTCCATCGTTGAGGCAGTCAGTGATGAGTCTGGGTGTTGTCGAGTTTCACATCTTCTGCTGCACCTCTCATGCCTTCTTCCAGCATCTTCTTGACTCCAGCCAGAGTCAAGTGTTAAGTGTTCATATGATCAGACTGTGCTCTCCCAGGTAATCCAGGATGATATCCTTGTCCAAAGGCCTATAATCTTAATTACATCTACAGAGTCCCTTTTGCATTCACAGGTTCTGGGGTTTGGGGCACGGACACTTTTGGAAGGGGAGTATGTGTTTCCTGTTTGGCCTACCACATTCCAGATATACAGCCCATTGTACCAAACCGATTCATTCTTTTCCTATCTATTAAAAAGCCATCTTTATCACATGTGGAATTCTTTCATAGTATGTATTTGTTTCTGGATATTCTGTTTTGTTCTGCTGGCCTGCCTGCTCTCACATTAGCATCATCCTTTAAAAATTAGTAAGTTTTATAAAAACATTGTATTTATTTTTAAAAAGATTTTTATTTATTTATCAGAGAGAGTGAGAGAGCACGAGCAGGGGGAGCAGCAGAAGGAGAGGAAGAAGCAGTCTCTCCACTGAGCAGGGGGCTTGACGAGGGACTTGATCCCAGGACTCTGGGATCATAACCTGAGCCGAAGGGAGACGCTTAACTGACTGAGCCACGCAAGTGCCCCTATAAAAACATTTTAAAATGGTAGAGAAAAATGGTAGAGAAAATTTTCTCTAGGTACTTCTTTTTTTCCCTATAGAATACATTTCTACTTGGTACATCGCTGATCGTCACAGATGACCCATCCTCCAGCTTTTGTGTATTTCCCTAAATTGTGTACTTCCCAGAGCGTGTACTTTACCCCATCTGATTCAGCGTCATCAGACGGCTCTCCTCAGGGGCTAGGCTCTGTGTGTGTAGAAGATAATTCAACATTACATGTATTTATGTTTGAAACTGGAGCTTCTATTTCTGTAATGCAAGGTCAGGTTTGACTAAAAGCTTTGGCGTTGACTTTCCCGGCGATTTCCTCCCGTGGAGTCTGCCTGCCTCCTGACTGTGTCTTAGAGTGGCCCATTTCTCTCCATCTTGCCCGCAGCCAGCAGGAGGCAGTTAGTTTTTATTAATACCCTGCTCAAAACCCTTGAGCTCTGTACTGTCCAGCATGGCAGCCACTGGTCACCTGCGGCTGTATTCATTAAAATTAGTGAAAATTAAATAAAATAAACAATTCAGTTCTTCAGTTGGATCAGCCACATTTCAAAGGTGTAATAGCCACATGTGGCTAGTAGCTACTGTATCGGATAGTATAGAGCAGAAGATTCCCATCATTACAGAAAGTTGTGATGGACAGTGCTGCTTTCCCAATTGCATTTAACATGAATTCTAGAGCCCTCGGGTTGGCTTCACGATCCCAGGTTGTCCATCTCTTGGCAGCCATTACCTCCTCCCCAGCCTTACTTCTGTCCCCTACCCCGTGGCACTTCTTGAACTGTGAAGCTCAGAGACTTTGCATATACCATTCCTCTTGCCCTACTCTTCACTAGGCCAACTACGCATTTTTTGGATCTTGGCTTAAATGTCACTTTCAAGAGAGACCTGCCTTGCCCCCTCATGTTCTAAAGTTATATTCTCCTTTCACATGCTTTCCTATACCCTCTACTTTTTCTGCGCTGGAAGAAAAATCCATCAGCTATAATATTGGTGTGATTATTTATTTAATATCCATCTCCCTCACAGACAATACACTTCTTGAAGGTGTGGTAATGGTGGTCCTTTCGCCATCAAACCCCTGATGCCAGGACAGTGCCTAGCACAGGGTAAATTCTGTGTCACTCTTTTTTTTTTTTTTTTAAAGATTTTATTTATTTGGGGCGCCTGGATGGCTCAGTGGGTTAAAGCCTCTGCCTTTGGCTCGGGTCATGATCTCAGGGTCCTGGACTCGAACCCCGCATCGAGCCCCGCATCGGGCTCTCTGCTCAGCAGGGAGCCTGCTTCCCCCTCTCTCTCTGCCTGGCTCTCTGCCTACTTATGATCTCTCTCTCTCTGTCAAATAAATAAATAAAATCTTTAAAAAAAAAGATTTTATTTATTTGACAGAGAGAGACACAGTGAGAGAGGGAACACAAGCAGGGGGAGTCTGAGAGAGTGAAGCAGGCTTCCCGCAGAGCAGGGAGCCTGATGCGGGGGCTCGATCCCAGGACCCTGGGATCATGACCTGAACTGAAGGCAGATGCTTAATGACTGAGCCACCCAGGTGCCCAATTCCATGTCACTCTTAAAGTTGGAGTATTCTGAAAGCTCTAGATCCTCTTTAGAGGCACAAATATGTTGGGCAAGTAAGTGAAAATTTTATCAAAAGGGGCATAGATTTAAAAACAATCAAGAGACCATGCATATTAGAGAGATAGTTATTTATGGTGTTTACTTTTTTGTTGAGAGTATGGCTTTTAGGATACAAATTTTACAAGGGTGGTTTGGAGCCGAACTGGTTTTCAGATCACAATCTCGACTTTGGTGTACATGTAGTTGGGGGTAAACGAGGCTATAATTTAAGATGGAATAATTTAAAGTTGTTGGATAAAGGGGATTGGCTGGATTGGGACAGCCCTGGGTTTATGGCAAGCCACTGAGCTGGGCTTTGGTGGGTTGGGGCAGGCTGGTGAATCAGCTGGAGCTGGGGTTTGGGGGGTGGGCAACACAATGGTCTGGTCCTTCTTGTTCTATTTAAAACACCCAGGAAGAAAGAGCTTGGGCCCAGCACTTCATACTTTTCCACAGACCTTTTGAAAAAATGTGAGTGAGTTTCTTAAGATCTTTATGCTTCTTCTGCATTTATCTTTTTTACCCCAGGAAAAAAGAAAGGCAAGGAAAACAAATTGGAGTCCCCAGAATGAGTTCTGACTTTGGATTTCTTTCTTTTTTTTAAAGTAGGCTCCATGCCCAGCACAGAACCTGACATGGGGCTTGAACTCACAACCTTGAGATCAAGACCTGAGCTGAAACCAAGAGTCAGGTGCTTAACTGACTGAGCCACCCAGGTGCCTCTTGACTTTGGATTTTTCTCCCGGACCATCTGTGGCCGCCTTCTCTCCTGTAGGAAGGAGTCAGTTCTCAGAACTGTTCTTCCTGGCCTCAGTTTGACACTATCTCTATCCCCAACATTCCAGAGTTCATCTTAGATCATTGACAGCTTTTGGGGTCTCTTGAAAAGATTTTAATAAAAAAGGGGAAAAAGAACCCAGAACAAGAAAAGTGAATTTTCTATGAAGATTTCGAGTAGCATTCAGATCATGTATGAAGGTGAAGCCTCCCTTGCCCATTTTAGTGGCTTCAAGCCCACCCCTCTTTGCAGGTTTCGGTCTATTCCTGTAAGTCAGTTACAGAATTTCATGTGTTTATACACAACAAGTAATTGAAGCCACAAAAACCTGGATCTGCTCAGTTTCAGATTCTCTTGTTTCAAAATCTATGGAGTGCATTTGTATTTTCTTGCTTCTAACTACCTTGGGCATGACGCCTCCCCACAACCGGATCCTGAATTCTGATAGGGACACAGTGAAAGTGACTGAAAGCCAGCAGCACAGCTGTGAAACTGTCTACTCTTAGCTTTCATACCACCAACAAAACTGGAAGTGAGTGCCGGGTACCAGCCAAATCATCACATGCCTTGGGGATTGACTGGGTGCTGACCTGTGAGCCTCTGTCTTGGCCTCTCAGAGTATAGTTTATTTATTTATTATTATTTTTAAAGATTTTATTTATTTATTGGACAGAGAGAGAGACAGCGAGAGAGGGAACGCAAGCAGGGGGAGTGGGAGAGGGAGAAGCAGGCTTCCTGCGGAGCAGGAAGCCCAACATGGGGCTTGATCCCAGGACCCTGGGATCATGACCTGAGCCGAAGGCAGACGCTTAACAGACTGAGCCACCCAGGTGCCCCCAGGGTATAGTTTAGTCATACCACCTGTGTTTGGATTCTAGTGCCACCACCTTCTAGGTAACTGTGACAAGTAGCCCCAGTTTCCCTGTATCTCAAGAGGGGAAAATCATGACTACCTCATGGGTTTTCTTGTAAGAATAGAATGGTATGATTGACATAAAGCACATGGTAGGTGCTCAGTACCTATAGGTAATCAAACACATTGTCATTACCACTAGGTAATCAAACACATTGTCATTACCACTTGTATTCAACCATTTCATCTTATAAATAGACGGACCAGTTGTTAAAAAAAAAAGTTTCAACAACTGAGTCCTCTGTGTTCTAAGGAAGAGATGTAAAGCATTCTTCCCCATAATGAGAATGTGACCGCCAATAAATCCTATTAAGAAGCAAAAAGCCTTCCGTGTGGTTGGCAATCCCCCTATTTCCTGTGACGTGATTTTATGGAGAAAAAGCAGAAACAAGGGAAGGAATACCTTTGATGTTTGCTCATCTAACATTAAGAACTCACTCTTGGTGTCTAGAGGAGTGTGAAAAAACCCCAAATTCTGACATGAATAGTTTTTATTGTATTTGTAAATGCAGTGGAAATGTTTTGTGTTTGATTTCTTCAATTAAGCCCTTAAAGAGTCTCATTTTAATAACACTTATGTTTGATTATTAATGTTGCCCATTGTAGAGCAGTTGAAAATCCAGAAAAAGCACAAGAAAGAAAATTAAAACCATGCCTAATCCCAATGGTGTGGCTGTTAGTTAACATTTTGGCATATTTTCAATATATTATATGTGTTTAAAATTCAATTTGGGGGGCGCTTAGGTGGTTCAGTTGGTTAAGTGTCTGTCTTTGGCTCAGGTTATGATCTGGGGGTCCTGGGATCAAGCCCTGCATTGGGCTCCCTGCTCAATGAGAAGTCTGCTTTTCTTTCTCCGTCTGACCCTACTCCCTGCTTGGGTGCTCTCTCTCTCTCTCACTCTCTCTCAAGTAAATAAATAAAATCTTAAAAAAAATCACTTTGGGATTGTACACCTATTTATGTACTTTTCATTTACTAACTTAGCCAGTCATTAAATATTCTTTTACAACATGATTTTTGAAATAGCTCTGTGGTGTTCTACCATATGGATATTCTATAACTGATTCAAATCCATTACGAGTTATAGGATATTTAGGGTTATTTCCACTTTTTTGCTGTGGCAAACATCCATGAGTATATATCTATCCATGATGTAAGTATATTTCCCCTGTAAGCAGCATATAACAGCCCCCAAAATTAGGGGTCATTTTTGACACTCCAGTGATACCTTGTTGTAATTTTTCATTTCTTTGCTTGCCAGTGAGGCGGATCCTGTTTATCCACTCTCCACATACTTAGAAATTACTTGTATTCTTGTGTGAATTTTGTGTTTAGGGCCTTACACATTTAGGACAGATCCTTGGCTTTTTCTTGCAGTGGAAAGGTATTTCTAAAAGAGGCATATTGGGGTGTTAGGCTGGCTCAGGCGGTAGAGTATGCGACTCTTGACCTTGGGGTCATGAGTTCGAGCTCTACCTTGAGCATAGGGATTACTTCATAAAAAAATTAAAAGAGGCATTTTTTTAAAAGATTTTATTTATTCATTTATTTGAGAGAGAGAGAGAGAGAGGGAGTAGGAGAGCACAAGCAGGGGGAGCAGCAGAGGGAGAGGGAGAAGCAGGCTCCCCTCTGAGCAGGGAGCCCTAAAGAGGCATAGTAATCTTTGTCAGTTGTTAATGGTGATTTCTTTTTTCTAGTTGTCTGGTCATGGCCAGTGTAAAAAACTGGACTGATAGCTAACAATACTCAGAAGAGAAACATGTTAATATCTGTAGTCAACCAACTCTTGAATATTTTTTCATGTTCAACTCAGTAACATCTCTGTGTAAATTTGAGTCATGGAATTGAGAGATTATTTAATGGAAAGTATAGGTGGAATTTTGTACTCTGACTTGTTTAGGAACCATGAGCCTCATTCAAATTCAGCTCTGGCTGAGGAAAACAGCGCCATTCCAAAACCCCATCCTCCATAAACTCATATGATTTTTTTTTTTTAAAGATTTTTATTTATTTATTTGATGGAGAGAGAGAGAGAGATCACAAGTAGGCAGAGAAGCAGGCTCCCTGCTGAGCAGAGAGCCCGATGCAGGGCTTGATCCCAGGACCCTGAGATCATGACCTGAGCCAAAGGCAGAGGCTTTAACCCACTGAGCCATCCAGGCGCCCCAGCTCATGTGGATTTAAAATAGGCCACCACTTACATCTGCTTGGATCTGCTTCCTGTCCCAAAACCCCTCACCAAGATTTAAAGTGATAAAAATAATAAGAGTCATTACCTAAGATTAATAATAACCCCCCCAGATAGATTGTGTGACCCCTCACTCCCAGGTATATGGCCCATGCAAACCCCTGAATTGTCCTTGTTCGTATTTCAGACACCCCTTCCCGGCTGCCCACCCTGGGAGGAGGAGATCCTAAGGGGCATCTCTTCTGAGCCCCACATTTTCTCTGCCACCTTGGCGGCTGCTTATCGAGGCTTCCCTAGACACCCTCCTTTCTACTACCTTTGCCCAGCAAACACTCCTGGGCTCCACGGGCATGTAGGGCTCCAGGCACTTGTCTCCGACTCCCCAGGCCACCCCAGAGAGAATCAGTAACAGGGAACCTTCTAGGTCCCGCCTTCACATCTGTGAATATTTAAGAGCTGTTATATGCTAGTCTGTGGGGCTACAAAAAGACTAAGACAAGAGTCATGTCCTGCAAGAAGCAATCTGAGGGACAAATACTCTGAAGCTTATTTTATAGTGTTTTAGGAAGGAAGGAGAACAGGAGACACAGTGGCTGTGGACCTGTGTGCTAGCCCCTCGTATACGGAGGTCTTTAGAACTGTCCTTCCACTCTCTTTTCCCCCTCCCAGGAGAATGGAAGGGACTACCCACTGAGTTTTGCTTGTACCGATGGGCGATGTGGTGCAGGTGTCAAGAGCAGAAACTTGGACGTGAGGTCGGAACCGGGGAATGCCATTAGCAGATAGATGCTTGGGCAGAGTGACTTGAACCTCTGCGAGCCTCAGTTTCCTCATTTGAACCGTGGGGACAAGGCCTCCCCCTGGGCCATATAGGTAAATGAGAAAGGAACAAAAGTGCCTGTTTTGGGGAATAGCTGCCACTTCAGGGGTGCACGCTACTGGCGAGGTGTGACTTGTCTTGGGCTTGGCAGCCGCCTCTCCCCTCAGGGCCTGGCTGATCAATAATCCAGAGTCCATGGTCTCATCAGAAGCCCTGTCTGGTCCCCTGGTGGTGAGGGGCCGTTGTCAGGATGTGCTCTCGGCAGGTGGGTGGGGCCAGAGCGAACAGACGGCCCCTGCAGACTCCCAGCAATGCAGATGTGAAGGCAGACTGGCCCCGAGGGGCCGGGCAGCGAGCCTTACCTCCGTCTTCTGGCAGGATGGACCCCACCGCTTATGCCGAGCTGCTGAAAGAGTCTGGCAACCAGGTCCTGAAGAACGGCAACTTCTCCCTGGCCATCAGAAAGTACGATGAAGCCATCCAGATCCTCCTGCAGTTATACCAGTGGGGGTAAGTGCTCCCCACTCCCCGCCTTTGGTTTTGGGTTTTGTTTATGTTTTTTCAGTAAATGGAAACTCCCTCCGTCACTTAGGTTTTTCTTCCTGCTCCTTATCACAGCGCCTAGTTTCTGTTTTCTTTTCCCCTCCACCCCTCCCACTTCCTATTATCTGCTCTGTGCTGTGAGCTCAGAAACTGCAGTGAGAATACTAAGTAGTAGGGAAATAGAAAGTGAAACACAGGGGGCAGTTGCACAACTTTGCCTGTTGTCTGGTGATGGGAATCAGCGTTCCTGGGATGATTCAAGGCCCCAACCTCTCCTCTGTCATTTATTTCATTTTCCTGGTTCTCTGTGCCGTTTCTCGCTGGCTACAGTGCGTATCTCAGGGGAGCTCAGGCTCACCTCTTCCCTTGCCCCTTCAGCTTCAAGTCGACCTGTACCCAGACATTTTAGTACCATGACATGCTTAACAATTATGGAGGACCCCTAAGAGCTTTTGTTTATGTAAGCTGAAGCTATCAATATAGCCTGGATTTGAACTTAAACCCGAGTTAAGTTTAAAATACGTATTCAATCACCTACTTAAAGTTTCAATAAGAAACTATTCCACATCAAACTCAGTCACGTATTTTAATGAAAAATAAGTAGATTTTCCAAAACCAGAAGCTTTGTGAGAAGAGTGGCACATTTTTCATTTTTGCCGAGCTTTTTCTCAATAGAAGACATCTGACGTCTCCTGTCTGTTTCTGCATTCAGTCCTTTGGGATATCAAACAAGGGGATATCAAATCAAGCCCAAGTCCTTTGGGCTTCCGTGTAGCCCCCGGAAGATTGCAGGAATACATGTGAGAGAATGTGTGAAAAAGGCATGTGATGTCTTCATTCATTGTTACCACCGTACCTAATTACCACAAATTAGTGGCTTAACGTGGTACATATTTATTATCTTACGATTTCGGAAGTCAGAGGTCCAAAATGAGTCTCACAAAGCTAAAATTGAGGTGCTGGCAGGGCTGGTCTTATGCAGAGGAAAATCCGTTTCCTTGCCTCTTTCCGCTTTGGGAGGCTGTCCATACGCCTTGGCTTGTGGCCCCTTCCTTCAAGTTCAAAGCGCATCCTTCCAGCGGGCTGCTGCGTTGTATCACGGTCTCCTGTTTTGTATCATGTCTCCCCTGTCTCTCTCTCACAAGGACTCTCGTGATTGAATCCTAACCCGGGATAATCTCCCCCCAAAATCTAGAAATTGATCACATCTGCAAAGGTTTTTTTTTTGTTTTTTTTTTTTGCCAATAAAAGGTAATATTATTTAGAGACCATGATTCAGCTTGCTACTATGGTGAAAGTATTTGACCTTGTGGACCACCTGAGATGGTCTTAGGGACCCCCAGAGGTTCCCACACCATGCTTTGGGAACAGCTGCAATAGAGGTTGTCATTTGTGGGGGGCATGCAGCTGAACTTGTGATAGGAAATGTCACTGAATGAAATCACTGAATCATGCCTCCCGCTTCCTACCTTCTATCACTTTGGTGTCTACACTCTAACTGGATGTGAGTTGAGTGTCTTTGGCTTGGGTCTGTAATTCTGCCCCTCCTGGCTCCTATCAGAACTGTGTCAAAGCTGGGCCTAGAGTACAAGGCATCTGACTTTCTTTCTTATTTTTTTTTTTTAAAGAATTTATTTATTTGAGAGTGAGAGTGAGTGAGAGAGCAAAAGTGGGGAGGGGCAGAGGGAGAAACAGATTCCCGGCTGAGCAGGGAACCTGACACGGGCCTTGATCCCGGGACCCCAGGATCATGACCTGAGCTGAAGGCGGACGCTTAACCGACTGAGCCACCCAGGTGCCCATAGCATCTGCCTTTCTTAAAGAGGAGATTTTGTGTAGTGGTTATGGCTGTAGACCGACCCCACACTGTGGGTCCACTAATGGGACTTGTGCCTGGACCCTCGAATATTGTCTTTCATGACCTTCCTAACATGGCTGCTGTCTGGCTTCCTGAGACCGGCAGCTGACATAGGGATTTAGGTGCAAGTGCTCTCAGGAGGACGGGGCCGAGGGAAGCAGGAGGGGGCAGGGGAAGAGCTCCAGGCAGGGATGGTGGGTCATCTGGGGGCAGCTTCAGCCTGACCCCCTGGGGAGCTCTGGAGCATGAGCTGTATTCCAGAGCTGGTCCCACTTTGGGGCAAGGGCGTGGACCTTTTGATTCTCATGTCAGTCGGCCATCTATTGTAGGCTGTCTGGCCCTTAGGAGCTGTCCTAAGGAGTGGGGCTGTATTAGTCAGCTTGGGCTGCCATAACAAAATACCATTGACTGGGCAGAGTCAACCACAGGAACTTATTTCTTGAAGTTCTAGAGGCTCGTAAGTCTGAGATCAAGGTGCTGGCCAATTGAGTTTCTGGTGAGAGCTCTCTTCCTGGCTTGCAGATGGCTACCTTCTCACTGTGCCCTCACAGGGCAGAGAGAGAGAGAGAGGGAGAGAGAGAGAGAGAGAGAAGAGGCTCTCTGGTGTCTCTTCATATAAGGGCACTAATATTATTTACTATAAGGGCCCCACTTCACGACCTCAGCTAAAGGTCGTGCTAAACCTATTTACCTCCCCAAAGGCCCCATCTCCAAATACCATGACACTGGCGGGCGGGGCTTCAACATAAGGATAGAGGAGCACAATTTAGACCACAACAGGGTCACAACAGGGTCTAACTTCCTAAGCTCCCGTTAGGCTGAGGGCAAATCTGGAGAACAGGGCACTGGGAGCCCCTAGCGGCAGCCAGTGCTCACTGCAGCTGGGGACGGCTGCCCAGGCCAGGGTCTGTGGGCTGGACACCTGCAGGCATAGCTTCCTTGCCAGTCACCCCTGCCCTCCCCCCGCCCCACTGCTCCTTCCCGTGCTTCTGGACCCTCATCCCTTCACCTAGAGGGAACGATGGGCAGTGACAGAAGCCGGAAACATAAAGCACTGAGAATGGGCCAGTAGTAGAGTTGATTTTTACTTTGCTTTTTATTTGTGCTCATCTGCATCATCTAACTTTTCTATAGTGATTTGTAATACTTTTGCAATTAAAATAGTCAATAAAAAAGAAATAAGCCTGGTTTTTTTTGCTCACGTGGCTTGAATTCAATGGCACCTGGGCTTTAACATAGCGTGGTACACTTTGCATTTGTCTTCAAATTTTGATGTGGTTTGGCACCAACCTGATAGTGTTATGTGTAGACCCAGGCAAGAGGGACCCACCCTGACATGCTTTAGAGGGCCCTCCTGTGGCTTCCCTCCAGCTGTGCCCACCACCCAGGCAGGAGTCTGTGGGGCCAAGAGCTTTACCCACCCAGAGTCTTTTCTTCCCCTTTGGTCCACTCCATGGGTACCAGGACCCTGGAGTTCCTGCCCGTAGACTCTGCTCCCAGGGCCTTCACAGACCTCCTACCCGCAGCCCATTCTTCCAGGACTGACCAAGTTCAGGGGTGCGGACGACTCTTGGAATCATGCTTCCTGCAGCACGGAATGAATGCCGAGGTGAAGGGAGTGGGCATGGGCGCCACCCTGGGTCCTGCAAATGTTAGGGCAGCCCTGTCTCTTCCCTACGATGGTGCTCATCCTGCACCTGTCACGGTAGGTCTGTGCAGATGGTGTGGTCACGTGTTCTGAAAGGTCCTTCCCATGAGAAGCTCTGCATCCATCCAGTGTGGACGTGCATGTGGAGGGGGGCTCACCCCACACTGCCCCAGTCCGTGTCTGGACTCTGCTTAGGCTGTGTGGGAACTCCCATCCTCTCCATCCTTAGGACCAGTCACTGTTTTCACGGCATCTTCACCAAAGCGGTCTCTAAAACAATGAAAAGATCCGTGGAGATCAGGCAGAGGTAGAACCTAGTGTTGAGAACATTTGTCCCGAAAAGGAGCAGAAGATTTGAGAGGGAGGAGGGACAGACTTGTACTTTGCAAATGCCCCGGGCTTTCTAGGGGGGTGGGGGCCAGGCGTGATAAGTGTAATTGGGACATTAACTGGCGATGGTGGCAGCCAGGCCCAACATTGTGGCTTTCAAGGGTGGTTTTCTATATTTGCGGAGAGATAGCTCTACTGACCACAGCCCGTTCTTTCTGACAGGGTTCCCCCCAGGGAGCTGGCTGTGCTGCTTTGCAACAAATCCAATGCGTTTTACAGCCTTGGGAAATGGAATGAGGCCTTCGTGGCAGCCAAGGAATGTCTCCAGTGGGATCCAACCTATGTGAAGGTAAGGTGACAGCTGGGGGCCCTGCCTATCTTCCTCCCACCTGCCTCCTCTCCTCCCTTCTTTTTAAAATGCGAACGTGAGGGGCGCCTGGGTGGCTCAGTCATTAAGCATCTGCGATTGGCTCAGGGCATGGTCCCAGGGTCCTGGGTTCACGCCCCACATTGGGCTCCCAGCTGGAAGCCTGCTTCTCCCTCTCCCACTCCTCCTGCTTGTATTCCCTCTCTCGCTATGTCTCTGTCAGATAAATAACAAAATCTTTAAAAAACAATAAAAAATAAAATGGGAACGTAAGGAGAGCTTTGCATTCACTCTTCGCTCTTCAGACAGATGCCCTTACGGCATGCGAGCCCATCTGCAGAAGACTAACAGCGCCAGTGGCCACGCGTGGAAATGCCCTTGTGGGGGGAGCTTGTGGTGTTCTGATGTAGTTACATCATGGCTGGGAGTCTGAAGTGGTCTTTGATGTTTGCAAGTTTCACTTTAGGAACGCTATGTGGCTGGGGGGGTGGGAGGGGGAGACACATGACATGGATTCTTCAGGAAGAACTTCCTACGTGGAAATCAGCCCCGTTGGAGGGACCGGGGAGGTTTGGGAGGCCAGTCAGCCCCTCTCTGGTGTTAGAAAGGTCAATAAATGACCATTTGATAATTTTTTCTCAGCTAAAATGCTGTCGGTGCCCACTCTGCAAGGCGCCTCCACGTTCTTCGCACCTTGAGGCAAACAAAAGGGCAGGATGACACCATCCCAGCGCTTGAGTAACTCACTTTCCAGCTGGGGAGAGGACAGAAAGCAGAATCAGAGAGCATAACGGAGTCGCCGTTCAGGAACCACCCGAGGCCCATACGACTAAGTGTCACGTTAGGCATATAGACCATTTATAGCGAGGCTCCAAGGTGGGAAGCGCAGCCCTTTCTCCCCAGTGCTCTGCTGAGGACTGGTTTCAGCAGCTGGGAGGAGCTCCTCTTCCCTCTTTAAGGCTTCCTTTTCCCAACTGTTGAGGGAGATGTTACCTACACCCTAGAGTTGCTTCAAGGATTAAGAGACCTCGGTTCAAGTTGTTGGCACTCGCTAAGTAGGAGTTTGCATTATTTCCTCAGGAGGCTGCTAGAAGCGGAACAGTGGGAAGCGGTAAGGGCCTTTGGCCTACGGATTCTGGATTCTACATCCCCAACGGAGGGATTTGTTTATTTTACCTTAAGTGTCTTCTATTGGAGGGTGGACACTTTAGGAATTATTGAATAGTTTTAAAAATGGGAAAGCATTCCTGAGGAAATCTCCCCAGAGGCGTTTTAGGATTTTCCCCATCCCCCAACTGGATGGGGGGAGGAGCTGGGGCATGCGCACATCCCTCAGGCGGTGGACGGACTTCCTTGAGGGGCCAGACCTGCAGCAGCGCCCAGCAGCACAGCGACCAGGACCCACCCCCGATTCTTACTCCCAGGTGTCTCCTTCTTTCCCCATTTTTTCCCACCTCCCATCCTCCCCCAGATGTCCTCTGTAGGGGAGAAAGAATGCTCTCTGTCTACCTTCTTTTGGTTAGGTGGCTGGGGCCCTGCAAATTTTACTGACAAGAGACAAATTAACAAGAGAAAAACATAAAAATTTTATTTCCTGTTAATTTTTACATGACACAGGGGCCTTCCTTGGAAAGACCCCAAGAGAAGCAGGTAGGCCTGAGAGCTCATATACATTTTTTAAAAAAGATTTTATTTATTTATTTTAGAGAGAGTGAGAGAGAGAGAGAGAATGGGGGTAGGAGCAGAGAGAGGGAGGGACAAGCAGACCTGGCACTGAGTGCAGAGCCCTAATAGGGGCTTGATCCCATGACCCTGAGATAATGACCTGAGCCAAAATCAAGAGTCAGAGGCTTAAAACTGACTGAGCCGCGCTCCTAGAGCTCTTTTAATAAAAAGCAAAAAACTGTGGAGATGGGACGCACGAAGGAAAGGGGTTTAGACTTCTGGGGCTGTGGACTGTGGGAACACACGTACATGGGGGAAACTAATGGAGGGAGATCAGGGCTATCTTAGCAACACTTAGCACTGCTGGTCCCGCTCAGTGGCAATTTCCATCTTCTTCATGGCCATAAAAATTCCCCGGGAGAGGGGATTTTTGGCGGTCCTTGTTTCTTAGACTTTCTGCTTTTAGTCAGATAAGGGAAGCTCCAGGAAGGCTTCTTTCTATACCTGTTGAATCTCAAATGCCTTGGGCTCAAGATAACCCTTATGCCATAGTGTCATATTTTGGGGTGGCATATTCTGATTCCTTTCATCCCCCCACCAAAATAAAAGATGAAAAAAACTTAAATCTAAGGAGGGTAAGGAAGTGGGGAATTCTGTATTACGCTTACCCAGTGGGAGAAAAAAACTCCACCTTCTCCCACCCCTTTTTTCTGGTTGTTATCTAAGGTTTTAGACTTTCAAATGAAGGTGAAAACAAATCGATAAATAATCAGAGATTTGGTGTCATGTGGAATTTTCAAGTGCTTGCTTTTTTTATGAAGCTGGTTGGTGAACATCTTTCATTAACTTAGAATGTTGTCTTGGTAGGTCCTGGTGTGGATACCTTTAGAGAATCAAAGAGGGGAAAGGCAGTATCATTTTGTTCCTACTGAAGGTACTCAGTTTGTATATAGGCAGAACCAAACCATTTTCCTCTGTCAGTCATTGTAATTTTCCTCTCCAGAAAGAAAAAAATTTTGCCTCTGGTGTACATTGCCTACAATGTGGAGCTCAATACATCTCAATGCTGTCATTACCATTTTCATTTTTTTTTTTCTGGATACATACCCAGTGGAAACTGTGTTTACTCTGATTGAAAGGAGCAAGGAACAACTTCTGTGTTTACATGACAATCTCATTCTTTTCTGGAACACTGCCATCATAGGATTTTTTCATTCTCTCCTTGCCCAGGCTGTGATTTGAGGCACGAATAAATAAGCCATACATGTCATTGGAACCAGGCCTGCTTCCTTTGCTACGTGTCATGTGTTAGATGCCGTATAAGTCATAGATTTGAAAGTGATTATTTTCTTGGCAGTTAAAAATGACAGGAAAAATGTGGCACGCAACGTAACATGGGAATGCTGTCTCTGGTGCTTGTTAGAAATCTGTGTTTACATAGAAGTGGAACCTCTACAGTCCATTTCCCCAGGTCACCAATCTTGCCTTTCCTTTTAGCAGCTGGTTGGAAGAGATGGGCAAGTTATGGTTTTGCTTTTCTTCTTCCCCAGGGGTACTACCGAGCTGGTTATTCCTTGCTGCGTTTGCTCCAACCTTATGAAGCGGCTCGCATGTTTTTTGAGGGTCTGCGACTTCTGCGAGGCACTGCAGACCACATCCAGGTTGCTGATTTCCTTGTGGGAGTCTTCACCACCATGGGCAGTAAGTTGGAACTGGGAGGACCCTTTGTTTGTTCTTTCTTTCCTTTTTTTTTTTTTTTTTTTAAGTCCTTGTTATTTTATTCGAATGGCCCCTGGGGAGATAATTCTAGGGTGTTTCTTTGTGGCTGATTTATGTCGTTTGAATGGAACTGATTTTCACATTAGAAACCATTTTGGAAGCTTTGGTGGCTCATGTCCTTGTAAAAGCAATAAAATTCTTTCTCAGAAACCACTTAAAGCGCTGCCAATCAGACTTCAGTTTTCCGTGTTGCTACTTATAGATCCTTCCCTCTCCATGCTACTGATTTCATTTGATTTGTGCTCTTTCTTGTGATGTTTGCATGTGTTTCTCCAGTATGCCAAGAAATACTCCTCTTTGTTATCAAAATACCCTGGAAGGGCTGATGGAGGTGTTGCAGGAATTCTCTGCCTTTAGTGCCCACGGTTCTTGGTCACACCGCTTAGAAGAATGAAGAGGCAGACCAGACGAAGAGTGGTGGGCTGCAAAGCAAAGTTTACTGAGCGATAGTACAAAGCTCACGGAGGGGGAGTGGCAGCCGAGTGGGTTGCCTCCGGAGTTTCTAAATTTAGGGGTTTTTATGAGCTCTTCTGTGGAACTATCTTAAGCAATCAGGGTGTGCTGAGTCCTGCCAATCAGGGCTTTGGTCATGTATCTTTCTACCTGTTAGGTTAATATCAAGTGCACATGGTCTTTTTTGGCTGACATTTGGGGGTTTATGTTTTAACTGCCCCTTGCCCATGATAGTGACATGTGCTTTGTGGATAATTGTCTTATTTTAGGATGTTTTGCAGAAGTCTTTTCTGCAAAGGCTGCAAAGCAGAACGTCTGCACGCTCCTGTCTAAGCCGCAAAACAGGATGTTAATGCTGTTTTGTCTTAGCTGTCCTGACTCTGTGTTGTCTTGTTGGGGACGTTGGCCCAGACTACCTCACTGTCCAACCAACTGCTAACAGAGGGTCCTGTGGAAGCCGACGTGGTGCTCAGGGTCTCACCTGCCATGCTCACGGCCACAGAGGACCCGGGCACTCAGTGTAGGAGAGACGGACGGGGCAGCCTTTTGTGCCGCTGCTTTGAGTTATTACTCTAATGACCTGGCCGGTGAGCTGGCTTTGTCAGACGCCTGGGTTAGGCAAAAACAGAAAACCATAAAACACAATGTAACATACTCCTTGCCAGTGACAAAGGAGCTCTCTCCTGCTTATCTTTCATGGTCTAAAGTCCTGCCAGTGACCAGGCCATTGTTTTCAAATACGGCGTTTGATCGCATTTAAGATTGTACCGACTTAAGATGTGCCGTTGAAAAATGTTTGGCCACCGAGAGAGAAAATCAATTGTCACACATGTCCCGATTCTAGAGATGTTAGAATGTGAAAAACAGCACATGTTAGAGTTACGGGGAAAATGGCCTTGGCTGTCAGAGGTGGGGGAAATTGATTCAGCTGTTACGGATCCAACTGTTCCCACTGTGATTGTGGGAAAGCAACTATTGTGGTCTGTGGCCGGCATTCTACAAATTTGGGCCAGTTTGGCAGATGGGGTGGGGGGTGGTGAGAGCCATATCAGACAGGCAGTGGGAAGGGGCTGGAGGTGGGCACAGCCGAGTCCCTCTTCTCTACTTAGAGAAGTAGAAGATCCCCAGATAAATGCTGATGGGTCCCAGCTTTCCAGTTAGCCTTTTGCTGGCAGTGACCGAGCCTGCTTCCCTTTCCTCTGAGTCTGATGGCTTGCCCTGTTCCCTACCATCCCTCATGTCTTTTCTGCATCTTTGTAAAGTCACTGTTTAATTCTGGGTTACTGCTCCCTTAAGAAATCTGGATGGTTTCCATTCTGCCTCCATCTTGAGAGGGGACACTTTGTAGGATTTCTTAGGGCAATGCATCCCATACTTTTATACCAAGGTATTCCTATTTGGAGGGTGAATGTATACCCACGGCCCAATTTCTAAAATTTGAAAAATACATTTATGGAAATTCTGTATCCTTTTGTGCAATATCTATTTATTTTGATATTTACTTACTTTTGGAATTTGACGATCCTGGAGGAGGTGCTGTTTTATTCTGGTGCCTGCGCTTGCTCCTTGGATGATCTCATCCATGAGTTTGAGAAATGTACTTGGGGGATCATGAGATGCAATGGGCCACTAGGTTAGAAGAATGTGTATTGACTAAGAGAGTTGGTAGATCTGGGTCCCCATGTTTGTTTTTGTCATTAACTAGCTGCATGATATGCCATGGAGCCTGACCTCATTTGTCATCATTTCTCATTGGTTGGGTGAAAATAATATTTGTCACATCTTTCTTAAAGGACGTGAGGTGTTTTATATTTTTAAGTTCTTTTGAGTTTCTATTTCCTCCTCTATAAGCAGAGATAATAGGCCAGTGCCTTGTTGGTCTGTTTGAGGGATTAAATATTAGCATATATCGCTAGGCTTGGCATATGGAAGAGCTAAGTGACAGTTAGCTCACACCATACTGCCTGACTCTTGGGGCATTGAGTTTATTGGTGAACGTGAAGTGATTGCCACTTTGTTCCATTATAGAGGACTTTTACATTGAAAATGCCTCTCTTTCTGATATCTTTAATTTTCCATTTGTCTATCTGTGGTCTTAATTGGAGGACCTTTGCCCAAATGTTCTAGACTTTGCCCGGGTTAAAATTTCTAAACTATGGAACTTTCTTTCAGGTGACCCCATTGTTTTGCAAAGTTTCTTGCCCTGTTTTGATCATATTTTTACTACCGGATTCTCAACAGAAGTGTGGCAATCTGTAATAGAAAAGTTGGCAAAGAAAGGATTATGGCATGTAAGTAAAAGATGGTTTTCTTGTGGGGAAAGTATATTCTTGATTCAATGGATTCTTTCTGCCTGCGTTGGGGCGGGATTGTAATTTATTATCCGTTTATTTTGATGCCCAAATAACTTTTTAACTGCACCATCGTTAAAGTGGAAAGTCAGTGAGGGATATTAATTAGCCAGTTTCTGTTTTTTTTTAATAAGAAGCATATTCAGAACACCTAATAATAATATTAGCTAAGGTTTATCGCCCTCACGCCTTGCTCTGTATCTTCACTGTCATCACAGAAGTGTCGCGTTCAGGTGCTACTGATAATGTGGAATGAGGAAAATAAACAATTGCCTGTTCATCTTCATCATCTTTTTGATACTGCGTTTGCTAGTGTTGGCTCAGAAGACCTGCCTGTGTTGCTCTGAGCACTTCTGTGTGGCTTTTTTTTTCAATTAAAAGAAAGTTTTTTTAAAGATTTTATTTATTTATTTGAGAGAGAGCATGTGCACTCGTGAGAACGAGAGAGAGAGAGAGAGAGAGAGAGAGCAGGTGCATGCATGCATGAGCATGCCTGAGTTGGGGTGGGGAGCAGAAGGAGAAGGAGAAGCCGACTCCCCGCTGAGCAGAGAGCCCTGTGCGGGGCTCAATCCCAGGACCCTGGTATCATGACCTGAGCCAAAGAGAGGCGCTTAACCGACTGAGCCACTCAGGCGCCCCGCTTCTGTGTAGCTTTAGGGGACTGCTGCCCACAGATAATGGCGAGGCTACGGGAGCCAAACCAGGGCTGGGAATCCAGGGAATGGAGGAGCAGAGTGGATTGAAAGCCTGGGATTCAGTATCGCACAGATGCCTCCTCAAATCATAATCTTCCACTTTCTATTTTGGGCTAATTACTTCCCCTCTGAGCCTCATTTCCTCATTTGTAACTTGCAGGATACAAACTTACTGCCTCAGGGTTTTGGTGAGGATGAGAACTAATGGACCAAGAACACCTAATAATAATACTAGCTAATGTTTATCAAGGGCTTACAATGAGCCAGACACTGAGCTATCAGAGCTTTACGATACCTGGCGTGTGCTAAATGCCCACTGAATAGTAGTTGTTGTTGATGGTGGGCTCTCAGTGTACATGGAAAGGGCTGGCCAAGGGTGGCAGTTAGGTCAGGAAGGGCCTGCTGGGCTTTCTGAAGCTGGGCAGTCCAGAAAAGTCACCCAAAGCAAGAGCAACCCAAAAGGCCTCTAGAGCCAGGCAGGGCAAATGACTTTAGAATACAGAATTCTTCAATTTTTAAAAAGCTCATGGATTCCATTGGAAATCTAATGAAATCAGTGGGGTTCTCTTTGCATGCACACACAGTTATGGGTAGAGTTTCAGGCAGTTCATGGGAAATTCCCTCAAGTCCAGCAACGAGTTCTCTGAAGCTCACTCCCACGTTAAAAGATCTTGAGAAAGCAAGCAGGCAAGGCAAGGCCCAAGAATGCAGCCCAGGGGCAGGTCCACTTGGTCTAATATTCCAGCTGTGGGGCCCCAGTCATTTTTTCACATACTGGAAATAGAGACATCCTGTAAAAAACAACAGAACAGTTCAGCAATGAGGATTGTCAGAACCCTGAGCGTGTCTTTTTTTTAACGCTTTATTTATTTATTCAACAGAGAGAGAGAGAGTGAGAGAGGGAACATAAGCAGTGGGAGTGGGAGAGGGAGAAACAGGCTTCCCGCTGAGCAGGGAGCCCCATGTGGGGCTCGAACCCAGGACCCTGGGATCATGACCTGAGCCAAAGGCAGACACTTAACGACCGAGCCACCCAGGAACCCCAAGAGCATATCATTTGATACTGGGGTCTATTCAGGGTGAGCAGTAAAGAGTGATCATCAGGCTGAAAATCCAGAATCAAGATGTGGCCGAAGGCTCAGTTCCTGTGGTCCCACGTCCACTAGCAACATGATGGAGGTTGAGGCTGAGCCTGGGTCTCCAGTCGTGGCCACACCAGAGCCTGGAGCCCCGAGACCTGTTCGCATACCTGGATGATCTCAGTAGGACATGCTGTCTGTGTGACTTGGAGAAATTACTTAACCTTTGCGGGATTCTGTTTCTTTAGTGACGTTAGATAGCGTCAGTGGTTTAACAGCTTGCTTTTTGAGAAAAAAAGAAAGTTTGTCAATTTCTGTAGTGTCAATACTGTCACCATGACCAATTTGAAGTCACTAATAGAGCTACAGGACATAGCATTGGGAATTCTGAATTTCAGTCAGCTCTCACTAACTGATAGGAGTCTAACGGACCCCAAAGCCTGGGGGCTTATGAAACACTAAAGTGCTAAAGAATCCACTGGAATGAACTACTTGTAAAGGATTGGATTCTTCTGCTTGCTAAGTAAGCTTTAAGAACTTTGCAGGGAATCACTTTTTTTTTTACCCTCTGTACTCTGAGCCATGCTGCTTGACGTCAGCGGCTGCCGTCCTTTGCAGGCTGTGAGGAAATGTGGAGAAAGCTTAGTTCTCAGCGAGAGCAGGACATTGGCTGAGCAGAGGGACTTTGGGTATAGCTCAGGCTGTAAATCTTGGCAGGTAGCTTAAAAAGAGAGGCGGGGCTGGAGGGGATTAGTTTTTTGGCTTGTTTATTTTAACCCTGAAGATAACTTTTGCTCTAATAACCTATGTGGAGAGCATGATTATTCCAGCTTTTTCTTTTTCTCCCTTCTCATCAGTCATTCCTACTTCTGTCGGCGAGAAAAGACCGGCTACCAAGAAATATCCATGTCCCAGAGTTATCACTGAAGAATCTCTTTGAGGTAAGGTGGCTTCTGAAATCATACGGTTTCAAGCCAGGCCACTCAGGCTTGTATTTGGGACCTCAGCTTGTCTAAGGGGACTTCAGCTGTTTCGCTGATTATTCTCGCAAATTTATTATTTATAATCATCTCAGGCTTGGGCCACAGCTATCCAGGTTTTACTGATCCCGAACTTTCTGAGTGAACGAGTTTGACGTTTCAAATTGACGGAGTGACTTCTGTGATTCTTCCTGTGTGTTTTTCTCCCCCAGAAATATGTCTTCATTGGACTTTATGAGAAGATGGAACAGGTGCCCAAGTTAGTACAGTGGCTCATCTGCATTGGTGCGAGTATTGAGACGATAGGACCGTACCCTCTTCACGCCCTCATGCGACTCTGTATCCAAGCAAGTGAGTGTTCTCCCAGTAACGCACCATCCAAGCCACCCTCCCAGCCCTGAGCTCCTGAGCTCTGCTGAGCTCAAGAGAAACCAGAATTCAGCCACCAGAAGGTGGAATATTCAAATGATTCGAATATGCAAATGCTGTGATGATTCAAAGGCACAAAGACAGCAGGGAAACAGCATTAGTTTTTTTTTTTTTTTTTAATTTTTATTGTGCTATGGTAGTCACCATACAATACATCATTAGTTTTTGATGTGGTGTTCCATGATTCATTGTTCGTGTATAACACCCAGTGCTCCATGCAATCCGTGCCCTCCTTAATACCCATCACCAGGCCAACCCATCCCCCTACCCCTCTCCCCTCTAAAACCCTCAGTTTGTTCCTCGGAGTCCCCAACATCTCATGGTTCGTCTCCCCCTCTGATTTCCCCACTTTCACTTTTCCTTTCCTTCTCCTAATGTCCTCCATGTTATTCCTTATGCTCCACAAGTAAGTGAAACCATATGATAATTGACTTTCCCTGCTTGACTTAGTTCACTCAGCATCATCTCCTCCAGTCCCACCCATGTTGATACAAAAGTTGGGTATTCATCCTTTCTGATGGCTGAGTAATATTCCATTGTATATATGGACTGCATCTTCTTTATCCATTCATCTGTTGAAGGGCTTTATGGCACTACTGGGTATTTACCCCAAAGATACCGATGTAGTGAAAAGAAGAACATGTACCCCAATGTTCATAGCAGCAATGTCGCCCAGGACTGGTAGCTACAGGGCCCAAGTTGAAAGGATTCTGTGTTTTAGGCAGATGCTGGCAGCAGACAAGCCCTGAGACCCAAGGAGGGGACTTGGGACAGACAGCCTTGGCTGGGCAGAGCTCCTTGAGGCTGTGGAGTTTCTTCCCGCTAGTGAAGGCACAGATGCTCTTTCCCCCTTGTTCAAGTTCATTTTCTCTCTAACCAGAAGGCTAACTGCCATGGTGGTGGTGCTGGGGCCGATACCAAGGGAAACACTGGTTCTTGCCGAGACAGAGTGCTTGTGGTTCTAAAGGACGCTGATGTTCATAAAATTCTTTTTTCTTTAAAAGATTTTATTTATTTATTTGACAGAGAGAGAGATCACAAGTAGGCAGAGAGGCAGGCAGAGAGGGGGAAGCAGGCTCCCCGCTGAGCAGAGAGCCCGATGCGGGGCTCGATCCCAGGACCCTGAGATCATGACCTGAGCTGAAGGCGAAGGCTTTAACCCACTGAGCCACCCAGGCGCCCTCTTTTTTCTTTTTTTTAAAGCTTCACCACCTGGCAATAGGACTTAAATTATTTAAATTTTTTCATTAACACATATGCACGTTAGGTATATATGTTTTTCTTTTCCAAGCATGTGTGGCATCAGTGTTGGACATGTGCCCATACTGTTTTAGAGCCAGGAGGGGCCAAGAGGATTTTCTAGACAGTCTTCCTCCTAACAGTTGGGCTGGATTGCCTTCCCAGGAATGAAGTAGTGAGGGGCATGGCCAGGGGCTTCAAGACCTGGGCCGCCGCTTTGCTTTAGCCACATTTGCCTGCTGTTATCCATTTCCTACTGGGGAGTCCATAAGACGTTTTATTCTCACACAGGGATCGGTGGATCAAAGATTTAAAAGTAAAGTCTGATTAAAATCGATCTGAGCTAATTCTCCCAGTTTTCAAGTAGGAATCGGGAACCCAGAGAAGTGTGTCTCCGGTTGTGAAAGTCACGATTCCCTACTATGTCTGCTCTTTACGTTAGCTCCTGGGGGTAAGGGCAGGAATCAGTGGGATCAGGTGTTTAACTTTATCCCTGATTTGTTTCTCGGAGGAAAACTCTGACATGGTGATAAATGGCATCCGCAAAGTGGGCAGAAATGTGTGGCTTTCCTTGAGCCCAGGAGCTACAAGGAAGGAGCCTGGGAAAATAATTTTTAAATATATGTCCTATCGAGAGTAACGAGCATGGTAATCTTTTCAGATATTGACCTGATTCCTGACATGGGTGCCGTTGGTGCCTGGCCTGGAGCCTCTTTACCACCAGCGGCCCCCTCCCCACCTGCTGCTCCATAGCTACCTCCTTCGCCAGAGCGCTGCTTTTTGCCAATAAGCACTGCTTCCTACAGAGGTTCTCTCTCAACCTCACCCCCTCCCTTGAGGTGTTTTGTAGTTCTTGACTGACTAACACACAGTACAAAAGGCTAGGCTCTGCCTCATGGTGGGTCAACACTGTGGTGTTGTTCATACTCCAGGGCTCCCTGTGGGATCGGGCTGAGGCCCACTCAGCTGAGACCACATCTCTGCTTGCCTCCTTCCCCCACCCTGTCCTGCTTCCCTCACTCTCTTTTTCCTGAGCTCCCTGTCAACAACTCACATATACAAGAATCCTTGTCTCAGGCTCTGCTTCTAGGGAGGCTGACTGAAGTTTATCATGAATACTGTTCCATAACCCATCTTTTTAGTTTACAAACTCTGTGTCTCCTGGACGTATTTGTGGTGAGTGCAAAATGTGTATGGGATTCCCTGTTTGGTTCCCTCAGGGTGGTGCTACACATCGATGCGCTTTATTGATTTTTCTGTCTGTAGAAAATAACATCAGTCACTCATTTTAATTCCCTGCAGAGGAAAACCATCTTTTCAGGTGGTTAATGGACCACAAGCCCGAGTGGAAAGGCCGCATCAACCAGAAGGACGAGGATGGCTGCACCGTCCTCCACATCGTGGCCGCCATGGCCCCCTACCCAGGATACCTCATCAAACGTGAGTAGCAGCTCCAGGCTGGAGGGTGCCCTGTGGGCTGGACGACCTCAGGCATTAGAGAGCCCACCCAACCGAGCACACGTATTACCCATCCATCCTGGGACAGGCTCAGGGCTAAACCTCACTTCGAACGAAGCATGATGGGGAGGGGAGGCTGTATGCAGGAAGCACGGAGGGTGAGAAGGAAGGAGGGAGGAGTTTTCCACATGCTCTTTCCACTTTAGTGGTTTCCGTGGGATTGAATGTCTCAAGGACAGGGGTTTCTGGCTGCACTTGTTCCCTCCCTCATCACGTGGTTACTAAGTGCTTTATGTTAGGCCAAATCTGCGCTAGTTACCAGAGATACTCTGAACCAAACCACAGACGTGGTCCTGCCTCTTGGCCACTGTAGACTCGAACATAGGGATCTCATCCTGCATACTCGCCAGGGCCAGGGAGGCCACAGGAAAGAGTGAGGCTGGCACGTGCAAGGACAAGCTGGCTCTTTTGACGCAGACATACCTTGTTAGCCTGTGTTCCCACCCACCAGCCTCTCTGATGCTGCTCGCCTTTCTGGAAACCCGTGGAGATAGCACATTTTGTTCTATAAAATTGTTAGGGTAGCTGTGGTGATGATGAATGGTGATGGACTCAGCCCCAGGGGAAGGGAGGTAACAGGGAGGGCTGGGGAGTTTGGCTCAGTATGGAGTTTGGCTCAGTATGGTTTCTACCCATCATGGGAACTAGGCCTTGCTGCCATCTTCTGATGGCAGGAGATGTTGGAAAGATGATTTTTAAAAAATAAGACAACTCACGATTATAAAATGTCTGCCAAAATTAAACACGCCTATGGACTAGACAGAGCCCGGAGGCATCCGGTTGGGGACCCCTGGCCTGCTGAGTCCTCCTGGGACCTTAGAGTTTTGTGTCCTCAGCATGTCTCAGAGGAGTGCAGTGAGGTGTATTTCTCTAATGTCATTCCCCACTGGACTGGGTCCCAGGAACCCACATTTGGGCAAACAGAGAAAGGGTGAGCTTCAGATACTATTTTGAGCGTTATTGAAATTTAATTCATATACCATATAATTCACCTGTTTAAAACATCCAATTCTGTATTTTTAGTACATTCACAGAGTTATGCAACCATCACCACAATCAATTTTTAAAACATTTTCATCATCTTCAAAAGAAACGTCGTCTCTGTTAGCAGTCACTCCCCATTTCCCCCTCCCTGTCCAGCCCTAAGCAACCACTAATCTACCTCCTGTGTCCACGGACTTGCCTATTCTGGACATCTCATATAGATGGAATCATACAGTCTTGCAACTGGCTTCTTTCACTGAGCATGCTTTCAAGGTTCATCCTTGTTGTAGAGAGTGTCAGTACTTCCTTCCTTATTATTACCAAATAATATCTCATTGCATAGATGAACCACATCTTATTTATCCATTCATCAGCTGGTGGACACTTGTTCAGCTCTTATGAATAACGCTGTTGTGAATTTTTGCATATATGTCTGCTTTTGGAATATATTTTCATTTTTCTCAGGTAGATACCTAGGAGTCGTATTGCTGGATCCCATGGTAATTCTATATTTAATCTCTTGAGGAACTGCCAGACTGTTTTCCAAAGTGGCTGCACCATTTTATGCTCCCACCAGCAAAGCACAAAGATTCTAATTTTTCTAAATCCTTGCCAACACTTGTTACTGTCTATCTTTCTGGTGTCCCTGGAATTTTAGTACCCTCTGAGAGACCGTGGTATCCTCACAAATGTTTGACAACTGGGTCTTCAAAAAGAAAAGCCCTGAATTGTGATGTTTGCCAATTCCCTTGGTGTAAATACTCCCACCATGGTTGATTTCAAGCTATTAATGTGATGTCATTGAACATGGGGCTGGGACAGGTGCAGTAGCATACCATTATATTGTATTTTTACCACACAGATCCATGTTAAGATAGATGTAAAGGAACCTCATCTTAGACAATAGCAAAGCATAGTAAAATAATTAGGAAGTGATGAGTTTTGTTTTTAATGTGATTTATTTATTGTAAGTTTAAATAAGTGAGTTGTTAATAATGGCAGTGTTTACCAACCGTCTTGTAGCATTTCTGGATATTCGACAGTTCTCCCTCGTGGACTGATGTGAGCTCGTTCCAGCACTACTCTTTGCTAAAGTTATCATTAGCCTGGTAATTTATAGTTAAAGTCTGTGCCTCCAATCACTGTGCTCTCCTTACGCATCCCCAGCCCAAAAATGTCCAAGAAAAACAATTTCCAGACAAGACTCTTCGGTTTGCAAAGAAACACAACTCCAAGTCTCCTGAAATTGAGGTGGTTTGAGCAGTGTTTGTGTATTTTAGATGCACGCAGAGCCTTGGATTCCAACCGTATGCAGTGATAACTTGGCAAGCATCCATTTCCTGGGACTTAAATGAGTGCTTTCTGCTACAAGCATCATGAGGCAACATACACTATTTTAGATTTTCTGGTAGTCCTATGAAAAAGTGAAGCAAAATAGGTGAAATTAATTTTAGTAATATATTTTATTTAACCCATCTAGCCAACATATTATCATTGTCCTGTGTAATTAATATAAAAAGTATGGATACATTTTGCATTCTGTGTTTTGGTTTTGTGCTAAGTCTTTGAAATTCAGCGTGTATTTTGCTCTGCTAGCTTATCTCCGTGTGGACTAGCCACATCTCAAGTGCTCAGTAGCCACCTCTGGGCCTTGTGGCTGCCATATTGGACAGCACAACTTAATACTGTTTCTTACAAAAGCGGAAACCTTCCCGACTTTCTGAAACATGGGAGAATAAACATGAGAAGTCAAGAGACAGCCCTTTCTTCATGCAGGTGTAATATGGGCTGCTCCCCACTACCCCAGCTGCTGCCGAACAAGCCTTCTTGTAGACCTTTATAGGCTGGCTCTCCTCCTTTTAATTTTACCTCTCTCTCACTACCCACGTCCTCTTCCTCTCTTTCATCAAGGAAGCTCACCTTTTTTTTTTTTAATCTTAAATTTGAACTAATTTTAGACATACAGAAAAGATGCAAAAATAGTTCAAAGAGTTTCTGTATATCCTCACCCAGCTCCCCTTAAAAAATCCAGAAGTTAACATTGATAGAATGCTATCAACGAACACACAGAACTCATGTGAATTTCACCCTTGTTTTCAATAATGTTCTTTGTCTGTTAGGAGACCCACACAGCCTTTACTTGTCAGGGCTCCCTAGTCTGCTCCGGTCTTTGACAGTTCCTCAGTTTTCCACACCTTCGACCCTTTTGAAGAGTATCGGTCAGTTGTTTTGTAAATGGTCTATCAGTTTGAGTTTGTTTGATGCCTTTCTCATGATTGGAATAAAATTATTGCATTTTTGCTAAGAATACAACTGAAATGAGTTTGTGGTCTTCTCCGCATTGTATCGAGGAGTTCATCATGCCAGCATGTCTTGTGATGTTAACCTCGATTAGTTGGCTAAGGTGGAATCTGTGGGATTTCTCTATTGTAAAATTACCATCTTTTCCTTTGTAGTGGTTAATTATCTTGGAGGAGATATTTTGAGGCTATTCAAATATGCTGCTTCTCTTCACATTTCTGCACACTACTTTCATATTCATTGGTGGATCTTATCAGCATCAGTTCTCACTGTGATCTTTGATTAATGTTGTTTTTTTTTCCTCCTTTCCTTCTACATTTATTACTTGGAATTCAGTTGCAATGAAGAGGTGGCCCTTCTCCGTATGTGTGTATGTATGTATGGACTCATGGATATTTATTCTGTGGGATAAAATCCCTGGTTGCTCACATTGTTCTAGCTCTGGCCATTAGGCACTCCTTTCTTCTGATTGGCTCCTGTGTTCCTTTGACAAGCCCCACCCTTTTCTGAGCACTTCCTTACTTTCAGACATCACAAGTTGTTTTGGGCTCATGGTGAATTTTCTGTGCCCCCCTGGAATCAACCATTTCTCCAAGGATCCCCAGTTGCTTTTGTTAGAGAACGGTGTAGAAAACAAGGTTTGCTACTTGATGGGATCATTCTTACTGGAGTGTCATTATTTCTGGGCCTTCTCAGCAGACGGAGGTAGGAAATATATGTTCATGTACTAACCCATGGGTACACACATCTATATTACTGTGTCTGTATTAAAACCATGAGTTTATCCTGATACCTCTGACTCTGGTCCAACACCACAGTCATTTAGCCTTTTAAAACTTGTAACATCTCTCATCTATAGTATATTTATTTACTTGTTCAGTTTTATGAGTTTCAGACTTGCTAACCCACGTCCCTCTGAGAAACACATCTACTAACTAGATGTATGTTTGTTTTATGTTCATTTTATGTTTGTTTGTGTTCAGTTCTTTTTGTCTTCAGTTTTATAGCATCAAGTCAAGACACTAAGTTCTTTTCTTCCCCACTCTATTTACTATGGTTATTTTGCTCATTTGTAGTATACTTAGGTATATTTGTAGTATACTTAGGTGTATTTACTTAGGGTTTGCATTCCATTTTAGGGTTCTCCTCACATCCTGATTGGTTTTGTTTATATTTTGGTAAGTGAAAGGCACATATGTGAAACATTACTATGGTTCTAGGAGTCTGAACTTTGCAGAAAGATATACTCAGAGAAGTGTCACGTCTTCCTCGTCCCTTGACCCCCTTGAGTTCCCACTTCCCCCTTTTTTCTGACCCTTTCCCATTCATCCCCTGTGGGTGATCAGTTTCTTTCTTTCTTTTTTTATTTAGGCTTATCTTCCCGGATTTCTTTTGTAGTAATGAGCAGACATATGTGTGTTTTCTTACACCTTCTTTTTTACATGGAAGGTCCCATTCTATAGATTCTACTTGACGCCTGACTTTTTTTTTATTAAGAGTATTTCCTGGAAATCACTCCATATTAGTTCATATGCATGAATGCATATGTAGTTCTGTTAGATGTTGTCAAATCTTCATCCAGAAGGATGGTACCAATTTGCACAACCACCCGTAATGTAGGAGAGTGCCTCTTTCCCCACAGTCTCACCAACAGAATTTTGTTGTTCTATTTTTTCTGGTCTGGGAGGTGTGAATTGGTATCTCAAGGTTGTTTTAATTGACTTCTCTATTTATGTGTGAGGTTGGCCTTTTAAAAATATATTTGAGAACCATTTTTATATCTTTTTTTTTTTTTTGCCAAGTTATAAGTTCATGTCTGTTCCCCATTTTTCTATAGAGTTTTTGATCCTTTGTTCTCAATTTTTTTTTCTTTGTTCTCAATTTTTAAGAATTCTTTGTTCATTAGCTCTTTGTCTGTGGTATAAGTCATGAATTCCCTCTCCCCACCCCTCCCACCCCCAGTTTATTCACTTGTATTCTGATTTTGGACTTTTTTGTCATGCAAATATTTTCTTTTTATGTAGTCAAATTTATCAATCTATTGATTTATTGCTCCTGTATTTGGAGTCAGAGTTAAAAAAAACCTTCTGAACATCTAAGTTAAAGAGTTATATATTTTTTTTCTGGTGCCTGTATGGTTTCCTTTTTAATATTAGTCCCTGATCCATTGGAGTTTCATGTAAGGATCTAGTTTTACTATTTTCCAGATGGCTATCTATTTGTCTCAGCATCATTTGTTTAAAAGTGTTCTCATGACCTCGGGAATTTGAGATGCCACTAATTCTGGACTTTCTGTTCTATTCTACTGGTCTCATTGTTCATATAGGCTTTTTTTTTTTTTTAAAGATTTAATTTATTCATTTGAGAGAGAGAGGGAACATAAGGAGGGAGAGTGGGAGAGGGAGAAGCAGGCTCCCAGCTGAGCAAGGAGCCCAACGTGGGGCTCCATCCCAGGACCCTGGGATCATGACCTGAGCCGAAGGCAGATGCTTAACCAGCTGAGCCACCCAGGCGCCCCTTCATATAAACTTCTTTGAATCACTTTTCAAAAACTAGTTTAAAAATCGGAAGTACACTCCACACCAAGATGGCCGAAATAAAAAAAGATGGACAGCAGCAAGTATTGACAAGGGTGTGGAAAATTTGGGACCCATTGCTGGTGGGAATGAAAAAATGGTGCATCTGCTTTGGAAAAAAGTCTGGCAGGAGCTCAAGTAGTTACCATATGATTCAGCAATGTTACTCCTAGGTACATGCATCACAGAAATGAAAACATATGCAAACAAAAACTTGTACATGAACGCTCATAGCAATATTACTTATAACAACTAAAATCGTGCAGACAACCCAAATCTCCAACTGCTGAGTGGACAAACAAAACGTGGTTCATCCAGATAATGCAATATTATTCAGCCATAAAAAAGAACAAAATACTGACACATACTACAACATGGATGCACCTTCAAGCGTCATGCTGAGGGAAAGAAACCAGACACAGAAAGTCATATATTGCATGATCTCATTTATATGAAATGTCCAGAATAAGGAAATCCCTAGAGAGAGAACCAGATCACTGGCTGCCCTGGAGGTGGGACAGGAGGAAATGTGGAGTGACTGCCAATACATATAAGGTTTCTTTTTGGGGTGATGAAATGTTCTGGAATTGGATAGTGGTGATGATTACACAACTTCATAAATATACTGAAACCCACTAAATTATACACTTTAAAAGGATGAATTTTATGGTGTATTCAATCAAAAAAAATTTTAAAGGCAAAAAATAAAAAGAAATTCAAAGTCATGCTCTTGGTAAAAAAAAAGCAATTCAAACACTTTAAAAAGATACATGATAAAAAGTAAATTCTCTTTCACAAAGTCTATCAAGCATTTTTTGGTGAGTCTTGCCAATTTTTCTTTTCCTCTTTTAAATATGAACGTGCACATACTCTACATTCTATTCAGCAACTTGCTTTTTCCCTGAACAATAATCTTGGCCATCTTTCCCTAATACTACCTGCATAACTATTTCATTTTTTTTTAACAGCTCACAATATTCTCTGACATGACTATACTGCACTAATGGATGATTAAATGGTTTTCAGTTATTTTGCTACCAAAAACAACGCTCAGAGAATATTTTCCTATATACACCTTTGTGAACTTATGGGAATGTATTTATAGGATTATTTCCTAGTTGAGAGATTGCTTGTTCAAAGAATTGTACATTTTATTTATTTGGATAAGCTCATTTTATTTAACTTTTAAATAGATTACATTCACAAAATCACAAATCACAAATTCACATATATAAAAAGCATACATTGAGAGTCTCTGTCCCTTAACCTGAGAAACCAATGTTACCAGTATCTTATGATTTTTTCCCCACAAATACTCTATAATGTATAAGTAAAAATATATGTGCAGTTTTAGGATGTCGTTAGCATATTGGGATGTATTTGGCTTTTGAAAGCTATTATTAACTTGAACCCCAGAAAGGTTGCCCCAACAGTGTATGAGATTATCTCCATCTTGAATACTTTTCTGACACATGGAGAGTCAGAAACTCTCCAGATACTTTAATGTGGCCCGAATTCCAAATCCATCATTTGAAATAATTGCAGCATCATAGAGCCTCTGAAATCACCAATTCTGTTGGTATTTTGGTGGGTGGAGGTTGTTATGATGGTCCTCCTGGCTCCAGATCCGTGTGGTTTCGGAGGCTCGGGGGTTCAGTCTCTGGGAATTACCAGAGCCCAGCAGCAGGACCCAAAGCCTAGAAATGATCACCCTCCGGAACCGACATGAGGCCAGATCGGTAGTTGCATCTGACTTGGTTATAAACTACAGACACTCAAACTGGTTCAAGCAAGAAAGGGAATTTATTGGCTCATATGACTCAATGGTCCAGAGTTTGCTCAAGGTGCTCCCGAGGGGTCTTCAAGAATCTGCCCTGTCTCCCAGCTCTGCTTTCTTCTGCGTTAGGTTCATTCTTAGGCAGGCTCCCTTTCAGTTGAAGCCACCTAATATTATGTTTACCTTATGCCTATTTGTCAGTCTCAGCCAAAGAGGATCTCTCTACTCAGTATTTCAGTTAAAGTCCTAGGAATGAGTCTCGGTGACTTGATTTTGGTCACATGCCCTCTGTGAACCAATCAGTAGAGCCAGAAGGATGGCATGATCTGATTGGCTAGATCCTGGTCAGGTGTTCACCCCTGGATATGGGGCTGGAGCGAGAGAATGGAATGATCTGATTGGCCAGGTTCTGGTCAGAAGTTTATCCCACCCCCCTTCCCCGGAGCTCGGGCTGGGGCAGTGGTGGAGGATGGCATGGTGACTGAATGTGTTTCCGCCCATCAAATCAGGTAGGCTGAAAACCGGGGGAAAAGGTGCTTTCTCAAAGGAAAACTGAGGTGGTGTTATCAGGAAAAGGCATAACGGATGCTAGTAAATTAAAAAAGAAAGTCCAGTATGTTTTTAAATTTTGCTTCCTTTAAGAGTTTTGAGACCCTATGTATCTCTTTACATGTTTTTACATTGACGTGTGGAATTTTGTTTATGTATGAGTCAAAAATATGTAAGAAAAAGTAATTTTCAGAATTGTGTACACAGATATTTTAAAATAAAACTATTATCTCACTCTTTTAATTGCATATAGTAGAACATAAATACTATAGCAACTTGATATCCTCTAACATCTATTTAAATAACTATGGACTAGCTCTTTAATAGCCAAAAATATCAAATTGTACCTTCCTTTTTTTGGGATATTTCTAGTTTACTTTTCAAAAAGAAGTTTACTCTCATATAGTTTATGCTTGAAAGTCTTATTAGTCATCCAGTGATCTTCTTCTAGAACAAAAGTACTTGTATAGCTTTAAATTAAAAAAAATTTTTCTGTGATTTAAGACTCTAGGGGTTAATTTTTTCTAGATTTAATTATTACAAAATTATTACTACAGATATCAAAGCAAAGAAATATATTAAAATCTTCTGTGATTAATTATTAAGGATGAAAATAATAATTTTGGAGGGCAGTAAGAGGACGGTAGATTGTAGTACCTTTTATTTTGTTATTTTATTTTTTAGAGTTTTATTTATTTGGGGAGGGAGATCACCAGAGCAGGGGGAGGGGCAGAAGGAGAGGGAGAAGCAGACTCCCTGCTGAGCAGGGAGCCTGATGCAGGGCTTCATCCCAGGACCCTGAGATCATGACCGGAGGAGCTGAAAGTCAAGAGTTGGAAGCTTAACCGACTGAGCCATCCAAGTGCCCCGTAGTGCCTTTTAAAAGGGGCTTGGTAGGCACCTAATTTTACCTTCCGTGGATACTCTGGAAGTCAGGAATTTTTACCACCTTTGGGGCAATACATTAATTAGTAATTAGTTCTCTGTGATCCGTAGCAGATCATCATAAACTTAGTGGCTCAAAACCACACCCATTTACCAGCTCACAGTTCTGTAGGTCAGTAGTCTGAAATGATGTGACGGAGTTTTCTGCTCACTGTCTCCCGAGGCTGAAATCAAGGTACTGACACCTTGACTCCTCATCCAACACAGATGAGGCTGTGTTCTCATCTGGAGTGGTGGGCCTTCTTTCAAGCTCACGTGGTTGTCGTAGAATCTCATTCCGTCTGGTTGTAGGAATGAGGTCCCCGTTTCCTTGGTGGCTGTCAGCCGGAGACTGCTCTCAGCTTCTCCAGGCCACACACATTCCTTGTCATGTGGCTCCCTCTCTCTTCAAAGCCAGTAGGGGAGAATTTCTTATTTTAAATCTTATGCATTTCTTATGCATAAGAAATTCTCATATTTTAAATCTTTGCCCTCTTCCTGACCTCTAGACCTCTGACCTTTATGGTTCATGTAATTAGGTCAGAGGACTCTTCCTATCTTAAGGTCAACTGCTTTGGAATCTTGATTACATTTGCAAAGTTCCATGACATTTGGATTCATATTTGATTGAGTAATTGGGGGAGAATGTGTGTGTGCACCAGAGGCTGGGAATCTTGGGGATTGTCTTAGAATTCTGCCCGCCTCAGTGAGATACTCTGTGGGTGAAATGTTTGACCTTTTCATTTTGTCTCATTTTTGTAAATGGGAGAAGGGCAGTTGTTACTGGGGAGATGGGAAAGGAGAGCGCCACGAACAGGACGATACCTGGAGTAAAGGTGCCTTGCCCAGGCCGTGGATTTTAGGAAAGCATGGTTAGGAAGTTGGGGATCAGGCATTGATTTGCTGAACTCTCTGCGCCCACGTCAATCTTTGTACCCCCAGGGATACACCTGTTCCATTCGGAAAGTGTTGCATCTGTGATCATGGAGACACCTTGATGCTTGGCAAATAGATATATCAAAGCAGCAAATGGAGCTGGCAGCCAGAGGGTTGGGGCTGGGAGGGTGGAAACAGTGACAACAAAAAGACCCTGATGCGAAAGCAATTGCCACTTTCTTCTCCGAACCCCAGACAGGCTTTTTTTTTTTTTTTTTTCCCCTTCTGGAAGAATATTCTGTTTCCTCTCTAGGGAATAAAGAAATCTGAAGTCACAGCTTGCTGTTATCCTTACAGCTGTAACTGTTGCCTAGTAACCAGATTCCCCCTCTCCTTGCTTGTTGCCAGGGAGAGGGGAGAAAGGTAGAGAGGAGCGCACTTCTGAACCTCTTCAAAGCTATTGTCCTACCCACTCCACACAGGACTCCTTGCTTCCGGGAGTTGGGTGGATTGCCCAAGGCCAGTAGTTTAGATTCTACAAGCAGAGGGACACTGATCCCCTTGCCCCAGGTTGCTTGGGCGGGGAACTGGGAGGAAGAGCACTCATGGGGACGTCTCCTTATGGAAGGAACCGTGACAGTCCCCGTTTCTCCTTCTGGCCTGCTCTAGGACAAACAGAGGATGTGCAGATGCTTCTGCGCTTTGGGGCGGACCCTACCCTGCTGGATAGACAGTCCCGCTCTGCCATGGATGTCCTCAAGAGGAATAAGAACTTCAAGGCCATTGAGAAAATCAACAGTCACTTGGCAAAGCTGGCTGCATGTTCTAAGGACCTATCAGGTACAGCTTCTAGTGAAATAACTTTTTTGGAGGGGGTTGGTAAAGCGGGTCCTGGGACATCAGGTACAAATCAGTTTATACTCCCTTAGTATATGAAGATGGAAGTGAGACCGCCAGTCTTTGGAAAACTTGTTTGCTTTTTTTCGAAAGACAGAGACGACTCTTATTTAGAGAGTGTCTATGACATCCTGATAACTTTGCTAAGTCTGCCTTTGGGCAGTTTGGGTGATTTTTTTTTGTTTTTTCCATGCATGCATACGATGAAAAAAGGAAAAAGGTCATACAGAAGAGGGGCTAACAAAAATCAAGCCTACTCCTCAGAAGCAACTACAACCAACAATTTAAAATACATTCATATCTCTGAAATAGATATGATTTATCAATTTGGGACAGCATCTATGGACTGGCTGCTGTATAGGATGAAATGCAACAAATTAACGCCAATTGTTGAATTTTGCCCACTAATGTCATTTGTGTCATTTATATTCTGTTCCTTAGCTCTAAGTTTTCTGGGCCTCATCCATGGATGAATTTTAGAAATGAAAAACCAGTAAATGGCATTTATGTGGTGGTAGTATGATTATGTAAATGATTATGTAAATTCTACAACTGGTAGCATAGCAGAACCAGTAGAAAAGAACCACCAAATGTCCTGACAATTTTGCTCTTTCAATATGATACCATTTAAGCATCCCAGTTTAATGAACCGTATGTGTATACACGTATGTATGCATATATACTGTTTGGACTTTTTATTTAGACTTCAGCCCCAGTGTGTGTGTGTGTGTGTGTGTGTGTGTGTGTGCGTGCGTGTGTGTGTATAAATGCTTCCTTTAGTTCTTGCACTCATATATGACTTTGTGGCTCATGTTGTCTCTTTAGATTTCTCTCTTGATCTGTTAGCATACCTACCAAGTAAGTTTTCCTGGAGGAGGCATGGACTTACGGAATTTTTGAAAATGTTTTCATGTTGTCCTTCTATTGGTTGAATAGAGGCATTGTATTTTCGAATATAGGCATTGTATTTTCGAATATAGGCATTGTATTTCATCGATTCTAAATTGCAATTTCTTCCCACACATTCACATCTTTAAAATTGGAATGTGTTTCACCATCGGTGACGGGTCAGTTTGATGTAGCCGTTTCTGGTGTGTTGGACAATGTATGGGATCTTAGATTTATGAAATATGCTGTAAAACCTCGTTCCTCACAACCTTGAGAAAATTGTGTCATTGTATTCTAAACTTCGTTTGCTACTGGTTAAAAGTCTGATGTCAGTCTCATTTATTTTCCCTTCTAGGATTTTCTCTGTCCTTCGAGTTTTGAAATGTCCCTGGGAAGTTTCTTGGTGTGGGTCCTTACACATTCTTCTCACTTGGCTCTTCTTGGCCCCTCTCAATCTAACTTTTTTAGCTCAGGGAAATTTATCTTCTATCATTTTATTCTCTTCCGATGTCTCTGCTGCAAGTATTAAATGGGTGAACTTCCTGAATTTATAACACGTCTCTGTACTTTTCCCTACTGTTTTCTAGGTACTTTTTCTTTCCAGAACTTTAACTTGGTCTACAGCTTTTCTTTTTATAACTCAGCTTGCCCATTGCATTTTTTAATTTGGAAACTCAGTTCTAATTTCTAAGAACTCTTGTTTTCTGATTTTTTTCTAATCTATACCAGCTTTTGCTTGTTTTATATTTGCCACCTCTTCTTGAATGTCACTTTAAGTATATTGAGTATTTTTTTTTCTAAGAGAATGTCCTCTCTTCCCTGAATTATTTGTTTCTTTTGGGGTGAGTAGTTTTGTTTTCTTGTTTCTCTTTTGTACTATTGCTTTTCTTTAATTATCTTCTGATCTTTGGATGGTTTGTGTGCATGAATGAAGGACTGGGCTCATTAATACTTAATAGATGGTTAGTGTGTTTACTGAAGTTATTTGGATGCATTTCCCCAGGAACACTCCCCTGCCCCTGGAGTGGGTAAGTAGGTGGCAAGTTGAAGGCAGCCCATTGGGTGTGTGTGTTGGAGGGAGAGGCAGTTGGACAGGTGGGGATCATCACAATTGCCATGGTCAGGAAAGTTTCATATGGGAGAGAAGCTGCTTTTCATTTAACGTCCCTGCCCCCCTCATTGCCCCATCTATGTTTTCATTTTCATTTACTTATTTAAAATATCGTCTCTTGTTTCCATGAGATCACTGGAATGAGGGGAACAAAGTGTATTTGTAGAGTCCTCAGTTTTTCATAGATTTTTTTTTTTTAAATCCGTGACATATATTTAGTTTTTAAAAGACCGCCGTGTCAAGGACTTGTGATTTCTTCTGTAAGGTAGTATAATTAATAAATCACTGTGAAATGCTTTCTGAGAGTTTATGCCTGTAATATTAGCTTCAGAATGGGTTCTACTGTTTGAGAAATTGAAACTAACTGAACAGATTTCTTTGCCAGTGAATTTCCAGGTTTTAGTGTAACAACAAAAAAGGACCACCAGTTAATGGTAGGAAGTGGCTGATTTGTTTGCAGGTTTTTCTCTTACGTTTAATTTTTTTGTTTGCACTTAATTCTAACCTTAATTCTTAGAATACTGTATATGTGTTATGTGTATGCTCTATCTAGTGTAAATAGGCTTTAGCATAAGTCATCCATTTCTGTTCAGTTTTTAACGTTTTGTTTTTTTTCATTTTTTTTTTCCAGGAGAGCATAAATAGAATCTTTGAATATCTGCTAATCCTAAAAACAGCTCAGGTTCTGAGACAGGGTCTCACTCTCCTTTCCTCTCTCTCTACCTTCACCAACTATATTTATGGCCCAGATTTGAAACCAGGAGAAGAGACTCAGTAGAAAAGCAGCTGGTTCCCTTTCTATTTGCTAGAATTCAGTTATGCTCGCTTGGGAAGAAAAGCACATTCAAGAGGAATGTGCCTTGTTCCAAGCCTGCCTTTTGGCTCACTGGGTAGTTTGTGATTACAGTGGATGCAGTGAAGCCCACAGCCCCCCATGCTCATTGGTAAGGTTATTGGATATTTGATTACTTTAAAGTTTTCCAGATCATTGACCATGAATTTTTCCTTGCCATGCGAAGAATATTGAAAGACTTTAGGGAAACACGGAGTCAAAAAAAGCAAAAGAAACTGACAAAAATCGGACCAGTGGAGGAAGACCAGTTATCAGGCGCTAGCCAGTTGGAGTTTTCCAGTAGTGCACTTCCCAAAGACTCCTAGGAGTGGAACTCTTGTCGACATTAGTATTGGAATATGACATCTGTACTTAATATCATGGTTACTTTGTGCATCCATATGCCCATATAGAGTTGTATATGTACATTTTGTTTCTAAGATTTTGCCAGTGGTACAAACTTTAAAACCTGAGATGGGGCTGGGGGATCTTTATAGATGAGGACCATGCAATACAATTTTCAGTACAGATGTAAATATTCTATATCTCCTCTATCTCATAGGATAGCTTCTGGTCACCTGTGGCTTTTGAGCCCTTGAAAAGGGTGTTACTCATGCAACAGAAGAATTGAAATTCTAATTTTATTTAATTCATTTTAATTTTACGTAATTAAGTTAGTGGCCACTGTAATGGATAGTGTAGTTTTAGACTTTAGCCTGAGCATGGTCTTTTTAACCAGTGTAGCAATTGAGAAGACAGGTGAAGGGAGGACCTGGGGCCATGGGCATAAAGGTAGATCTCCAGTCATAAAAATGAAGTTTTATGGACTTTAATTCCTCCCCATCCTCCTGCATTAATGGGCCCGATGGAAGCACACTGTCTTTGGGAGGAGTTGCTGCTGGGGAGTTGGGTACCCTTGTTCCTGACCTGAGCCTACGGACCGAATGATTTTTTTTTACATCTGTGGCCCTAAGTAAAGCACCATAAGGATGTTAGCTTTTTGTACCTAGATGACAGCATTCTAACTTAAAGACTAGGATAAAAGATGCTTTTGCCCTTGGCTCATCCTGAGCGTTGCCCTGCAACATTTTGATGATTATGGTGACAATGACTTTGGAGAAGGTGGCTTTTGCACCGAGGTGAGAATTAAAGGGTCTTGCTGAAGATTTCTGCTATTCTCTAAACCAGAGCTTCCTGATGTTAACAGGAATCATTTGGGAGCCTGTTAAAATGCACATTTTGAGTTAGTAGGTTCAGAGTGGGACCTGAGATTCTGCAGCTCTTGCAAAGTACCAGGGGAAGCAGAGGCCACTTGGAGGAGCAAGGCTTTACCCCTAAGCAGTCAGGACTATATACAGCAGTCGCCCCCTTGTCTGCGGGGGATACTTCCGAGCCTTCCATTCCAACCCCAGTGGATGCTTGAAACCGTGGATAGTACCAAACCCTGTATGTACTGTTTTCTCCTATACATACATCCCATAAGGTTTGATTTGTAAATTATGCCCAGTGGGAGATTAATAATAATAACTCATAAAATAGAACAATTAGAACAATCTACAGTAATAAAAGTTGTGTGAATGTTGTCTCTCTCTCAAAACACCTGATTGTACTGTACTCATCTTTCTTGTGATGATATGAGATGAGAAAATGCCTGCTTGATCAGGTGAAATGAGAACGACATAAGCGCTGTGAGAGAGCATTAGGCTACTACTGACCTTTTTTTTTTTAAGATTTATTTATTTATTGTTTTAGAGAGAGAGAGAGAGAGAGAGAGAGAATGGGGGGAGGGGCAGAGAGAGAGGGAGAGAGAATCTCAAGCAGATTCCATGCTGAGTGCAGAGCCCGGTGCAAAGCTCGATCCCACAACCCTGAGGTCATGACCTGAGCCGAAACCGAGAGTCGGATGCTTCACCGGCTGAGCCACTGAGGCACTCCTACTACTGGCCTTCTGACGATTTGTCATAAGGAGGATCATCTGCTTCTGGACTGTGGTTGGGTGGAAAGTGAAAATTCTTACCCGCTTTTACCTGCTTCTCATGATCACCACTAGGTGGCAGCACATCCACCTCTCTGGCTACTGTTACTTCTCTCTTCTCAGGACCAAGAACAGGATTGGAATCTTCCTTCTCCTCCGGGTTTGTAATCTCTGATTCACTCAGAGTGAGGACCATTCCAGGCCTTTGAGGCCTTCTCTCTGCTGCTCCAGTGGGAGCCGGCTGCTTTCTGCTCTGTGCTCATGCAGGCACCTCAGACACAGCACTCGGAGGACACTGGAACCTTCTCTCTGTGTCGATTTTCGCCACAGACAGAGCTTGGGACTCAGAGTCCCTGATTCGTTATTTTACCATCCCTCAGCACCGAGACAGTGCCCTATTTTCAGTAAATACAGGCATCCGGAATCCACCTAAAGGATGCTCATGATACTTTTTCCTTATTACAAAAGCAATGTTTTCTTTACAAAAACTACAAAATACAGGAAAGGAAAATAAGAAAATATGAATTCTCCATAAACTCACCTGCCCCCACCCCAATTAATATATTTGTGATTTGGTCATTTAGTCTTATTCCATGCTTTCATAATTATACATTCTTTCCTTTCTTTTATAAAAAATGAAATGAGTACATAAATTTGAATTGATAAAATGTGTGTACTAAAACTTAACCAGGGGTGCCTGGGTGGCTCAGTCATTAAACGTCTGCCTTTGGCTCAGGTTGTGATCTCAGGGTCCTGGGATCGAGCATAGGGCTCCCTGCTCAGCTGGAAGCCTGCTTCTCCCTCTCACACTCCCCCTGCTTGTGTTCCTTCTCTCGCTGTGTCTCTCTCTGTCAAATAAATAAAATCTTAAAAAAAAAAAATAATAAAACTTAAAACATTTTGTCTTTTTTAGAACTTGAAAGAAAAATTTCAGGCAAGAGCAAAATCTCTTTTTGAAATGATTTTTGTTTTCTAACACTTCTGAGCACTATTGCAACTCCAGAAGATCTCTTTTTTAAGTTTTGAAATTTTTAATTTCAAATCTGCTTATATATATCTACTAAATATCATTGTAGAAAATTTGTAAAAGCATAGTTTTATGTAAAAAGAAAAATTTATTGTAATTATACTTCGGCATATTTTATCTCGTCTTTTTGTGGGTGTTGTTTAGCACTTACATAATCATCTTTTAAAAAACAATCTGTGATTATGATACATAAGCGACTTTATATTCTGATGTTTCTTTTTTTTTAAATTTTATTTATTTATTTGACAGAGAGAGAGAGCATGCAAGCACAAGCAGGGGAATGGGAGGCAGTGGAGAAGCAGGCTCCCTGCTGAGCAAGGAGCCCGATGCAGGGGCTCGATCCCAGGACCCTGGGAACATGACCTGAGCCAAAGGCAGCCACATAACCGACAGAGCCACTCAGGCACCCCTCTGATGTTTCTTTTGTCTCTTACTAAGCTTATAGAAAATTTAGAAAAAACCCCAGACAAACTCAAAGTAATAAATAAGTCACCCACATCTACCCAGGGGTACGACCGCCAGCACCTTTCCTTTTAAGTGTCTTTACACTATTGATATCATTCTCTGGTTTCTTTCCTGACGTGCAGAACTTTCTCGGACCCATTGCTTAACTATTCTGAACCATGCAACCATGTGTTTATTATACAACTGCATCTAGTTATCTGCATTGGTCAGCTTAGTCTATTTCTGTTCAGTGTCAATTGACCTATACTAATATTCCTAGTGGAAGAATGATGTTCTAGAAAAGATCTTAATGGCATGAGGCTGGGGGACAAGTAACACATGCTAGTGAAGGAAGTTGCTCCTTTTCCAAGGGTCGTATTTCTCTGTACTTTTGAATTTTCACCATTGCTGCATGTTCGTAGGTATTTTAGGAAGAAGGTGGGAGGGCGGAGTCACTGTCAGAGCACATAGACTTTTTCCGGGCTTCTAGCTGAGGTGATGTAGGTCTTCCTTTGCTAAGTGGTTTCCCTTTCTTTTTCTCTGGAGGATGGTGCTCAAGAGGGTTTTGCTTCTCTCTTGGACCTAAGGGTCTCTCGAGTAGAGGGCAATGAGTATTTGCCCCTGGAGTCGGTGTGTGTGTGTGTGTTTCTGGTGTTCTGACTTGAATTGTTGAAAGGTGATGCAGGTATGTATGAGAAGGCACAGCAGGTCATATTGGAGCTCTGCCTGATCCCCAGGATCCCTTTCACCATTGTGTGCGCCCTGACATGGGGGTGCCTTCATTTTGGGAAGCCAGCACCTAGAGCTTCCTCTCGAGGAGACTAGCATATGGAGCCAGTTTTGCTGGGGCTCCTTCAAGCCAGAAGCACCTAAGAACTTACATGCTCCCAGGGCAGCCTGTAGCCAGTGATAGATTGAGGTGAGAGTCTGGAAGCCTGTCTCCCCGGCCTCGGGTGGGGACAGCCGTGAGGGGCACTCCCTCCAGAGCTCCCCTGTGGGATCAGGAGAGGCCACCTGGCTTCCCTGCCCGCCAGTCTGCTTCCCACCTGTCAACCTCCTTCGGGAACTACTTCCACACAAATCTTTGACACAGGGCCTGCTGCTGGAAAACCTGATGAAGATAGGATGCTTTTTCTTTTTTTTTCTCATTTTCAAATAATCCATCTTCTATTTATTTATTTCTGCTCACCTGTTGTGCTCAGTAAGATTCTATTTTGAACAACAGTGCTTTTTGAGTGTATCGCCTGATACCAAATAAAACATTTTCCCATTTCAACATTCTATCAGGGTTTTTTTGCTTTTTTTTTTTTTTTTTCCTAATCATGACTACTTTCTCAAATTAACTGAACCAAGAGGATATTGTCTTCCCGTCTTTGGCCAGAGAGGTGGCTCCTTCCTCTTGGGTTTTCCCGTTGGCCCCTAGGACGCATACATAGGTGGCTGGCATGCGGTTGGATGTCACTGTGGGGCTAAGCCGTTCTCTTGCTGTCACTTCCTTCAATGCTTCTGTCAGTTATCTATTGCTGTGTGATAGACTGCTCCCAGAATTTAGTCACTTTAAACAACAAGCGTTTCTTTCGCTCCCGATCTGCAGGCTAGCCGTTTAGGCTGGGCTGTTCTCATATCTTTAACTGAATTCCTCCCATTGGCTGTGGTCTTGCTGGTCTTGGCCAGGTTCTTTCATATCTATGGACCCTCAGTTGGGACAACCGGACCGATTCCTCTTTGTCCTATGCCGTCTCTTGTCCCCCCGAAGTCGAGACTGGACCGTTCACACGGCAGAGGCCAGGGCCTCAAGAGAGTGAATAGAACTAAGCCAGCCCTCTTGAGGTCCCACCTCAGAACAAGGACAGAAATCTCATGACTGTATTCTATCGGTCATACCAAGTCCGGAAGCCAGGCCAGGGTGGGGAAGAGAATAGGTTCCGCTTTTCGATGGAAAGAGACCCAAAGTCACCGGGCAGAGCAAGGGCATCCATGGAGGGAGTGGAGAACCGCAGTAATTTTTGCAATCTTCCACAGCTGTGGTCTCTGTCCTCAGAAGCATCGCCTCTTGCTTTGCAGGACTGAACAATGGTGACGGACCTGTTAGTGAGACCGACATTTTCCGGAAGGCCTCTGAGCAGCTGGTGAAGTACATGAACTCAGGAAACCGGCTACTGCATAAAAACTTTCTGAAGCAAGAAGTAGTTCAGAGGTTCTTGCGCCTCCTTTCTTCTCTGCAAGGTAACTTTCCTCCCAACACTCAATTGTGCCAAAGATGATTTATGCCCATTAGAACCCTTCCCTAATATCTTGAAAAATGATTAATTAAACAAATAAAAGTGACGAGCGACATGTAAAACATTCGAACAGCACAGTGGAAAGTCTGGATCATCCACCCTGAACGGGATAAATCCCATCCCCGGCATCCGTCTCTGCATCTGGTTTTTCACGTATTCTGCTAGAACTACTTTTGCACATACGATCCATTTTTAAATACCCTGGCTATTTCTTTCTTCCATAGATCTTGGCTAATGTTATATAAAGTTCTTGTAGAACTGGATGTTAATTTTTTTTCACTATGGGGAAATCAGGAAAGTTCTAGAAAAGAACTTAAGAGGACACATTTTAGATAATACTTACGGAAGATTCTAGAAACCCTAAGTAGGTGAAATTTGGTATTTTTTAAATTGGCAGTCAGTATGGGCTGTAATGTATTCACTCGGACCATTCAAAGAGCTGAGATTACTTAATTTTCCAGTGAATACGGGAAGGGGTGGCCAGCGGAACAAAAGTGCTCTTCAGGGGATGCAGCAGATCTTAGTGTTTAAGGCTTGGAGTTTTACATTTTCATCTTAATTCTACCACTTAGCAGATCTGTGACCTTGGGCCAATTATTTAACTTCTTAAGCTTTAGTTCCTTCACTCCTGCATTAGCTAGGGTACTCATTTGGTGAGATGTTAGATGTGGAGCACTTAGTCTAGGGTCCTGCACACAAAATCGTTTTTCTGATTTTCACATTAATTATTAAATATCAAAATGAATATTCGTGTTAGAAATCCTAGAACATGGTAGACAGCAAAAACTAGCAAATGCAAATAAAATTGCTCTTATTTAGGCTAACTCTTGATTTCTTCCCTTCTCTTCCTTCCTGCTTTCTTACTGGTAGGGTTGCCAGACAAATTATAGAATGCTGGTTGAATTATAACTTTGAATAAACAGTGAATATAGTTTAAGTATATCCCAAATATTGCATGAACTATACTAAAGTTTTATTTGTTGTTTACGTGAAATTCAAATTTAACTGGCATCCTGTATTTTCATTTGCCAAATCTGACAATTTATTTACTGAGGACCTCTTTTAGAAGTTTTCCATCCATAGGACATACTAGCTTCATGAACTGAGATAACTATTATCCTGTCTCCGTACATTAGATATTAAATGGAAATACTTAGCACATTATGATATGAACTTAAGAATTGAGGATTCTCACCACTACCTGACAACTCTTAACTTTTTAGTTATTCTGTAGTGTCTCCCTGTATTTCAGTGCACACTCTCAATTAATATTATGCAAAACTTAAGCCAGGCTCTTGCCCTTCCGATCTCAGTAGAATGCTCTAACTCACGTATTCTTCCAAGACACAGTCAGTTCTGCTCTTCTTCTGGGCCAGTCTCTAGTCTCCTTAACATATTTCAGACCTTCCCAGGAAGGCCACATGGCCGGTGCTTATACTGACGTTTATGAGTGGTTGAGTAGCTGCCCAAACTAGTTATTTAACTTGCTTGTATTTTCCCCAGAGGTTAAAAATACTGACAGACAATTCTTGTTAATTACGCCTAAATGTGTTGGGTGGTATTTGGGGACAGGAATCATATGAACCTTTTTGGGAGTGTAATATATTCTTATTTTTGAAAGAAATTCCTCCTGACCTGGTCTGTGACATTAACCGTGACTGTGCCAACACCTTCATCAAGTTTTTACTGGAGAAACAGAAATGGCCGGAAGTGCTTCTGTTGCTGACCCGCAAAGTCAGTGGGGAGCCACCGCTGGGAGACTGCCTCATCAAGGGCTGCAACTTCTCAGACCTTGACCTCTGCGCTGTCATCCCCCGCCTCAGTGCCTGGGACCCTCGGAGGATGCAGCTCCTGGGCTGCCTCATCGACAGTGGAGGTGAGAATGCTCGTGATGAGCACTGGAGACTTGTCCCTTGGGATGCCACTGGTCCCGGGTCTTTCACTTGACTTTGGAGACTGCTTTAAATTCTGGCCCATTCTCTTCCTTCATAGCTTCTCATTTTGCAGCAGTGACCAGGTTAGTGCCTTGTCAGTGGGTGCTGGCCTCATAGGAGCTCTGCGTCTTTGGGAACTCTAGTCACCTCTGGTTTTCTTCTGCCTTGTGTGAGAAACCTCAGGTGTGTGGAGGGGGGCCCTTGGCCTCGGGTGTGGTGGACAGGGTCCTTTCCTCCCAACTGCCGGCTGGATTTTCCCTGCAGTCAGTATGCTGTGTGCGTCCCTATCAACTCTCCAGCATTCTTTTTTAATCAAAAGATTAGGATTTGAGGTGCTTCTTTGTAAAAAAACAGCTAAATAATTGGTGGGTGAAAACATTTGCCACTGTAATCAGCGCAATCACACTTGGCTCTGTGTCTGGAGAGAGCCAGCGCCCTTGCCTGATTGGGTTTTATTTATTTATTTATTTATTTATTTATTTATTTATTTATTAAAGATTTAATTTATTTATCTGAGAGGGACAAAGAGAGAGCATGAGTGGAGGGAATGGCAGAGGGAGAGGGAGAAGCAGGCTCCTGCAGCAGAGCTCCATGAGGGACTCGATCCCAGGATCGCAAGATCATGACCTGAGCTGAAGGCAGATGCTTAACCAACTGAGCAATCCAGGCGCCCTGGACTGGGTTTTATTTTAAAACTGATTTAGAAACACCAACCTCCTCCTGCCCTCACTTCCCACCCCCCTACTAATGCCACTCCTACTTGTGTGGCCTCAGGCATGCTATTTCTGCCTCCATCTCCTTGTTTATAAAATGGGAATAACAGTCCCTCTCAGGGCTGTTTTGAATGTTAAATGAGCTCGTGCATGCACCTTCTTGGAGGAGCTCTGAGGCTATGTGGTTTTCTGCCTGCTCGGCTGTTTAAGAGGGAATGCTCTTTATTGGTCCTTAGCTTTCAAAGTGTCATACAAAGCCTTTGGGCATTGGCTGTTCCCACGGTTCCAAGAGGTAGACGGAATACCTCCTGTAGTTTATTTCTTCAAAACTATTCCTCAAGGGGGATGTTGCTACCTTTGCCTGGAAACTGTGGCTGTCACGGACTTCCTGTTCTATTCCGGACTCAGCCAGCACTTACGAAGTGCCTGCCTGCAATCGGGTCCCAGAGACCAGGGACAGAGTGAATGTGCGGCTGCGGTTCGGGGGTGTGCAGATCGCAGGGGTGCTGGTCGGGGAGACTGCAGTGCAGAGGGGAGGCACGGATCGAGCTGAAGGGAAGCTGATGTTGGGGGTGGAGAGGTGTCAGAGAAGATGCCATTTGAGGGTAGATGGGCATTCTCAGGAAGAAGCATCTAGAAGTAAAAGACATAGGAAGCCACGCTCATATCCTGATCACTGACTGTGTGTCAGGTAGGGTGTTGGGCAGGCACCGGGGTTTCCATTGTTCCCGGGCAGGGCTGAAGATGGGCCCCCGGCTCACGAAGGGAAGAAGGAGAGCGGGGAGAGGCATGGCCCACGAACGGGGCACCGGAAGCAGTTGGGCTTTCCCTCTGAGGGCTCTGGGAACCCTTCGCCTCGGAAGCCGGGTCAGCATCAGCTCTTCCCTCGGAGCCCATGGCAGAAGCGGTCCTCTCCTCCTCAGGTGAGCCAGGTGGTCCCTTGTCACAAGGTACATCCCTCACGGCGATGCGCCCTTCTCCTCTGTCTCCTCAGCCTCACCCGAGGGCCTTCATGACAGCCAGGAGACACCACTTGTCATGTGCCTGAAACACGAGGACTTCGAGCTGGCGTTTCTTCTCTTGACCAAGGGCGCAGACCCCCGCAGAATCTCCCTCATGGAAGGTGATACTCCTTTGCATGCGGCACTCCACATCTTTTTAGACATCAAAGGTAGGCCTTTATTTTTTAAGCAGTCTTTCCCTTGAAGAGGAAGCTGGATAGTAGAACCGATGCTATGCTTTTTCGTCTTTCCTATTGGGAAAACCAACGATCTAGAAAAGGACTGTTTCTTGGTCAGGCCCACCCATTATCCCCTAAACCTCACCCATAGCTGGGTGAGAGGGAGCAGCCATCACGGTGAATGGTCAGCCATAGTTGGGTGAGAGGGAGCAGCCATCACGGAGAATGGTCAGCGCGGGTTGATTGAGGAGGAGTCTTAAATTTCAAAGTTGGCTGTCCTCCAGACGTGGCCAAATATCCCTTGGGAGCACATTGTCCCTGGTTTTCAGCCACGGGGTTTTCGAGTACTTGGGGAGGTGCGGTGTTCTGAGATGCCCCTGGCTGGCATCTCTCCAAACCCAGGGGTCTCCATTCCCTGGGAAGAGCGGCTCAGCACTCACAATGTTTTCTTTGTGTCTTTCAGCTGACATCGGTTTTAACTTTCTCAGCCACCTGTTGGATCTCTTCTGGTCCAACCCCACTGAATTTTGCTACCTCAACCCCAACAGCCAGGACAGCAATGGGAACACGCTGATGCACATCATCTTCCAGAAGGGCATGCTGAAGCGCATGAAGAAGCTGATAGACCTGTTGGTGAAGTTTGACATCAACTTCAACTTGAAGAACAAAGAAGGCAAAGACGCAAGGCACCGGATCAAGAAGAACGATGCTCTGCTCTTGGCCTGGAACAAAGCTCTGATGGAGAGCAAACGGAGGAACCGGCAGGACCCTGCTGCCCACCCGGGGAAGCTCCCGAGGCCCACTGCCCCTGGTCACATGTCTCAGCTTAAGTCCCAGGGTTCATCCAAGTCACTGCCATGTGGCGTCCCTGCCAGGACCCTACCCGAAGGAGCCATGGTCCCCGACAGCTGGGAGACTCTCCCGGATGCCCAGGAGCTGAGGCAGGAGCCTGGAGCTGTCAGGCCCTGCTCTCTGAGGGACCGCCTGGTGCAGGACATCACAGATTTAATTCAGCAGGTTGAATTGGATATGTCCCTCCCTGAGGACTGTCCTCAGGACTCCGAGCCTCTGGAGACGGGTGTTGGTACGGAAGTAAAGAAGGACGAGCTCCAGCGAGCCCTGGGGGCACAAGGTTCTGACTCTAGTGGGAATAACCACAGCGTCCTTGAGGCAGGGGGCGGACGTGCGCAGGCAGGCCTCGGGGCCTCACAGCTCATTCCTGCTGGCCAGAGAGGGAGTGAAGGCAGAGATGATCCAGACAGCTGGAACACGCAGGAGATCGAGGTCTGTTTCCAGGACTTCGAGAACATGACATGGGAGATCGAGTGCACCTCGGAAGTGCTGAAAAAGCTGTCCAGTAAGGTCATGACGAAGGTCATGAAGAAGAAAATCATCCTAGCTATCCAGCAGCTGGGGAATGGCGAGTGGACGCAGGGCCTGCAGAAGCGGCTGAAGCACCTGAAGGGAAGCATCCAGCTCTTCGAGGCCAAGCTGGACAAGGGGGCCCGAATGCTGTGGGAGCTGGCCATTGACTTCTCCCCTCGGTGCAGCGAGAACCCGGAGAAGATCATCGCCGCCGCGGAGCGGAACCTGCACAGCCCAGAGAAGTCGGGTCGGGTCTACACAGAAATCATCCGGATCTGGGACATCGTCTTGGACCACTGCAAGCTGTCGGACTCCATCAGGGCCATCTGTAGTGCCTACAACCGGGGCCTGTCCTGTGTCCTGCGGAAGAAGCTGAAGGGCATCCACCAAGGCCAGGTGTCAGCCAACGTGAAGGTCCAAAAGCGCATACCCCGCTTCTACGTGGAGGACACAGAGGCCGAGAAGAACCGGGAGCACGCGAACCCCGAGTATTTCCCGCCGGCCAGTGCCGTGGAGACGGAGTACAACATCATGAAGTTCCATAGCTTCAGCAACAGCATGGCCTCCAATATCCTCAATGACACAACAGCGACGGTGGAGTACCCCTTCAGGGTGGGTGAGCTGGAGTACGCCGTGATCGACCTCAACCCCAGGCCGCTGGAGCCCATCATCCTCATTGGGCGGAGCGGCACTGGGAAGACCACTTGCTGCTTGTACAGGCTGTGGAAGAAATTCCACATTTACTGGGAGAAGGCTGAGCAGGCAGGAAGCCCACTGCTGACGAAGCAGATATGGCTGAAGAGAAGGTTGGAATTGGAACCTGGAAAGGAAGGTCCCCGTACAGAGGAAGTAGACAAGGAGGAGGAAGTGGCGGAGGAGGAAGAGGAAGGTTCCATGGAAGCAGAAACAGCGGACAGCATAGATGAGGAGCAGAGTAGCGAAGCCTGTGCCGGGGGACCCAGTGGGGAGCTGGGGGAGCCTGGCCAGGCGGCCGAAGGGTGCGCCGTGGAGCAACCCCACCAGCTGGAGCATTTACATCAGATCTTTGTGACCAAGAACCATGTCTTGTGCCAGGAGGTGCAGAGGAATTTCATCGAGCTTTCCAAGTCTACCAAGGCCACCAGTCACTACAAACCACTGGAACCCAATGTCCACAAACTTCAGGACTTAAGGGATGAGAACTTTCCTCTCTTTGTCACTTCCAAGCAGCTGCTTCTCCTGCTTGATGCTTCTCTGCCCAAACCATTTTTCCTGAGAAATGAAGATGGCAGCTTGAAAAGAGCCATTGTGGGATGGTCCACACAGGAAGAGTTGACCATCCCCAACTGGCAGGAGGATGAGGAGGAGGCCGAGGCTGATGGGGACAATGGCGAGGAGGATAAAGCTGCAGAAACACGTATGTGTGAGAGTGACCCCCGGGTGTATGTGACATTTGAGGTGTTCACCAATGAAATATGGCCCAAAATGATCAAAGGGAAAACCTCCTACAACCCTGCGCTGATTTGGAAAGAAATAAAATCTTTCCTGAAGGGGTCTTTTGAGGCCCTCAGCTGCCCCCAGGGGAGGCTCACAGAAGAAGCGTATAAGAAATTAGGGAGGAAGCGGTCCCCCAATTTCAAGGAAGACCGGAGCGAGATCTACGGTCTCTTCTGCCTGTACCAGCAGATCAGGTCTCAGAAAGGTTATTTCGATGAAGAAGATGTTCTGTATAACCTGTCCCGGAGGCTGTCCAAGCTCAAGGTGCTCCCGTGGTCCATCCATGAACTCTATGGCGATGAGATTCAGGACTTCACCCAAGCTGAGCTGACACTGCTGATGAAATGCATCAATGACCCCAACGCCATGTTCCTCACGGGGGACACGGCCCAGAGCATCATGAAGGGTGTGGCCTTCCGCTTCAGCGACCTGCGCTCTCTGTTCCACTACGCCAGCCGAAACACCGTGGACAAGCAGTGCGCCGTCCGGAAGCCCAAGAGGATCCACCAGCTGTACCAGAATTACAGGTCCCATTCGGGTATGTCCGGGCTTTGTGCTTCCCTGTAGGGGAGGTGCTTGGGTGCCATCTTGCACTGTTTTGTTAGGCTATTGTAGCTGAAGTAAGGAGAGTATCTTGGAGTTTGTTGGGAAATGCACCCATGAACAAGAAGTCTTATGGTTTCTGCCACTCCTCATTCAGAGGTTGATAAGCTGTGGTTGAGTGGAAATTACATCTTAGGGAGCTTGCCATGACATGAAAACATTACAGGGGAACATTTAAACTGCTTGGGAACTTTTGGTAAAGCACTTCGGAAGCACGGTCTTGTGCCACATTAGATTAATTCCCAAAGTGGCTTTTTTCCCAAGGAGAAGCCAAAAAAGAGGGTTAGGGGGTGGTGGGAGATAGCACACACTCAGATGCTTTTAACTTGAACCTCAGCTGTGCCCCTTCTCTATGCCAGGCGTGATGCCAGGCAGCTGATGTAGACTACCTTTAATTCATCCTCACAATGACCCTGCTAGGTAGGCAGCCTTCCCATCTTACAAAGGACACCAAGGCACGCAGGGTTTGAAAAACACAACATCCATGCCAGAATCCTTCCTTTAGGTTTATAAAATGCTCACCCACTCACCTCCTGTGTCCTGTATGTGTCCATGAGCAATATAGAGTACCATTTTACATGCTTAGAAACTTTGTTTAATGGGATCACGCCAGACATTTCTTTCTGCCATTTTGTATTTTTGCTTTGTGCTACATTTTGGGATTTCTGCATATTGATGATGCAGTGCTCTAGACCCTGCATTTCTAACTAGTGTTAGCTTTCTATTTTATGGCTGTACTCATTTTCCAGTAATGGACAGTAGGTCCTGGCAGTTTTTCACTGTGACATATGATTCTGGAGCGAACCTTCTTTGGGTCTATGTTATATCCTCTTACTTTGCTCTTGGGACTGGTGTGAAATGACATCTGGTATAGTTTGAATTTCCATTTTCTTGAGACATGGCATCTTTTTATATGTTTACCAGCGATTCTGTATTCCGTGAATTGCCTGTTCTCCTTTGCCTAGCTTTTTAAGGAGTTGTTTTTCTTCCTGGTTTATTAAGAATTCCCTAGAAATTTTTGCTTTCTCATCCTTCGTTGATTATAAAAATTGCAGGGCTCTTTCTAACTTTGTTACAGTAAAACGGCATATAAATAATGGTGTTCTTTAGTAGGAAGGTACTTTAAATTTTAACTTATGAATGTTTTCTTTTACGAAATTTGCTCTTTGGTGTCTTAAGAAATTTTTTCGATCTGGAGTTATTAAGATAGTCTCCTTCATAATTTTTTAATGGTTTTCAATTTTGCTTTTTATATGTAGGCAGGTGTTTAAATTTGGGTAAATTTAAGTAACTAAATTTAGTCTATTTAAAATGTATATGTGGTGTGACATTCTTTTTTGAACTAACTCTTCTTTGATCTAATTTTACTTTTTTCCATATGGAGAATCAGTTGTGCTGACGCCATTCACTCCTTGGCGCATCCTTGCCTCTGATTTGTAAGGCGGCTTTTCTTATATATCTGGGACTCTGTTTCTGGCTCACTTTTTCCTTTGATTTGTCTCATTTGTCTGTTCTTGCACTGTTAGCATGATATCACATTTGCCATAGTTATCAGATTCTCTGACTCTTTGTAATTTTGATTGGAATTTCATTGAATTTATTGTTCTTTGGGAAGAATTCACATCTTTACATCATTGGGATTTCTGAACCATGACGTTGGCGTATTTCTCTATTCAGGTCTTCTTTTAGTGCTTTCAATATACTATTTTATAATTTTTCCCAGACATTTTACACAGCTGTTAGATTTGTACTAGGGATCTTATACTTTTTGTAACTATCATGGTTGCCCCTTTTTCTTTCTTTTTTTTTCTTTTTTTTTTTTTTTTTTACATTTTCTATCAGTTATTACTGGTATAGAGGAATGCTGTTGGTTTTTATATGTTGTTCTGGTCAATCTAACAATCATGTTGAACATTCTAACCCTTAGATTGTGGCATTTTTCTACAGATAAGGGCAGTCTTTATCTTCTTTTTTTTTTTTTTTTTAAAGATTTTATTTATTTATTTGACAGAGAGAGAGCGATCACAAGTAAGCAGAGAGGCAGGCAGAGAGAGAGGGGGAAGCAGGCTCCCTGCTGAGCAGAGAGCCCGATGTGGGGCTTGATCCCAGGACCCTGAGATCATGACCTGAGCTGAAGGCAGAGGCTTTAACCCACTGAGCCACCCAGGCGCCCCTATCTTCTTTTCTATATTTATAGAAATATTCGTTTTCTCCTGTTCTATTTAATTGGCCAGGACCTTAAGCAGAAGCTTTAACAGGCATCTGTGTGTTATTTCTGAAGTTAATGGGAATATTTTTACTATTTCACCATTTAAGTCTGATGTTTATTGTAGGTTTTTGATAGATGCTCTTTCTCTAGATGTGGCTCAGGTAGGTTGTGGTTTGGTGGAAAGAGAAAATACATGCATACCCCACCCCCCACACACACTGTAAAATGAGATTAAAATTCTGATTTTTTTAGCCAAGGAGTCAGAAAATGATTAGAAGGCAGGTGGCCTCCCAGAGTGTAGCTGTATTACACAACTCAGCCCAGCTTTCCAGGTCTCTGGAATTCCTCACTGATGTCGCATTTGAAAAAAATCACAGGATCTGGCTGCATCTGAGCAGTTCAACTTCTTGTTCTTCCGTGGTCTTATACCTGGGACTTGGATTGTGTGGCAAGAGCTGGCACAAAGTAATTTATTCTCTTGATAGGAAATAGAGCCCTGGCCCTCGTTCATCTGTTCAGGAGACGTTTATTGAGCTCCCCTGCCTGGCACTGTGTGTGGGCCGGAGAACTGAGGCACATAATTCACTTTTTCTGTCCTCAGGACGTGGCTCCAATTGCACTCCCTTTTCTGTTGTTGGATCCAGTAGAAGGATCTGGCATGAGGATTTGAATGAGCCCCTCATTCTGACTGTCCTCCTGGTTCAGTGCCACTGGTCTGGGGCCAGCAGCCTTTCTGATTGGCCAGAAAGAACATGGCAGAAAGAGTTGTTCCTGGGAGCGATTTTGATGTTTTCGCTAAGTAACCCATTTGGACAATGACTACATAAACCCCATCTTGGGATGAAGGGAAGACTGTGTGTATATACTTCTGTGTATAGAACCAGAAAAAGCCCAAATCATATGTACTAGATTTTAGAGACTTCATAAAACACCTAAAATGTTAAAAAAAAAAATTTACAAGCTACCTGTAAGGCCACTCACTGCTAACATTTTTTTTTTATTTCCTTTTGGTCTTTTTTCTTTATACACATTAAATGTATTTATCACACACATATATTTATTATGTATTGAGTATATACTATATTCAGGAAATATTTTCCCTTATTTTTTTCTTTTTTTAAAATTAAGATTCATGTAGCATAACATCTACCGGCTTAAAATATGCATTTTAGTGGTTTTAATACATTCACAAGGCTGTGCAACCATTACCGTTACCTAATTCCGGAATTTTCATCACCCCAAAACGAAACCCTTTGTAGTCAGTCCTTATTCCCCCTCACCCGTGCCCCTCTGGGAAGCACTAATCTACTTTCCGTCTCTATGGATTTGCCTATTCTGGACATTTCATGTAGTAGGAATCATACAATTTGTGGCCTTTTGTGTCTGGCTAAGTGATTAGCATAATGTTTTCAAGGTTCCTCCACATTGTAGGAGGTGTCAGAGTTTCGTCCTTTTTTTATGGTGGAACCATCTTTTATTCTTTGAGTAGGCTCAAAAATTACTCATCTAGTTTCTCTAGAAGGGCATTTCCGTGGATTCCCATTCATCACTGCGGTCAACACTTCTGTGCCCTTTTCTGATTCTCCCATTAAGGTACCTCTCTGGCCTTTGCTGGCTTTTAAAGAGGAGGGAACCCCAGTAGCAGCTGATTTGCTTCAGTTCAGCAGTTTCCACTTGTGCTCCCGACTCTGTACATCTAATAATATTACTACTGGGAAGTAAAATTTCTCCTCATTGCTTGGTAATAGCAGTGGGGACACGTAGGCCCATTTCATGGTGTTCTACCAAGAACACGGTATTCTACCTGCCGTCAGGCAAAGGGCATACGGCACAAAGTGAACCGTGGAGAGGAACCTGGGATGATCTGTGTTCAGTTCAACTTCAAATCCTGTCACTCAGAGGTTTTTACTAACTTCTTAGACATTGGAGTCTCTGCTTGTAAAGGTGGGATTGTCTGGTTTAAGTCACTGGGCAGTCCTGACAATTAAATGGGATACTTTTATGAAGGTGCCTGTCTTATGGTCATGTTCAGTGTGTGTGGCTGGCCACATTACTCAGAGCTTAGATAAGCAATGGGACCCAGGGAGAAAGCTCTTTGCAAAATCCTTCCTCCTGCTTTATAATTTTTTCTTAGGCTAGACCTCTCAGCTAGGTATAAACCCTGTGGGAAGGTGATGGAGGCCTTGGTTGCTGCCCCCACTTAACATTCAGCATTGCTGTTACTATGACAACGTCTCTATGGCTCCAAGCTCTAATGAGAGGGTCCTAATAATTTTTGTTTCCTTACCATCTATGCCAGCCCCTTGTATTAGCATTCTAACAGCTCTAATTGTTTAAATTATATTTTTGCCTTGATTTTTCTTTATGAGGTAATTTTTCTAATAACAAGTATAGGTCGGGAACAAGATCCGACAAAACCTTCTTAGCAACACATCTCTGCCTTCATCCCCTGTACCCGGAGTAATACCACCCAGGGCCAAAGTGATAATCTAATGGGAACTAGAAACTGACTTGCAATTATCCATACTATGAGGGCCAATATTGCTTCTCAAGAAACAAAACAAAACAAAAAAAACAAAGCCCAAATAAAAAAACAAAAAAAGCACAAAAGCACACAAATAAAACCCCCAGCCATGTTGTCGTTGTGTTGCTCTGTATCTGACATGTGTTTTCTGTTTTATCTCAGGAATCCTCAATCTGGCATCTGGGGTGGTGGATTTACTTCAGTTCTATTTCCCGGAATCTTTTGATCGCCTCCCCAGGGATTCTGGCCTCTTTGATGGTCCCAAGCCAACTGTCCTGGAGTCTTGCAGTGTGAGCGACTTGGCAATTTTGCTCCGAGGGAACAAAAGGAAAACCCAGCCTATTGAATTCGGAGCCCACCAGGTGAGCTTCTTGAGATTGTGTGTTGTGAAATAAAAGGCAGTTTGCGGTTGAAAAAGGGTTTGGGAGGCTGAATTATTCCACTGCGTAGAGTCCAGTGGCTCCCGTGCCAGAATGGGTAAATTTCAGCTCCAGGTGAGGGAGCAATTGTTAATATTTCAGCTGGTGGACCAAATCCAGGCCAGCCACTGCTTTTTAAAGATGTTATTTGCCTCCCACAGAAGTTGACTGAGCTTTTCCAGATCCTTCTTTGTAGAATTTGATGTTTTCTCTTTCCTACCTTCTTCTTTCTTTCCTCCCAGGTAATCCTTGTAGCTAATGAAATGGCAAAGGAGAAAATTCCAGAAGAGCTGGGGTTAGCCCTTGTGCTAACCGTGTATGAAGCAAAAGGTTTAGAATTTGACGATGTCCTCCTTTACAACTTTTTTACCGACTCCGAGGTATGTTATGCTGAATTCTTTTTCACGCTGTGCATGCATGTATGTATGAGCTACACTTCCGCTCCGGGGAAGAGAACGTGGAGCTGAGTAGAAGTGAGTTTGTCACAGGTACCTGTTTCCGTTCTGGAGTATCATCCATTCGGTGGGGGCTTTGTGTGCTTGGATATGGGTTTTATCAGTGGCTGCGGGTGGTTTCCCAGTGTGTCATGGGCTGGTTCTCCCATGCCCTGCCCTGCTCTCTCTTTCTTCTGAATGACTGGTATCCGAGTGCCAGCTGCCAGTGTTCACTTGCTCTGTTATCCTTGACTCCCACGGATGCTCCAATTGGAGTGAGCTCTAAGGAGAGCTTTACAAATGAAGGCAAGGTTAGCAGTGTCCACCCTATGAGGACAGAACTGGGCAAGTTCAGTTCATAGAAAGAGGAAACTCCGGGAAGACAAATGAGACTTGGTTCCTGGCCCCTGGATCAGGTAATATAGGGGATGAGGACAGCCACCCCGCCTGGGAGCTCCCTTCTGGCATGGTTTCACCACTGCTTGCGACCCATGCAGACCATGGCAGTGAAAGTCCCTGGATCGACCCCCAGGACCTCCGTGCCAGCCCACCGCTTTGACTTGGCTCCCGAGTCCTTGGGATGGTCTTTCTTCCCGAGCTCAGTGCATTACGGGTGGAGTCACCAACTTGAGCCGCTGGTTCCTTTTTCACCACTGTCTTTCGGTGGGGGCTCAGGCTGGCTGCTGACTGTGCTGAGGGGTCTCCTCTGGGCACTTAGCTGGCTGTGTCCTGGTCCCTGTTGCAGACTTCCCACTGCACATGGTGCATGCTTGAAGGGGCTGTTGTTCATATTTAGGTGAGGAGCACTGTTAGCCTTGATACCTTAAAACCTGCCCAGAACTGTTTTAAATGGAATCCTGATATTTTCCCCCTGGTGTTTTAAAAAATAGGATTGCCTTGATGATACCTCTGACTAGTATTCCTATGGGTACTTCATGGTTTATAAAGTTCTTTTCCAAGGTTGTATGTATTTTCTCTGAGGTTGTATGTATTTTCATTACCCTCATTCTACAGATAAAGCTGAGGGTCATGGAAATTAAGTAAATTGTCCATAGTCATGGTGTGGGTGCCAGAGCCTGGAGACCAACTCAGATGCTCTGAGTTCTCAGTTTCACGATCGTCCCTCTGTACTCCTTTCCTTTTAAAGCCCTGCATGCAAATTGGCTTCCAGAACCTTCCACAATGAGTATATCATTGCCATACCTTAAGTGCATTCCTTTTCTATTGACTTTTGCTAATGAAATCAGATGCACTTTCATTAACCCTGGAACCATTTTTATTCTCTGAGAACTAACTCTTTTTTCTCATAATACATCCATTGGTCATGGTTGGACCGAGGCTGTGCTGAAAGAGGAAGGGGTAAGACTTTGTTGTTCCTGTCCTTTATTAACTGCCAGTTGTATGCTTGTGCCAGTAAGAAGCCCGAGGAACTCTGGACTTACGGATCTGTAACTTGTGGTCGATTCTGTTTGTGAAAGAAAAATCCAGTTATTCTGTCTCACCCTGATCCTGGAAATGGTGAAGGCCCAGATATCTTGACCCTGTGCTCCCAACCAATGGCTCAATTTGTTGCATAAAATTAAAATGATCACAGATGGAATCTTTTGGTAACATTCACTTCATCCCATGTGCACAATAAGACTTCCAAAAAGACTCCTGGTGTGGTGCTTCTCGATTCCTGAGGAATGCCATTATGCATTCCCCCAACCCAAAGCACACTCTCCATTTATCATTGACAGAGTCAAGACCAAAAAACATCTCATTTCTAAATGAGAGGTAGTGGTTTAATCAAAGCAGAGGAAAGACAGGGATCACCTGTCTTCAGTCACCTGAGGTCTAGCTCCTCAGGTGGGGTTTCCTTCGGGGTGACTGGCTGCAGGCTGCTGCATAGTAATTATATTGGACATGGGGGACAGTCGAGATCTCCTCTCTTCACCCCTGGCCTCTTCTCCTACCCTTGGTTTATGTTTCTGGCAGACACTCTCTTTGCGCATGTGTATGGCGGGCGTTCTTGTTGCCCTGGTGTGCGATTCTTCTCTTTAGAGGATTTGTTGCTCCCTCTTCAACCACATAGTTGCCAGGGCCATCTTCTGAGATGGGGAAGGGACCAAGGAATGGTTACACCAAGTCCTTCTCTTCTAGGATCTGGGCTTATTTAGGGGAGCAGCAGTCTTTCTCCCAGTCACCCCCAAACTCTCCTCCTGTGGGGACTTAGAAGGGTGCTTGCCCTTTACACTCAGCCCCAGTGTAAGGACTCCCAGGGGAGTCCTTTCCTTTATGCTCCTGTGTGAATTGGACAGGAAGGACTTTGAAAACCACAGCTTTTATGCGTTAATCACTTAGAGAACAGGCCCCACCAAGGTGACCTTCACAATGATTAGTCCCAATAGAAGAAGCTGGAAGACTTACATGCTTTCATTGTCAGAGGTGCTGTAGACCTGTATTCTTGCCACAAATACACGTACTCACTCCTCAAAGGCTCTGTCTTCAAAGTAAAGTGTGTTTTATTCCTGGAAACAGGTTAGTCCTGGGCCTTACAAGTGGTTTTTCCTTCTCATTCAGCAGTTTTAAAAATACGTTGTGCTTCACTAGTGCTTCCAAGGTCGGCTGGTCTGCACCTCATGCTGTCTGCCAGGAGAGCCTTGCAAATGTCAAAATGCTTGTGTCTTTTGCCTGCCTTCCTTGGCCAGCAATTCAGGGTGTGAATGGCTCTACAAAGAGGACAGTCATAAATATGTTCCGAAGGTTTTTTTTTTTAAACTCCCAACTACTTCAGTGATTACATGATTCGCATCTCTTTTCAGAATATGGTGATTAATACTATAATTGGTTAGTAGCATAACCATCCTAATTTAATAGACAGTATTTATATTTTTAATATGAAGATAATTTTAAGGTAATAATAATTTCATTGATACTAACTAAATTAGTGTTTAAAGCATTTAACCTGACACTTACTAGTTTAAGTTATGCGGTGACTTAAAGGAGGTCATGAACTGTATTCACTCCATGATTTCATTATTCTTGAGAAGATACATAGGTGACAAGGAGCACCATTTTATATGTGGAAAAGTAAAGGCTGAGGGGAGTTAACTAGCTACTCTCACAAGATACAGTAAAGTATGAAATCTGAAATTTCATAGGAATTCTGCCCTCTAAATACTGCATGTATTCTGGGTACTTTAGCTTTACCAGGGTCTGCCAACCATGGTCCCCAAATCCGGCCCACTGCCTACTTTTGTATGGCCCGTGGGCTAACAGTGGTTTTTGCATTTTTAAATGGTTAAAAAAAACTGAAGGAAAATAATGTTACATGACACATGAAAATTATATTAAATTCAGTTTTAGTGTTGAAAATTACATTTTACTGGGACACACAAGCCCATTCATCTACATAATTGACAATGGCTGCTTTTGCATCATTATAACAGAGTTGACTAGTGGTGAGAGAGGCACATGGCCCACAAAACCTGAAATTTTTATCCTCTGACCCTTTTGAAAAAAACTTGCCAACTTCTGGTCTACATAGTCACTGTGGTTTTGTGGTTGAGTTTAGATAAAGGGCCACATGGCTAAAATATCAACTATTTGTCAAGCATTGTATTAGACACTTGATATTGATTATCTCCTTTTATTTCCCAACAAACTTGGGTAGTTCTGTCATCCCCATTTTAGAGAGCAGGAAAAGGAGACGTGGAAGAAATAAATAATTTGAGATCACATAGCTAAGAAGTGAAAGTACTGAGATACAAATGTGTTCTGTCTGATCTCAGTCTCCTGTGCACATTGTACTCCACAGCTCCTGAATTTTGTTCCATCCTTGGGTAAATCATTTAGTTAGAAAATTTTGTCATATATGTCTTAACAGCTGACACTGAGTGGCCTCTCTCACACATTGTGAAAAGGGGTGAAGGACACTGGGTTCCTCCCTCCATACTGCTTGCTGAAATTCTTTAAGCAAGAAACTTCCTGGGTGTGTAGCATTCTTCTTGGAAGTGGGTATGTGTGCCTGGCTCCTCAGCCATCTTGGCCAAGTGTCTGGGGGAGTTTTCATGATAGCTTCCCCTTTCCCTGCCTGTGCCACCTGAGGTTCCCCCAACTGAGGCTATAGGATGGCCCCCTCCTTACAGCTGGGCTGAGGACCCCAAGCCAGGAAAAGGGGGCTTAATTCACCATGAGGCTGTGTGTACAGTTCAAGGGCATATTCTATTGGTTTTTAATTTGTCATTTTTGTTCAGGCTTACAAGGAGTGGAAGATCATTTCTTCATTTACGCCTTCATCATCTGACTCCAGACAGGAAAACCGACCACTGATTGAAGTGCCCCTGGAGAAACCCAGCCCCTCCCAGGGTCGGTCTCTCATGGTGAATCCAGAAATGTACAAGGTGATTTTCTGCCATTTGTCCATGTGCTTATTTGACGAGGAGGGGGCAGAAAACAAGGTTTGGATAAGAAGATGAGGTTAAAAATAGAGCCCAGTACTTGACTGGTTTTCTTGTGCATCAGCACTGGGGCATGGAGGATGGGAGTAGGCATGGCAGGGATCTCAGTGTTGGCAGACTCTTTTCTCAGCAGGGAGTGGGGCTTGATGGGTGGGCACTGTCTGAAAGTGAAAGAGGGAGGGTTGTACCTACTATTGACCTCTGGAAGTCAGGTCTCTTCAGAAAGTTTGAAGTTGCTGACAGGGAACTGAGACGTGAAGTCCAGGACAATAGTTCATGGAGACTTGTATACTGGGCTTGATGTTGTTGGGGAGGAAAAAATTTTTATTTACCTTGTAAGATTCCTCTAGCTGGTCTAAAAATTAAATTGATATAGACACAGAAGGAAATAAAATTTAGGGGCAGTTGGGTGGCTCAGTCGGTGAGACATCTGCCTTTAGCTCAGGTCATGTCTTAGGATCAAGCTCTGCGTCTAGTTCCCTGCTCAAGGTACTTCTCTCTCTCTCCTTCTGCTGCACCCCCTGCTTCTGCTCTCTCACTCATACTCTCTCTCTCAAATAAATACATAAAATCTTTAAAAAAATGTTAAAAAAAGAAAATAAAATTTAATTATGTATGTACAGGGAATCAACATAAACATGAGATTCCAAAAACAGGCAAAATGAGGTGTTTATGTCTTCCTGAACCAAGGAGAAGGGGCTAGGGTTCTAGGGCTTCAAAGGGAAAGAAAGCAATTCACAAGAATATGAAAAAGGTGAATGTTTGGTAAGCAAATGTTTGCTGGGCCATCCAGAAACAATGGGACTCAGAGAGGAGTTCACACAGACTTTGCTATGGTGGTCCCTGTTTAGCACCACTAGTTCATATATACTATAGTTATCTATGGTGACGGCTCCCTTCCTGGAGCAGGTTTTCTGTCTAAATTCTTTTAGGCAGTCAGGGGGTAGGTCAAAGGTTCTTCACGAGCCTTTTTTTAAAAAAAATAATTGGCCTAAAATAATCCACATGCCAAAGAGATGGCAGTCCACATTTTGGGGTGGCAGATTTTTCTCCGCTACACTGTGAAGGGACCCAGCTTCCTTTCCCCTTCACATCGCAGCTGCCTCACTGAGAAGAAGGCCAAAGCTGAGCAGTTCTTTAGAGTTCTTGACTGATGGAGGTTGATGGAGCCTAGAGAGAGTGAAAACTGAACCAGTAAAACGAAAAACTTTGGGGAGAAACTACCACCCTGGTTTTATGTCTTTTATAAAGTGCAAAACAAACAGAATAGCAGTTATCAGGTTATTTCAGTAAATGCCTAGAAGCCTCTACAGAAATAAAAGTTAAATCACTGCCTAGCTATGCAAACCTCTAGGTAGCCACAAATCCACTGTTGTTTTGAAATGCGCATTATTTAATCAAGTAGGCCCACCCCATGTTCAAGTCATAACCCCCTTTTATCTGCAGCCCTCAATCATGGCATAGGTCATGAGTAATTTTGTACTAATGATAGTGGTCATAGAAATATATGACTGGCTTAATTTGTAAAAATAAGTTACAGTAATTGTGTAAGATGTAGCCATCTGGATAAATTGAGTGAAAGGCACGTGGGACCATTCTATACTACCTTCTTAACCTTCCTATGAACCTATAATTATTTCAAAATATAAAATTACAGCAGATAAGGGCAATCCTGTGCTAACGTTGTGCTCCCTTGCTAGAGCTTCACTTATCTCTGCTACGGCCACAGTGAGCCTCCTGTCCTGCTCACGCTTCTGCTATACTTAAATTTGGTTTTTGTATTTCACCAAAATGAGCAAGCTTATTGAAGTGTATCACGTTGAAGCTATAGACAAAAGACTCTCTGTCTTTGTCCCCAATTTAGCTCCTCAATGGAGAGCTGAAGCAGCTGTACACCGCTATCACCCGGGCCCGGGTTAACCTCTGGATCTTTGATGAAAACCCAGAGAAGCGGGCTCCCGCTTTCAAATATTTCATGAGAAGAAATTTTGTCCAAGTTGTGAAGACAGATGAAAATAAAGGTAAGATCTCATTAAGATGTTCTGGCTTTCGGATACAAAACATGTTACTCTCATTTAAATTATAACCCCCCTCCCCAATAAAACAAAACAAAACAATACAAAATAAAACCGGACATGTTACTCTCAACTTTTTCTTATGGTCAGATAGAAAGGATATAGGTTTTGGAAAGCACTTTCTTTCCTTTCCACGTTCTTCAGAGAAATGAGAGTTTGTGTTTACTGCTAAGGTGTGTGGGAAAGTGTGGTTGTAATGGGATGGGGAAGGTTAACTCCTTCAAAAGTGAGGGTCATGGCAGGGGCCTGGCTGGTTCAGTCGGTAGCGCGTCTGACTCTTGATCTGAGGCTCAGGGTCATAAGTTCGAGCCCCATGTTGTGTGTATAGCCTCCTTAAAAAAAAATAAAAGTGAGGGTCCTGGGCGAGGTTGAGAGGAAATAGGCTTTGTTGGGGGAACACAAACTGCTACGGTGTTTGGACAGTTGACTGGCAGTATCTATCAAAATAAAAAAAATGTGCTGGATTAAAAGTGGCCCAACAATTCCTGTTTCCAGGAACCTATCCTGGAGATGTTCCTGTATAAAATCTCAAAGATACATGCACATCGAGTGCTCCTCACAGCCCCACTTGTAATTATAAGAAATTAAAACGACCTAAGTGTCCACCAGTGAGGAACTTTTCATGGGGCTGCTCTGGTCCTAGGACTGGTGAGTGTGGGTTGTTGAGGAGACAGGGACACCTTTTACTTTTCACCTTTTCCCCTTCTGTGCTGTTTGCAACATTTAAAAAGCCAAACCAATATTGTGTGTTGTTTTGATCACTCACAGAGACTGGCTAATTAAAAAATGGAGTGAAGGTCTCCTGATAGGATAACTTGCAGAGCAGTCATCAGCCCTTCATAAAGGAGAAAATTGTCGTCCTTCTTGTGAGTTAGCTATTAAGTTGGCTCCTCTAGGCCGCAGTTAATTTCTCTATGGATGGGGGAAAAAGTGCGGGGCTCAGCCACTGTGCAGAGGTCTGCTGCTTTCCTGAGCATTTTCTGGCCAGTTTTATGGAGATTATTTCTGGCTACAGCCAATGGCTCAGCTGGGGACCAGGGTTAGCTATTTTGTTCCCGGGCCCTGGCTGTTAAGTGTAATGGGGAAAGTTGAAGTCTTGGAATGAAGAAACCCTAGCTTCTCATTGGAACTTTCCACCTGTGCAGCCACGTGACCCTGTCCAGGCCCACTTCTTCACCCTGGGCCTTCACTTCTTCAACGAAAATTGGGGGGGGGGGCTGGTGGGGTTGCTGGCCTGCTGCGATCGTTCTTAATCTTTCCTGCGGCTCCTACCTCTTTCATTCCCAAAGTAGATTCTGGCCCCTGTTATAAGAGATCATCAAAATAGGCAATTTTCTTGCATTTAAAGATTCCGGATGAAACAAGATCACAATGTATTTTCTGTCTTGGTAGCGTTAAGAACACGAGAAAAAGGACAGTCTTAAGTGTGCTGTAAGTTGCACAGAGTAAAGTCTGTAAGCACAACTGTTCCTGCTGTGCAGGGGGAGCTGGGGATGAGCGTAGCAACCGTGTAATTTGGGTATGTTTATCATTGTGCCGGCATTGTGTGCCTGCCCTCTGTGGAGATACCGGGGAGCTCCTTGTGAGGACAAAATGTCACCGGAGCACGGATAGCATGAATGGAATCAGGACAAGACTCTGCAAAGTCATCTTTGCACACAGCGCTGCGGGGCATGGGAGAGGGCCGGCAAGGAGGCTTTTGCGCCTTCTAAAGGAAGCTGGTGTGTCTGCTTGGCTGCCTCCGTTAATATCCATGGGCCGGAGTATCCTGGACCCCTTTAGCCCAGATTTGGCTCTGAGCCTCGTGCTGGTAGTCAGTCTTCCATGTCCTTCTTGAAGCTGAGGCTAAGAACCTGCAGAGAGGGTTGACTGGGACTGTTGATGCTCGGGGAGCTGCAGGAGGGATGGTGTGACAACAGAAGGGCCTGACAGCAGGTGGTTGTGATGGTCTGTGTCCACCGATGGGGACATGTCATATTGCTTACCCTGAGGGCAAAGTCTGCACGTTTGAAAATCCTGCAGAACCCTGTCACCTTGTTCCTTGCTAAAGCCCCTGTGTGGGAGTTTGCTAAGAGCCACATGGCTTTGGATTTTCAAGGAGGAATTAGAATATTCTGTCTTCTAATCTGTCACCATAGGAGAGGAAGGTAGATCGAAGGTCAAAAACTGAGCAACATCCTTTCTTATCCGTGCCTCCTCCTTCCAAAACCCACAACGACCTGGCTCGGTAAGCTAAAATCCGTCTTCAAATGAGTCCTGGGAAGACAACACAGGTGTATTTGTTTGCCTGGGCTGCCGTAATAAAGCATATTGTCTTACAGTACTGAGGGCAAGATGACCAAGATCAAGGTGTCAGCAGGTTTGGTTTCTTCTGAGGCCCCTCTCCTTGGCTTGTAGATGACTTTTCCTCCGTGTGAGTCCCTGGTGTCTCTTTCTGAGTGTGTGAATCTCCTCGTCTCGCAAGGACATAGATTGCACTAGGATTCACCTGAATCGCTTTGTTGTAACTTCATCACAATTTTAAAGCCCCTGTCTCCAAATATAGTCAACATTCTGAGACATTGGGGTTTAGGGCTTCAACGTATGCATTTTTTCGGTGGAGGAAGGGGGCAAACTCCAGCCCATAACAAGCTTAAGGGAATGAACGCCCAGAGAAGCAAACCCACTTTTCTTCTTTCATTTTAGACTTGGATGACAGCATGTTTGTTAAGACCTCCACACCTGAGGAGTGGATCGCGCAAGGAGAGTATTACGCCAAGCACCAGTGCTGGAAGGTAAGGGGAGGGGAGGTCTTTGTGACTGGTGACCTCATCGGGCCTCACAGGCAGGTTTTCCACCATCGTGCCTGCCACCAGGAGAGGGCGAAGGCTGTGGGGCTTGTGCTGCTTCTTTGGAAACATCAGGCCACCCTGCGATGAGGAGAGCTCCCTGTCCAGCTCCTTCTGCAGGGCAAGCGTGATAACCCTTCACTGTGGCCGAGTGCCAGCAGGACTGCCAGGAAAACAGAGGGTCATGGCCTCTGGCCTGCTGACAGACCCTTTGGCTTATTTTCTTTCCCTCCTGTGCTCTGTGTTTAAACATTTTTGCTGTCGTCCCACTACATTTTAAAATAGTCACAGATTGGTCATTTGTTTTTCACATTGATCCAACATAGACTTGACTCCCACGCTGAGTCTGGTAAGCAGGGGTTAAGCTTTAGCACTAGACCGAGTTGACCAGTTCTGGGCCACAGGCCATCCTAGGGAGCTTGCGCAGCCTTCTTCCGGCCGGTGTTTTCTCTGCTAGTCCTCTGGAAACAGTGAAACCAGCGCGAAGAGCCCCATCCCTGTCCCGACCGTCTGCATCCCTGCACATCCCACAGTTTCGGGTGGGGCCCCATGGCATGAGTGTTTCCCAGGATGCGGTGGCGGTGATGTCTCCACCTGCAAGGCACAGACACTTCCAGTGCAACAAACTCATCACGGGCCCTGTCTCATTCCAGCTCTTCCTTGTGTCACCTGCGGCTCGTCAGATAACCTAACAACTGCAGCTGTGCCCAGCAGCCTGTGCCCCTCGGCAGGTCCCAAGCAGGGCTGAAGGGCGGACGCTTTTCTTCTCGTGGGTCTCTTTCTTGATCGTGAAGTCCCCCGTGGACTTCTCCTTACATCTCGCAGCTCAGTACTAGGTCACGTGCCCATGTCTGTTGCAAGGGAGTCTGGGAGAGCAGTCCCGTCCTGCAGTTTCAGCCCTTCATGGCAGGCAGATCCTGCCATCACACAAGGGAAGGATAGGGGAGTGCTGTGGGCGGTTAACCAACAGCCGAGTTTAGCGGAGTAGCTCCTGTAGTCTCAGCCAGGGTACCCACGTCTGCACTCCGCAACCAGTCAGCAAGCAGGTCTGCTTCTGGGGCTTGGTGGGCTCTCGGGTGGGATGATGGGGGTGAATGGGGCTCCTGAATCACATCCACTTCATCCTCCAACAGGCGAGCCTGGGCTTGTTCACCTGATGCCCCAGCAGCGTTCAAAGGGCGGAGGAGCACGGGGGGCACCCGATGCCTGGCCTCAGAGCTGGCCCTGTGTCGCCTCTGCTATGTTCTGTAGGCCAGAGCTGGTCACGGCCCAGATCTGAAGGGAGGGAACATAGGCAGCAGTCTGGGTGGGAGAAGCTGCAGAATTACATGGTAAAGGGATGTGGGTGGATACAGGGAGGACAGAAGGACTGTCACCACCTTGCAAGCAGTCCCAGGGGGTGAGAAAATAGAAGGCACACCGTTGTGTGTTTGGGTGTGTCGGCAAAGTGTTTCCATACGTCTGTAGTATCTACCTGCTGGAGGCTGACAGAGCTCTGAAACTTTATTCACTGTCCATCCTTGTTGTAATTTGGCTGCTGTTATAAAACCAAGATCCTTTTGTGGGGGGGAAGGAGCAGGGAGGAAAGGGCGGGATAATATGGCCAGCAGGTATAGATATGAAATTGGAAAACGAGATAGTCTTTCCCTTTTTTCCCTTCAGAACACTGTTGGTGTTAACTCATACGTGTTGCCCATGGATTCCCAATTCTTTATCCCTTTACAAAAGCCTTTTGAACATTTAAATCTAAAATCTTTTTATGGGAGTTGGCACAGATAAGAATGTTATAAAAAGCCTTCACACCTGATTTTATTTTGACTCCACTAAAGGACTTCAGGACTCAGGTGGTTTATTGAGTTTTTGGCTGTCTATCAGTGAATGTTCCAGAACCACCATACAAATGGCAATCACTTGAGATTCATTCATTCAACAAATTTCTGTTGAACTGTGGGCCAAACATTGTGTTTAGGTTGTGGGACGTGCGGGACAGGCACTCAGAAGTGTGTCCCATGCAGGTATCACATGGAAGAGACCAGCTGTCCCTAGAACCACCTGTCCTGGACAAGGAGGCCAGGGAAGGCTGCTCTAAGTAGGAGCCTAAAACTGAGGCCCATAGGATGAATGAAGTTAACTGGGCAGAGAAGGGGTGGAAGAGCATTTCAATCAGAAGGACTAGCATGTGCAAAGGTCCTGTGGTGGGAAAGAGTGTGGCACAAGTCATGGGAATGCAAGGAGGCCCATGAGGCTGGGGAAGCTGAAGCAAAGAGCCTGAGGGAACAAGATGTTATCTTGTCTACTTAATCCTTCCCTTGCCCACACTGAGACCTAATCTTTACATGCTGGACCAAATGTCCTCTAGCCTGTGCTTTGAGACATGATGTCAGTATTCCTGCTTTAGAAAAGCAGCTTTCTGCTGGCAGGAATGGGGGTCCAGGCAACATTCCTGTGATGCTCGTCTGCCCGCCTTCTACTTGCTTAACACAGACCTGCATGAGCCAGGGATCTAGCCAGTTATCTTCTGGAATGTGTGGTAACACCATCTCCGTACCCATCTCTACCCCCATTTCTCGGCTGCGGCTGTTCCACCAACACTGTTGGTTAGCCATTGTAGTTACTAACTAGAGAAAACTTGTGTGGGGCCCAGAAGAGCCACTGGGTGACTTTGGGCCCATGGCTCTGTGGTTTTGTTACTGTATACAATGGGAAGGATGAAACTTCTCACACATGGCTATTGGAAGATTAAGTGAGGGTGTTAATTATGGTAGCTTATAAAAATATATCCTGTATCTCTTTTCCATAGATTCTGGGCACTTTCAAGATTTTATTTATTTATTTGAGAGAGAAAGAGAGCGCGTGCACGTGGGCGGAAATGGAGGGACAGAGGGAGAAGAAGCAGCAGACTTCCTGCTGAGCAGGAAGCCTGATGCAGGGCTCTATCCCAGGACCCTGAGATCATGACCTGAGCCAAAGGCAGATGCTTAACCGACTGAGCCACCCAGGCACCTCTCTGGGTACTTTCAAAAAGGAAACTTTGAGTGGAAAGTAGTCGCTGGCAACATTACTGGGCTTTAGCCTGTGAGGCCATTTTTTTTTTTTTTTTTTTTTTTAAGCACATCAGCACGTTCCTACTCCTCCCCCTCAGGCTGGGCTGGAGTGAGACTCACTGCCTTGTCAGCACAAACATGGCACGTGTGCTTTAACCCTTGTTCTGTATGTCACCTCCATTCCCCTGCTGGGAATCATGACTTTTTGCCTGTTTTAGGTCTCAGCCAAGTGTTACCAAAAAGGAGGTGCATTTGAGAAGGAGAAGCTGGCGCTGGCCCACCACACCGCCCTGAACATGAAATCCAAGAAAGTCAGCCCCAAGTAAGAGTCCCCGGGGCTCATCTCAGGGCTGCTCTGGTGAGATCAGCTGGGGGGATCTATTGAGGCTAGGTCACCATTGTATGGGTACTCTGTTTTCTCCCCCTCCTCCAGGGAGAAGCAGGTGGAGTACTTGGAACTGGCCAAGACCTATCTGGAGTGCAAGGAGCCAAAGCTGTCCCTTAAGTGCCTGAGCTACGCCAAGGAGTTCCAGCTGTCCGCCCAGCTGTGTGAGAGGCTGGGGAAGGTACAGGCCCAGCCCGCGCTGCTGCTGGGAGAACTGGGCTCCCTCAGCCCCTGCTTGCGTCAGGGAGGGGCTCCAGGCCTCCCAAGAGGGAGAGGTCGGCTCTCAGGACTCTAGGGCAGCCGTGCTTTCTCCACTTGCCCGAGCATTTACATGGCTCCAAAGATGTGTGTGCGCATGCGTGTCCACACCTTTGTGGATGTTTGCGACCTGATATTAATCACAGGGAGGCCAACTGTTCAAATCAGAGGGGAGGTGGGTTTTGGGATATTCCTGCCTTCCTGTCTTCCACGTTCGGTCTGGAGTCAGCCTGTGTGAATGGCCTTGGCATTGACGTGGTGGTTTTTCTGTGTTCTCAGTAATTGCTCTAGATCTGCGCCAACCAACCTGGCAGCCACTAGCCACGTGTGGCTATTTAATTTATAATTTAAGTCGATTAAAATGTAATAAAATTACAAATACATTTCCTCCGCCTCACTAGCCACACTTCAAGTGCTCATTGTGATAGAATATTTCCATCATCGCAGAAAGCGCTGTCGGACAGAGCCGCTGGTCTAGAACATAGCCACTCACAGAGTGGCCGGCAGGCCGGTGGCGGGCCACAGACTTTTATTTGTCTGCAACAAGATTAACACAGAAGATGAAAGTAACCAGTGAGAGACTGTTACAGCTCTTGAGCATCGCGGTAACATCCAAGTGGTGATGATTTTTTTTAGCGATTCCTTTGTCTTTTTTTTCGTTGAGCTATAATCGGCCCATACAATGGTATCGGTGAGAGGTGTACAACACAATGATTTGATATGTGGATGTTTTGTGAGATGATCACTATAGTAAGTTTCATTAACATCCATCACTATACAGAGTTACAAAATTCTTTTTCTTGTGATGAGAACTTTTAAGATCTATTCTCATGCTGTACCTCACATGATTCATTTCCAGCGTATCAGTTGTGAGGGACTGGAGGTGTAGAGCTCGGTGGCTTGGAGAAACTGTGCTCTAGAAAGCCCAGCTGGGGCTGCTGCGTCCCCTCACCCCCACTGCCATAGGGGCTTTGTGTCCCTCCAGGAGGGGGTAGGTTTCCACATCTCTCTGTGAAATGTGGTAGCTCCCGGATCCTCAGACACCCTGGGCATTGGGTGGGGGTGGGGGTGGCACCTGCTGAGGACTTTGAAGTGTGGCCCCCAGTCTGTGTAAAGACCATTGGCCCTCCTGGTGCTGCCTGCCCCACCCCATGTGTATTAGGGGATGTGACTTGTTAGGCTGTGGGAGATGGGGATGGGATATAGGGATTTCAGGGTGAGTGGGAGTTTGGGTCCTAAGATTCTAGGAACTACAGTAGCTTCCAACCTTACCACGTTCCCTAGCTGCCAACCCTTCAGTCTCCCATGCCACCACCTGGACCCCAAGTGGTGACAGCAGCAGGAAAGCAGCCTGAGCCTTTGCTTTCCCTTTTTGCCCACCAGTGCCTGCCATAACTGAGTCAGAGATCTCCTTACTCGCATTGCCCACCCCCTCCCCCAGCCTGGCAAGCTCTTCCTCAGAAAGTAGGAGGCACGGGGACCACGGGGACCAGGAGGCCATAAGTACAGCCTGTGTTCCCTTCCCTGAGACTTCAGTGCCTTCAAAATGTGGAGGCCATCCTGCTCCTGGAAACACAGCCTTCCTTGTTTCCTTCCCCTTCCACAGGCTTGATGTCTGGTGGCAGCCTCTTCTACTTCCTCTCCCCAGTATGTTCTAGCAGCTCCAAGCCCCACTCAGGGGACGGTCTTGTTCCTTTCTTTGCTGAGGCTCCTCCCTGGAAGGGGGTCCAACCCAAGCCAGCGTCATGTGGTCCTCCCACCAAACTAACCAGCACGATTCAAGTCGATCAGGTTGGCAGCAGCCTTTATCAGCAGCCTTTATCAGCATAGACCAAATCACCTCCGTGTTCCCAGCCCCCACATGTGTGCTACCCCCACAAACAAATGTTTGCGACGGGGCCCTGGAGGTGTAAGCCTTTTATTTTATTTTTTTGCAGGGATTCCTCTGTGTCACCTGCTTTTTGCCTCTTTCCTGAGAGTGACATGGTTTCCCTGGAAACCTCTCAAGGCCTTTGCTCGGGATGGCAGGTGGGGACCCCTCCCCTCAGGGAGCAGAGCATGCAGAGCAGCGGACGTGCTTCAGGCCAGCCCACTGCTCTCTCTCTGGTCGGGCACATGCTTGGCACCTAGGAGGGCGTGCATTCCCATTTGGGGGTTTTCCTTCTGAGTAATCAGCATTGTCAGGGGAGGACAAGAGATGGGGTAGTAGGTGCTCTGGTTCTGGGGTTGTATTCATGTGGCTGAGATGGGCTTAGACGCTCCCTGCTCTGTAAGGTCTCTGGACACAGAACCTCATACCTGAATCTTCTTCATATTTTGACACTTGGTGTAGATTGTCTAGAGAAATAAAAGCCAGCTAAGATTTATTAGAGGGACTGGCGTATGTGTTTTGTCTTGTTTCACTTGGATTTTGTTTTCTCTTTGGACCCCAGGTGCCGCTAGTAGAATTATGAAAGGAAACATTCAACAAAGAGATGGACCCTTACTGGGTGCCAGGCAGTGTAGCTGCTCAGTGGCCAGCAGGTGGCAGCAGAGGGGCCTCTGCCTTTCGATAGCTTCCCTTCCTCCCTAGTGGAGGAGAGGGATGACAGACTTGCCAGACTAGCACAGGAGATGCCAGGGATGATGAGGCTAGGTAACTAGTTGAGGGGAGAGAGGTGTCAGGCGCTACTGTTTTAGGCAGAGGGCGGGCAGGGAAATGTCTTTTTTTGTTCTTTTTTTTTAATTTAAATTCTAGTTGGTTGACATACAGTTCAATACTGGTTTCAGAAGTAGACTTAGTGGTCCATCATTTGCGTCTAACGTCCGGGGCATCACAAGTGCCCTCCTTAATACTCATCCCCCATCTAGCCCATCCCCCACCCGCCTCCTTCCAGCAACCCTCAGTTTGTTCTCTATAGTTAAGGGAGCTGCTTTTTGAGCAGAGCCTGGGAGAACTGCTTCAAGGCATTGCAGGCCTAAGCATCCTTGCAGGCAGGAGCCCTCCAAGGTGGGAGCCTGTGGGAGAGCTCAAAAAACAGCAAGGAAGCTGGTTGGGCCAGAGCAGAGTGAGTGGGCAGAAGTGGTAAAATGAGCAAGAGAGGGCGGCAGGAGCAAATCAGGTAGGGCCTCAACATCCAATGGTAGGGACTGGATTTTGTTCGGATGTGACAAGGAACCAGTGGAAGGTTCTGACTGCTGGAGCGACATGGAGCTCATTGGATGCTTTGGGAAGAGGTCTGTAGGCAGCAAGAGTAGAAGTAGGCAGGCCAGTGGGGAGCAGTGGCTGAGGCTGGATGATGTGGCTTGGATTGCCATGAGGATAGTGGAGGTGGTGGGAAGGGAATTTGGGGAAACATTGGGAGAGCCAAGCATAAAGGATTACCCGAGGGGCTGGATGGAAGTGTGAGACGAAGAGTGGGATATAATTTTGTGTCCACGGCAAACCCACTGGTGGTTTTCGTCTGTTCATCCTCTTCTTCTTCGTGGTTGGTGTCCATTCCCATTCTCTTCTCACTGGCAGCCATTCCAGTGCATTTAATGCGGAACACCTATTTGCATGCATAACTGAAGAGCAGATAGCATTTTCTATACGTATGTATTTTAAGCTTATTTAAATGGCATATTTTTCTGGTTTTTTTGTTATGTTTTGTTTTTCACTTTTTCCACACCCTGCTATAGTGTTAAGGTCTGGCCAGGTTTCTGAACCCTGAGAATATTCTAGAATGAGCATCCCTGCATTTCCCTATCGGTGAACGTCCAAGTTGCCACCAGCTTCCAGCTGCCGCCTACAGTACTGTGGCTCAGTGCACCTCCTTCCGGTCCTGGGTACAGCTAGAAGTGGGCTTGCTGGCCCTAGAGTCATGTACTTAATTTCACTAAGTGAAAGTGGAAGCCACTTTTCTTTCTAGAACAGCTGTGTCAGTTTGTGCATTAGGGTTCCATGTGCCCCACCTTCTTGGCCACGTTCAGTGGGTTCTGATTTTCTTTTCTTTCTTTCTTTTTTTTTTTTTGGGTTCTGATTTTCTAATTTTTGCAAACTTCATGGGTGTATCTCACTGTGGTTTTAATTTGCATTTCTTTATTAGTGAGGTTGAGCATCTTTATTGATTTGTTAGTCATTCAAGTTTCCCCCCACTGTGACCTGCCACTTTATATTCTTTACCTAGTTTTCTGCTGGGTTTCCAGGGGTCTTTTTTTTTGTGGTTGTAGGAATCCATTTAATGTTCTAGACCTGTCCAGTCTAATATAGTAGCCATTAGCCACAGGTGGAAAATAAGGTTAAAACTGATGAAAATGAAATGAAATAAATTTGGTTCCTCAGTTATGCTACCCACATTTCATGTGCTCACTATTCACATGTGGCTAGTGGCTACCATATTGGCTAGCATAGATGTAGAACATTTCCGTCTTCATGGCAAGGTTTATTTGACAATGCTGATCTAGATGTTGATGTTTGTCTTCTCTCTGTTAACTTTATTTCACATGCCCTTTGTTCAACAATTGTGATGTAATTGAATCCATCAGTTTTTCCCCTGAAGTTTGAGTGTTTTGGGTTTTGCTGAAGACTTTCTTTACCTCAGGGTCACAAAGATATTCTCATACATTTTTTCCCAATTGCTTTGACATTTAGATCTTTGACCTGTCTCAAGGTTAAATTTGTGTGTGGTGTGAGGTTGGGATTTAACTTTGTTTTTCTCCCTATAATGAATTTGTTTTCCTAATATTACTTATGTCTTAGTGTTTTTCACTGGATCCTGACAAATAGCAGACATTCTTATTCATGGTGTTAAAAATTATGCTATGAATACTCTAAGAGTATGTTTTACTCTCTCCTAGATAAGAGATGCTGCCTGTTTCTATAAGCGAAGCCAGTGCTACAAAGATGCTTTCAGATGCTTTGAGCAGATTCAGGAATTCGATCTAGCACTCAAAATGTACTGCCAAGAGGAGCTTTTTGAAGAAGCTGCTATTGCAGTGGAAAAGTAGGTGGTTTTATTCTCTCCCTTCCCCCACCCTGCTTCCTCCCTTCCACTGCCCCACTGGGGGCAGCCTGCCCTGGATGGTGTTATCCTGCTCTTCTGACATGGCTTGCGCATGTTGCCCTCCTTCCACTTGAGTGGTGGCATGGTGCTGGATCAGGAGCTCCTTGAAGGCAAGAGCCAAGCCTAAAGGATTAACTGAGGAGCAGGATGGGAAATGTGGGAGGAAAAAGAGTGGAATATAATTATCTCTTCACAGCAAACCCAGCATTGGTTTTAGTTTCTTCATCCTCTTCCTCTTCATGGCCAGTCTTCTTTCCGGTTCTCTCCTCATTGGCAGCCATTGCTGTGCATTTAGTATATACACTCTTAATATATGTATATTTTATATACTCTACTCTTTTTGTAAGCTTTGACACCGTGCGATGAGGAGAAGGGGTAGAAGAAGATGAAGGGTTTGTTACAAGTATGTACATAACACACATGACAATTTGGCGCTTAATGATGGTTCTGTCCTCTCCACATTTACCTACTGAGTTGACAATTTTGCTGACTGGATGGATAAAGGTAAGAGCACTAGTGGGCCATCAAGATTTTGCTTCACTACAATCTACTGGCAGATCCTCAGCCATGCACTCGTACATATGTGTATGAAATGTATGAACATGTACCCTCATCAGTTTCATACTTGACCCACTGGAGGCCTTCTTGAGACTTTAGCTTAGTTCGTATTCCAAAGGTGAAGTGGGGACGGTGGGGTTAATGGTTGACAAGGAATATAGCAACAGCCTGCTGTTGATGCCCCTAGGAGATCTTCCTGGTGGTATGGGACAGCTAGAATCAGAGTCTGCTGTTCTGCGTTTCTGTTGAACAGGAGTTTGAGTCCACTCTCAGCTCCTGGAAAAGTAGGGTGTGGGTTGGTTCTACATTTTTTTTTTTTTGCTTTCTACCAAATTATGTATGTGACAAAATGAACATATCTGACCTAGATGTTCAAACTTCAGATTTTTATTTTCTAAGTCAGCTTTTATGAAAGTATAATATATATTCAAAAAGGTACACTTAATTCTCACAGAATTAATATACTTGCGCAACCAGTACCTCCATAAAGGTACTCAGGACCTTGAGTTTCATTTTTGGAAATGGAAAATAGGTATTCAGGGCTATGGCTGGTAAATGAGCATATTCTTCTATTAAGGTCTTTGGTACCATTATATATGGAATATATGCAATGGCTGTGTATTAGTCAGCTCAGGCTACTGTAACGAAATGCCAGACCTTGGGTGGCTTAAATGACAGAAATTTATTTTCTCCTAGTTTTGGAGGCTAGAAGTCCAAGATCAAGGCTCTGACCAGTTGAACTACTGCTAAGGGCTCTTTCCACGGCTTGCAGATTGCTGACTTCTCCCTGTGTCCTCATGCAGTCTTTCCTTGGCACTGGAAGAGACAGAGCACACAAGAGAGCTCACTCTCTGGTGTCGTCTTCTTAAAAAAAAAAAATATATATATATATATATATAGAGAGAGAGAGAGAGAGAGTGAGAGAGAGAGAGAGTGAGAGTGTGTGTGTGCATAAGTGAGGGGAGGGGCAGAGGGAGAGAGAGAATCCCCAAGCAGGCCCCCTTGCTGAGCACAGAGTCTGATGTGGGGCTGGATCCCATGACCCTGAGATCATGACCCAAGCCAAAACCAAGAGTCAAATGCCCAACCGACTTAGCCAACCAGGTGGCCCTCTCTTTTGTCTTCTTCTAAGAACCCTAGTTCTATTGGATCAAAGCACCATCCCTGTAACCTCATTTAACCTTAGCTACTTCCTTAGAGATCCCATCTCCAAATACAACCACACTGGGAGTTGGGGCTTGAATGTATGAATTTTAGGGGATGCAAGCTATCAGTCCATAACATGATGCCAGTTGTGACATTTATTGGGTACCCAGTTATCAGGGTGCTATTCAGTAGTGGTGGGAGTAATTGACCAGGCCAATTCCCTTTGAGTTCAAATGACAAAACCGACTGAGAGGTTTTTTTTTTTTTAAACAAAACAATAACTTTTAATTAGTTATTTAACCTTCTGTCCTCAGTTTTCCAGAAGAGCCTTGAATAGTCAGTCACAGATTTTCCCCAGAAACGTCTTTTTCTTTCATTATTTTTTTCAGCTTTATTGAGGTATACAACTGAGAGTTTCTAATGATGTACTGAGTTGAGATCTGAGTATAATCTGAGTATTAACTGGAGCCTCACACTAGATCTATTTGAGTGTCCTTTGAACAGCATGCATCCTGGGTGTAGTATTCAATTGCTCACTGGCCTGACTCAAAGTGCATTGAGGACACTTTAAATTTGAAAAGAAAATACCTGGGTAGTTCTTTATACTTGCTAAAACTACTCCTTACTCCCATCAGCCAATGCTCACATGTGAAGTATACTCCCTTTCTTCATCTTTATTTACACCCCTCATGGGAAGCCTGTTCTACTAGGAAATCTGATGTTTGTAGCCTAACTCTGGGGCATCATAAGGCACCTCGGCACTTTTCTGGTTGTGACGAGATGTATTTTATCCCATGAGAGTTCAAAAGCAAGCCTGTTTTATTGGATTGTTCCAGTGCCTTGAAAACTGCAGGACTGTAGGATGGTGCATATTGACTTTGATCAGCAGAGTAAAGGGGAGCATTCAGATCCTGATTAATCTCACTCTAACTCAACTACATGCATACCTGGCAGAAGAGAAAAATCACAGTTTGGGTAATAAGAGGAAGATTAATGTCCTGCTGGAATGTGTGCAGTCTCTATCTTCACCCTTTCGTTAGTCCTGTCTCAGACTCAGTGGAGTTGTAGACCCAAAATGATTATCATGCTTTTATGAAAGTTTAAAGGTTTTTTTTCCCCAGGGATAATTTTGATTATGCTTAATTGTTGCCCCTCAAATTGACTTTGAGACCTAACTTCCATTTGCTTAGGCTGCAGCTCCATTATGTTTCATTAATTAAATATACAAATGCTTGGTTCCTTTGGAGAATAAAGAATTAATTCTATCTGTGTGAAATGAAGCTTTGTAAAGATGCCAGATAGGTTTAGGTCCTATTTTGTAATTTATACCTACGTGTGGGAATTGTAGTTAACCGGCTCTGTGCTGTATTTTGGAGAACACTTTCTATTGGGTGGTAATGAGTTGACATTTGTGTTGTCTGTCGTTGTAGGTACGAAGAAATGCTAAGGGCCAAGACCCTGCCCATATCCAAGCTGTCTTATTCCGCCAGTCAGTTTTACCTGGAAGCGGCAGCAAAGTATCTGAGTGCAAATAAGATCAAGGAGATGATGGCTGTCCTCTCGAAGCTGGACATAGAAGACCAGCTGGTGTTCCTGAAGTCTCGTGGGCGGCTCGCAGAAGCCGCAGACCTGCTGAACAGCGAAGGTCGGAGAGAAGAGGCTGCCTTGCTGATGAAGCAACATGGCTGCCTGTTGGAGGCTGCCAGGCTCACTGCCGACAAGGACTTCCAGGCCTCCTGTCTGCTGGGGGCTGCCCGCCTCAATGTGGCCAGGGATTCAGATGTAGAGCACACCAAGGCCATTCTAAGAGAAGCCCTTGACCTCTGCTATCAAACCAATCAGTTGTCTGGCATCGCTGAGGCCCAGTTCCTCCAGGGGGTAATCCTGAGAGACTTTCAAAAGCTCAAGGATGCCTTCTTCAAGTTTGACACACTCAATCACTCAGCTGGAGTGGTGGAGGCGCTCTACGAAGCTGCCAGCCAGTGTGAGGCCGAGGCTGAGAAGGTCCTGGCCCTGGCTCCGGGAGGCCTAGAAGTCCTCCTCAATCTGGTCAGGGCTCTCAAAAGAGTGACCAACAATGCCGAGAAGGAGATGGTCAAGTCTTGCTTTGAGTTTTTTGGAATTTCTCAGGTGGATGCCAAGTATTGCCAGATAGCTCAGAACGACCCTGGACCCATATTAAAAATAATTTTTGACCTGGATTTGAACTTGAGAGAGAAGAAAACAAAAGACTATTTCTTGATAATGACTGACCAAGTGAAATTAGCCCTCAACAAACACCTTTTGAGCAGGCTGTGTCAGATCACGCAGAGCCTGCTTGGGAAGACCTACCCAGGCGTCTGCATGAGGTTTATTGTAGGCTTGAAATGTAAGGATGAAAACTGTAAAGATTTCCACAGGCCTCTGCGGCGTTGCGAGGCCAAGTGTTTGGTTCAGTCAAAAATGCACCTGGTGGCCATTAGTGGGTTGCTTTTGGAAGCCAAAAAAGTCTTCCCTAAAATCTTAGCAGAAGAACTTGAAGAAATTGATTATATTTTGCCTACAGACATGTATGGCCTTTGCAAATCCTTCCTGAATGTCCTCTTCCCTAAGCATTTCCATCAGAGAGTGTTGTCGGAAAACCCCATGGCGTGCAAAGAAATCCTCAAACGAAATTACAAATCTTTTCGATCCTGCAGGTCTGCTCTGAAAGAGTACATCCATTTCCTGTTTCAAAATGAAAGGGCACGAAGCCGCCGGGAGTCTACGGACCTGTGGCTGAGCGCCATGCAGGCTTTCCTTGTCTCCTCCAACTACCCAGAGGAGTTTGAAAAGCTACTCCACCAGGAGGAGGACAACTACAACAGGGAACTCAAAGCTCTAGAGGCTGAAAAAGAGGAAAGGGGCAGGGGGAGAGGCAGCAAGATAAAGGGAATAGAAGGAAAATTCGGCATGTTGGCGCCCAACAAGGACGATGACAATACTGAGAAGACCCACCTTTGCTTCATCCGGCTGCTGGAGAACTGCATTGACCAGTTCTACGTATACAGGAACCCAGAAGACTACAAGAGGCTCTTTTTCCGCTTCATGAATGTCCTGGTCAAGAGGTGCAAAGAACCGCTCATCCCCAGCATTGGGAACACGGTGGCCCTGCTGGAGTTCCAGTTTGTCCACTGTGCGGTGGTCCTGGCCCGCCTCCGGAAGAATGCCATCCTGTGCCTCCCCAAGAGCTACATTGCACTCTTGCACTACTGGGAGTTCCTGTTCAGCAAGAAGGACAGGGAGCTCGGGGATGTATTCTCCATCATCCAGGAATACAAACCCAAGGATGTGACGAGAGCCATTCAGGATTTCCGGTTCCACCTCTCCTACCTCGTCAAGGTGCTCTGCGGCTATGAGAACGTGAACTTCAACGTCCTGCTCGATGCCTTCGGTGAGATAGACTATGTGGTGTCTGGCGAGGCAGAGCGGACCCTGGTGCTGTGCCTGGTGATGCTGGTGAATGCCGAGGAGCTTCTGCAGCCGTACTGCAAGCCCCTTCTGTACCGCCACTTCCAGGAGATCCAGACGAGGCTGCAGCTGATGAGCATGGACTGCCCGGAGCAGGTTCCCGAGAGGCTCCTGAAGGTGGTCAAGCGGGTGCTGACGGCGGTCAACGTGAAGTCTGTGGCTGAGGCGCTGCAGGACCTGCTCTCTGAACGGGACGAAGAGTACCTCATGGACTGCCACTGGCGGTGGGACAGCGTGCACGCCAAGGGGTCCGTGGTGCGCGGCCTCTATCATGAGGAGGTGAAGCTGAGCCGCCTGCTCTGTGTGGACTCCGTGGACTACTTTGCTGGGCCAGAGTGTGAGTTCGGTCAGGACGAGACAGATGAGCTGGCCTTGGAAGACCGGGACCGCCTCCTTGCGGCCATTCTTTCTCAGAAGCAGCGGAAGGCTTCCATCCAGCGGAAGCTGAGGAGGGCCTGCCTGGTGGTGTCCCTGTGCATCAGCTGGAGGAGAAGGGTGAGTGCGCAGACGGAGTGCTTCCGGGAGGAGACCAGGGAGCCCGGGGCCGGGAACTTCAAGAAGGCCGACGTCGACAGGACCCAGTGCGACCTGTGTGGGGTGAAGTTCGCCCGAGGTCCCGACAACTATTTCAGCCCTGGGAAGGCATTTGAGGGAGAGGCTTCAGAGGCGGTGGCCATTTCTGGGGCCGAGCTGGGAGACCCGGAGGGTCGGGAGAGAAATAGCGAGTCTTACGAGCAGCACATCCTCCTAGAAGGTCATCAGAGGCAGCAGGTGGCCTACCAGAAGTACTCCGAGTTTTTCCGGGAGAAAGTGGACCCGGCTATTGTTGAAGGCAAGCTGGTCGTACAGGACATTGAGCAGAGCGTGTGGATCCGCACTCACCTGGGCTCCAAGGAGCACAGCCACATGCTGCAGAGGAAGGTCCAGGAGAACATCAAGAAGGTTTCCGACACGGTGGAGGACCTCTACAGGCGCAAGGCCTGGGCTGGCGGTAAGGGGTCCTCAGAAATTGGGGCTTAGGTGGTGGTAGAACCCAGGCTTTGAGAACACAGGTCAGAGTCAAGTCCTTTGTGGTGAGGTCTGTCCCAGGGACGACAGAACTTGCCGCTGGCAGAAATACAAGTGAGGAACATGTGTTCTCAAATTACAGCAAAACCCTATTCTTTGAGCACCCTATCCCCAGTTAAAACACTGTGATTAACTTGGGCCAGGATGGTTTTCTTGGCACTACAGACAAGAAAAAGGGCTGGCTAACTAGTTCTGTGGCAAGGATGTAGGGAGAGCCTTCAGTCTTGAGGAAACTCTTTAAGCTTCCAATCTGTTCATCAATGATCGTTTCTTGAACACCTTCTCTGTGCTGAACCCTTGACTAAGATCTGGAGGTGCGTAGCTGGCGTCTTCCTTTTAGGAGGGTTCTTAAACCATACCCAGTGTGAGTCTTGAACAACAAGAATTTTTATGTGGCCTTTGAGTCAAATTTCCTCTAACTTCCTTATTAGTTATTTCTTAGCAACACTGAGTGGAAGTCACGCTATGTATAAAATTAGTGAAATTAGATGTTTAAAACTTATTCTGTAATGCAGACACTCCAGTTTAAGGTTTAGTGACATGTTGAACAAAGCTTCCTTAAGGGGTTTGCTCTTGGCAATCTCTATAGACACACAGGTGATGGTGTCAGGCTGGCATTTAATTGTAGTTTATGTTTGTGGTGACAGGAGGTGGCCGTGGGTCCTTATCCATTATCCCCCTCAGGGGAAACCCAGAGACAGGCTCTTGGGAGGTGGGGGCCTTGGCTCTAATACTGAGTAGTCTGGTCTCTGCAGCGGCCCCCTCACTCAGAGCCCTTGTTCTTTGGTTCCTGTAGCAGAGGAAGTGATGGCTCGGCTGGTCAATATTCTGATCCCGTCAGTCAGGGATGCGCGGGAGTGGCTGACGAAGACAGAACTCTGCTTAAAGGAGGAAGGTAAGGAGCCCTTTACCCCAGGATGATGCTCTGGGTGTCGTGATTCTTGGTTCTGCTGACTCCCGGGTCAATGTGAAGTGGGCTTGCCCATGATGTCAGTAGTGGCCACTCACTGTCTAGGGAGCATCGCCCCCAGTCAGTCAGATTATTAGCAACGTAGAATCTGAGTTTCCCCATCTGACTGTGGGCTCCCTTTGGTTGCTTTCTCGACAACATCTTTTGCCACTCGTGAGCTGTTATTGATGACATCCGGTCACTACTGACACACAATACAGTGACTCCCAAGGATAGACAAAGTATTGAAAAGCCTTCTCTTGGTAAATATGCTTGCCTGTGTCAACCATTCATGTAAGACAGTGAATATTTATTGAATGTCTAGTATGTATCAGCACTGTTTGGGGCTTGGGGATATAAAACAAACGCATTTGTGAGCAAAGCAAACAAAATCATTAGAGAAACTCGCATGCACCTTCCCATAGAGGGTTAAGGGCTTATATGGAGTGAGTCCAGTTTCTCTCCTGACAGTCAGAATTATCTTGACAAATTCTTTATCAACTGAGAAGTCTTCCCTCTTGCCCATTCCAATTGTTGCCCGCTCTTGGCCAGGTCTTATTTCTTCCTACTCCAGATATTTCATGTGCCCCCAAATGCTCTTCTGTGGGTCCTCCTAATCCGTTATACTACTGGAAAATCCAGACCCCAGAGCTGGGAAAAACTAGAAGGGACTTGGCACAAATATCTATGGCAGTAAAAAATGTTTAGCATATAGTGCCTGCCGGGACTATGATTTTTATGATTGTTTCAAAAGGAAGATAACTGGCATACCAACTCAAGTTTGTGGTTGACTTTAGGTTTTGTTTGATTTCTTTGCCACATAAAGGGTCTCCGAAGTGAGGGCAGAGGAACCAGCCTGTATAAGAACTTAATTCTAGAGAAGGGTGTTTACTTTGGCTCTGATTCAGGCCTTTTTCCCCCTTTAATTTTAAAACGATTACAGAGACATCAAATTTTCATAGCATGTTATATTTAATAGTGGAGTGAAAAAAGAAATCACTATTCTGTACTTTTGTTTCCATTTTTTTATGTTCAGTTAGCCAATGTATATAATAATAAATCATTAGTTTTTGATATAGTGTTCAATGATTCATTAGTTGTGTATAACACTCCGTGCTCATCACAACACATATTTTGTGCTTTTGAAACAGGCATCGTTCAGGAAGATGATTATGAAAATGAAGTGGAAGACTTTGGTGAGCTCCGTCCTCGAAGGCGCCCGCGGAAATGTGGAAAGCAGAGAAAATACTAACGTCCGCACAGTTGCTGCCTCCTGAGCCTTCAGAACATTCCATCCTGACTTGGAATTCTGAGTGTTGGAGCAGGGGAGAAAAGGAATGTAAATTAGCTTTAAAAAGTAGGGGAGTCCAGCAACACTTTCGATTTTTGTTCTTGTTATTTCTCTCACTGGTAGCTTTGATCGCTCTGTCACCTGTAAGTCTAGCAGTGTTAGTTCTCTCTAGAATTTGTTCAGATGAGAGGAGTCATGGCTGAAATCACCTTGGGATGCCTCACCCCAAGTTCTGAGGTTCTCTGGTGCGTCACCATCGTGACTTGAGTCATCAGCAAGGGATACCCCTCACCTCAGAGTTGGCGCTGCTCTGGGCCGAGAAATCCCTCCACAGATTCCCTCATCTCCTTTCACACAGCTGCGGCGTCAAGTAGTAGAAGAGCCACGTGTGCCCAAGGTCCCTGTGGGCCCAACGCTGGGCACTCGTGACCCCCGGCCACACCCTCTGGTCATCTCTGAACCTACTTAGCAAGGTCCCTTCTGTTATGTACATTAGCCTCTTCTATCTGTGCGCCTTTTCTGCCCTCCTTCTCCCCATTTTTTGTGATCATTTTCAGCTCCCTGTGCAAGTCATGGTTAGACTACCTCAGAATGTAGTCCAGAACTCCCCCCGTGTCCTGTGGGTGGGAGCCTCGGGACTTCTGCCCTAGGAGGCAAGCCTGGGGGAGGTGGTGGGGGGTTCCCAGCCTGCCTCTCCAAGGTGGTCCTAACTCTGCCTTGGCTATGGTGCAGACATTCCAAAAAGTGTATGTGGCCCTGGGTGTCTCATTTTCTGGACTGAAGGAGGCTATTGCTTCAGGCCCAGCTCCCCCCTGAGCCAGCGGCCATCAGTATGATCCCATGCTGGAGGCCTTCATGCCGCTCCTGGTTACCGCCCACCCTCTCCCCTGCCGCTCAGCTCAGCCTGCTGGGACAACTCGGGTTATGTTGGTCCCTCATTGCTTTGTCCGCACAGCAGAGCCAACCTTGTCCCCATGTTGCTGCTGCTTTTGCTGCTTATTGTTTTCTCTTTATTGTCTTTCTAAATGACTCTATTTCCTTGTTTCTAATTTTTATTAGGTTATGTTTCTAATTTTTATTCCAGGTGTTTTTTATAAACTTCACTTGCCAGAAAAAAGGGGATAAAAACCCAATCAAATCTTACTGTATTATCACATTTTTATAAAGTTAAATCATTTCTCTTATCTGGAGCCATCCATTTATTTATTTCTAATCTCCACTCAGAGAGTGAAGGGTAAACCTGGGCACTGCTTCTCTCTGGCCGGCTGGTTGACGCTGACCCCAGTAGAAGATTGCCGTGCCTTCTGAAATGAAGTCCCCTCTCTCCACGGGGACTCATGGCTGGTTGTGGTGTCTCTTGAGGTCTTGCCTGTGCCTCCCAAACATGTGGGGTGTGGACTGTAAGGAGTTTCTTCAGGGTTGCTTCTTGGGACTGCCGCCAACAAGAACATAGCCCTGGGAGGCAGGACACCCGGAGTTGAATCCTCTCCCGCCCTTAGGAGCTGCGTAACCTGGGGCGGGTCAGCCCCTTGGGGGCTCAGAGTCTTCATTGAGAGGGAGGTGGAGACATGGAAAAGCAGCCGTGATAGAAATGCATATTGCACGGGGTGGCAGATGTATTTACATAGCTCCATGGGGCCTCAGTTTCCCCTTTGGGGGAATCGAATGGTCCTGAGGTTCTGAGCCCATTGTGCCCTGATGCCCAGTGGTTCTGTAGGTTGTTGCCACGGTTTGAGCACCCTCAGGTCTTGGTTGTGTGATCTCAGGGTTTGCTTATGTTGGGTGAGCAGGACAGCCGAGTCTCAGGAAACAAAGTGTCCTCTGATCCTATGCTTCGAGGACGAGGAGGCTTGTAACTGGGCCAGATGAGCCTGCTATCTTCTATGTCAACGCTGTCTGATAGAACTCCCTGGAGAGAACCACTTCCAAGAATCCATCTCCTCAATTCATAGGGGGGCTTAGAGTGTGGGTGTAGAGTTTGGGAGGAATGGGATTCAGCAGCAGGGTCAGTAATTCCCACCGATGACCTCAATCCCCAGGCCCTCCCAGTAGCAGGGACTTTGGTGTCCCGGCCTTGCCTGGAAATCCAGGACGGGGGCTGTGTGACCCCCGAGACTGCTCTCAGGTTTGGTAATTCACTAGGAGGGCTCACAGGCCTCAGCATGGGGTTGTATTCATGGCTCTGATTTATTATAGCCAAAGCATACCAAGCACCATCTGCAAAGGGAAAAGGCACATGGGCCGAATCTGGGAGCAGGGGGATACCAGGTACAGGCATCTGAGGGTCCTCTCCCAGTGGGCTCACACAGGACATGCTTAGTCCCCCCACCCCTCCAAAAGTGTGACAATGCACGTGAATTGTTGCCAATCAAAAATTATGAGAGACTCAGTGCTCAGGGTTTTTAATGGGGGCCGGTCATGTAGGCAACTTCTGCTTAGAGTATATCAAAGTCACAGTATCACAGAAGGACAGCAGATGTTTGGCATAAACTACATTGTTTTACGAACAGTTTGAGTACTTTGAGCCATGGTTATTAATTCTGGAGATGGCAGGAACCCTCCAGAAATTCAAGTTCCCAGACACCAGCCAAGGGGCAGCCTCGTAAGCAGGCCTTTCAAAAGAGAGCAGTGAGGCCGGCTGTGTTAACTCTCTCCTGCACGAGAGGTTCCCCCAGGCTGGAGCTCTGTCATGATCAATCCCCCAAAGCCTGCCTTGTGGTGCACCCTGTTTACCCCCCCCAACACCCATGTACCCAGCTGCTGGCCAAGCATGTACACAGCTAGTGTCTCTCTCCCCCATCAAGAGGGGAAATTCTCAGGGACAGTTCATCTCCCAAAACCCCATTGTGAAGAATCAGCTCTTTTCCTAACTGCCTCAGACATTAATTCCGCTTCTTTGCAGGCAGCATTAATCGTTTAGAATGGTATTTAGGGCCCTGGAGGCCTGCCGAGGGAAGGGAAAGGGCCGAATGGCTCCTACCAACACACACACGATTTGGCCTGACTCTTCTTAGCTGAGAGCCTTTGTTCTCCTCAGATTCTCCGTGGGGACATGGGTTCAGTCTTGCAGTGGTTGGAGGAAGGAAGGGCACCAATATGGGAGCCGACAGCCGAAACCTCAGTACCTCACCTCATTGCTGGTAGGGAAACAGGCCCCGTCTGAGCAGGGCTGAGACCTGGACTGGGTTTTTGGAGGCCAGCCAGCACTCTCTCCGCGGAGGACTCAGGCACTGAGGTCAACGGCAAATGTCAGTGGTTCTTTCTGGAGCCCATCACCCCTTCCCAGTATCAGGACACAGAGTGTGCTGACTGGCCCCGGGGCACTGCCACAGCTCACCCTCTTCAACTTCTCACTTGTTTTCTGGCACTGGGGTCTTCCTATAGGAAAGTAGAATGGCTGGCAAGGAAACTAATGTGTCTTCCCCCGCCACCCACTCAGGGCAGCCTGGCCTCTGACCCCCAAGAACAGGACAGAGCAGCTGCCCAAAGTCATTCCCAGTGGGTAGCAAAGCTCAGCACTGCTCTCAAAGCTGCTGGGTTTACTCTCTCCCGAGGTCACCCATCCTTCACCCTGGGCACTGAAATTCATATACTGAATCCCATTTCATCCCCTACCTCCAAACCCAGGGCTATAGACATCCTGCTCACCGTTCCCTTGCTGGCCTGCCTCAGTTTCCCCCGAGTGGTCACTTGTAGCTCAAAATGAGCCCCAGGGTTGCTGAGCATCCTGGCCAGCACTGATCATAGCAAGAGCACCTGCTCATGGAGCTCAGTGTAATTTACAGCTTATGTCACACCTGCTCTCAGCACAGGAGGAAGGCATAGTAGTGCTTAAGGTCCTGGCTGTCGCCAAGGTCTCCTGCTAGCTGGAGTATGTCAGCTGTTCATTTCTCTGGTGTCATGACATGGGCTCTTCTGGGCTCCTCCCAGGGGGCTGATCCAGTGCTTACCCGATGGGCACATGGCTTGTGGGGATGTGAGAGGGATGAGGCCAAGAGATGGACAAGTCTTGTACTCTGCCTTCTCTCTGGAGCTCACAGAAAGGATTTTCCAGGCTCAGATTGGAAGATCACTCCCAGGGCCTAGGAAAATGACCAAGGTTATAAACACTCAATGTCAAAATCCCAGCAAAGCAACTTTCAGGTTTTACCCAATATGTATATGAGGTATTTCACTTGAATATTTGAATGTGAATGACATTGAATGTGAGTTTCCTGTGTTTCCATCTGACTTTAGTATGGCTTTGGTAATTCTGGGATTTCATGATCTAACAATAATGCAGTACACATGAATTTCAATTATACAAGAAATGTCACATTTTATTTAAATTAATTAAAATCCTACTCTGAGCTCTCTTTGGTGGGAAATTCAACCCAAGTCATTACTGGGGGACCTTTTGCTTCCTTGAGGTCTCAAATCTTGGGAGGTCTACATGGCATGGGTAAAAGGAGGAAGGCCCTCTCTCCTTCAGTTTGTAGTGGCCACCACTGACTCTCTGTCCAAGCTGGCAGGGGGTCTGAGTTGATGGGTGACTTTTCTCCTTCCTAGCTGAGCTTGGTGAGGGTAGGAGCCCTGGGACATCTGGTCCAGCATCTGAAGATGAACAATCAACCACCATCCCTGAAGTTTTTCCACTTCCCCATTGTATTGTGATGAATATGAGTACGGGTCCCTTCTGGTCATGGCATCCCCTGGCCCCTGTGTCACTCCTGAATGGAAGAGTCCTAGCTACTCCCTTGGAAGAGGGAGAGGAACATACAGAGAGAACAGTCGCAAATTCACAGCTAAGTAAGAGTTGAGGGCTATGGTAGGTAGATTTCAAAGATGGCCACCGTCTATTTCTTCCTGTCCTTGCATGCGTGTGTCATTCTGCCCATCAAGGGATGGAGTCTGTTTCCCTTCCCCTTATGACTTGCTTTGGTCAATAGATTGCAGCAGAAGTGACATTGTCTGATCTGGGTCTGGCCTTTAAGAGATCTGGCAGCTTCTGCTTTTATTGGGATAATCCAGCTCCTATGTAAGACTTCAATTGCACCAAGGCCACCACACTCTGAAGAAGCCCAAGCTAGCCGGGTGGAAAGGCCACACGTAGGAGCCACAGGCAAGAGCCCTGGGGCACCATTCATGTGAAAAGAGCCTTCTTGGACATTTCAGCCCAGGGCCTGCTCAGTGAGGCCAATGCAGTGACCCCAGCACCACCACTGAGACTTGCTCAGATGAACTGAGAATTAATAAAGCATTATGGCTTTAAGCTGCTAGATCTTGGGATTATTTGTTACCCAGCAATAGATAACTGAAACCAGGCCCTACTACGTGTCAGGTACTATTAGGCATGCGGTATCCGTGAGCTCCAAATCTTACAACGCTCTGAAATACAGTGATTATCACAAATATGTGTAAAGTGAGGGAGGGGTTTGCCTGAGGTCATCGAGCAGAACTCCCTATTGGAGCCCATGCTATTATATAGTTTGCCCTTGGAAGGAATGGGTTTCATCACCTGTCTGCCTGGCCTGATGGTGATCCTAGAACCCTAGCACCCCGAAGAACCCTAGAACTGATCCCTGGAGCCAAGCATTTGTCATCTTATCCACCTCCCCTGGGGACCCTGACATGCAGGCTTCGCCAGCCACTAGGCCTTTGTTGCCAGGGCAACCTGCAGGGGGAGTTACTATGACTGTCACTCAGCTCCTGGGTTCTTGTTCCTGGAGACACCGGCAGCCAATTGTGCTGGCTGTCACAGAAGGGCTGACCTGCCCCTAACATTTGTGAGATGTGGGGTAAGAATACAAAGACAAACTTCTCCCCCATCCCTTCTCTTCCCACGCTTTGCTTCAGTCTACCCCACAAAGGGTCTCCTGGCATGAGTATGGGCATTCCGACCATGCAGGCAAGCTCATTACATCGCTGCATCCTCGCTTCCCCAAACAGCCACTCTTGGCTTCCCCTTGGATCCAGCACGTTTGTGGGGAAGAGGCTCAGGGAGTTTTGAGCTGGGGGCTCCTCACTGCTGGAATAAAATCTGGAGAGGGCTGTGGATACGTACTCTTTTCGCAAATCTGGGGCAGAGTATGTAGCTAACAACACAGCTTCTGGCCACTTTTCTTGGTCACTTCTCTTCATGCATCTGTCTCCAGGGTCCTTGCAGGATAGGAATCCAGGATTCATAGATTCTCCTGCCATAATAACCATCTTAATCTTCTCAGTACCTAACATCTCAATCTCTTTCTATCTTTCTCTCTCCAATTCCCCTTTCTCTCTTCCATTCTCTCTCTCTCTCTCTCTCTCTCTCTCTCTCTCTCACACACACACACACACACACACACACTGAATTATCCTTGGCCGCCTCCACCAGGCTGAATTGGGGTCTCGAATGCCTTGAAAGCCCTCCTGGATCAATACCGTTTAATTGCCAGACGTCTGTGTCCTGGGGATCACCCTTAAGTTTATGATTCAGAGGATGGGTAAACCAATGCAGCAGGTAACTGCTCTTCCTTCTGCCACAAGTATCTTTCTTAAGCAACTGAGGCTGGCTTTGTCTGATCTTGTCATTCTAAATATGCTTTGGAGATTGGGATCATAAGGTTCAAGGTCAACTGGGCAGCCAGAGGCCATCTCCCCACCTGGAAACCGCCATAACAGCACTGAGGTTAAGAGCCCACAGGAAGCTTTCCTGTTTAACCTGATAAACTTCCAGTCCCTACCACAGCAGAGAAACCGGGTCTGCCAACAGAAGTAGACAGCTGATCCTCACTCCCACCCACCACCCAGGAAATGTGTCTCCCCACTTGCTAAGGGGGAGGGAGAAGCTATCAGCAAGGTACCGGGCGTTCTTTAGGTGGGTTGTTGTCTAGAAATGTCTCCTGGTGCTGCAGAATTCTAGCCCTATTCAGAATTCTCTGTTCTCTGCCTAAGATACATCATCCGACCCTCTTCAGGGGTAATGGGACCTGAATACCTGAGAGGACCTTTTAGGGGGGATTGGTTGTACTGGGGAGGCAGGGTATTGTTACCGCAGTATCTTTGAAGTGAGATGTAAGATTGAAATTTGGCTTCTTACACCGGTTGTGGGAATTCGATACGTTATTTAAAGTCTCGGAGCCCATTTGGGCATTTATAATATGGAAATAAGGACATGAGCTTGTAGCTTGTTTATAATTGCACTATCCTCCCTTGTTCCCTGTTTTTCTTCCATAGATGGACCAAGAATGGGAAAAGATTTCAGGCAGGGATCTGTTTCCAGGGCAGGAAGGAGGGTCACGAGTAGAGACTAGCTCTAGGGACAGAGCTGGGTCAGCTTTTATGTGCCCTTTACGGAGGTGGGGACATTTCTAAGCGGGCTTTGTTTCCAGGGACTCAACCTTCTTTTAGAGACTGAGGCTATTTTTAACTCAAGTTTTAGTGATTCTGTGGGACAGCTGTTTCAGGAAAATATGTAGGCCAGTCCGTGATATTTGGAGTCATGATTTTAAGGTTAGGGAGTGGGATGGGACAGGGAAGAACTAGAATAACTCTGGAGTTTCGGGAGGCATCCAAAGAGATCTACACCTACCCTGTAGAATGCTGCAACCCAAATTCACTTTTTGGCCCCTAAAGTGTCGAGATGGGCTAAACAGAAGAACATTCTTTTGTTACACTTCAAGGGGAGTGTGAGTTTCTACCCTCTTTCTGTCCCCATTTGCCATTACCAAATCATGATGGGAGACCGGATTGGCAATGTCCGTGTTGGAGAGGCTGTGGGAGAAGGGGTCTCTCACATGCTGCAGTGGAAATAAGACCAGTACAGCCCTTCTGGAGGCACTTTGCCAATATCTATTAAAATGAAAACTGGAATCACCTTTGAACTTGGCATTTCCGTTTTTTGTTTTTTTGGGATTTAAGAAATTATTTATTATTATTATTTTAATTGTGGTTAAGATACACCTAACATACAATTTCCAATCTTAAACCTTTGTGTGTACAGCTCAGTAGTGTTAAGTTACATTCACGTGGTTGTGTGACCGATCTCTAGAAATTTAAGTGAAACTCTCTACCCATTGAAACATACTTCCCTATTTCCCCTCTCCTCAGCCTCTGGCAACCACCATTCGGCTTTCTGTCTCTACGATTTTGACTACTCTAGGTGACACATATAAGTGGATTCATGTAATATTTGTCTTTTTACAACTGGCTTACTTCACTTAGAATAATGTCCTCAAGCTTCATCCATGTCGTAGCATGTGCCCGAATTTCCTTCCTTCTTAAGACTGAATCATATTCAATTATATGTTTATTACCAGCATTCCTACTAACATCAGGAGCATCTGGGACAATGAAAATTGGAGACAACTCCAGTATTCAGCAGGGACATGGCTAAATGCCATGAATATGGTTCAGTTTTTAAAAAGAGCTAAATGGGCTGGCATGGAAACATGGCAAAAATCAATTGCTCACCAAAAACTGAAGCTGAAAAGGAGGCTGTACGGTTCAATCCACTTTTGTAAAAATAAATAAAAATTGAGTTCCAGATTGGAGGTGGTGGTGGTGGTGACTCTGAGTACTCTGTAAGGGCCAGATTTTTAAAAAAATAGTTTGGATTATATTTGTGGTCACAGAAAACAGTAAGGATATTTTTACTTAATGGAGAGGTGCAGTGGACAAATATTTGTTGCTCAAAGAGGTGGTCAGAGACAAACATGCTTCCCCCACTCAGGTGTTTAGAAAGCAATACTGTCATATGTCCCATGGTGAGGACAATCCAGTAGGAAAAGAGGCTCTTCCAGATACCCTAGAGGTCCCATATAGGTCCGGCTCGGTCCTGTGCTTCTCATCCTAGCTGATCTCCATTCCATTGGAGTGAATCTGCACCCAGCTGTGAATAAGAGAGACCTTTTAAGGTCATTCATGACAACTTGAACTTTATCACCTGGTCCTTGTATGTCCTGCTCTTAGTACTTCTGGCTCTAGACCTTCTTACCACCCAGCAGCATCCTTGCTCTTAAGTCTCCCAACTGATGATATCTCCTGCTACATTCCCTGGCATCTTTCTTGAGCTATGAAGACATACCGACCTAGGTGTGGGGCTTGAGACGAGGCAAAAAGCAATGATAATCACAACAGCTTTCATTCAGTGAATAAATACTTCAGTACTGGCTCACACAAGTCCTACCTTGGTGAGTACCCACAACCACCCCCATCATACCCGTGGGACTAAAGCTCTGAAAGTTCTACGTAGCCCTGTCCCTCAGGACTACCTGCTCCAGCCCTAGCCCATGGAGATCACAGAGAAGTTAGTCTATAGAGACAGAAATGGTGGAAATTTTCTTGAGAATAAAAACACTGTTCTTCCATCTTCAATTTCTTCTTCTGTTCCGTTTTCCTTCAAGCCGTTGTCAGCGTGTTTCCAATTCTCTGGAGTCCTTTGGGTTTTTTGGTTGCCAACCTTCCAGGTGCTAATTTGGCATTGGAAAGGAGGCGACAGCATCTGGGTTTTGTCACCGTTCACAAAGTCTATTGTTTTGGTGAGAGCTAAGATGGTGACGCCCAAGTCAGGGATTCTTTCCGCCATGTTGACGGTCTTGGAGTGGGACCCCTGAGACAGCACAGGGCTCCAGCACATCCAAGAAAGGGAGAAAGTCCCTCACACGGAATGCTCCTGACTTCACAAGGGAGGAAAGAGAACTACAGATCAGGTTGGTGACTTTTTCATCTTTTTAAAAGCTTTTTCAGAGCTTCTGGGTCAGAGTGAGGGGAAGAACACTTTGGCCCTTCTGCTAGGGCTGAGATGTCAGAAGAGCCGCATGAAAGCCGGTTGGTCATGCTGGACTTTGTGTGCCTGATGCCACACCCGAGTCCTCAGGATTGACCTTCATTATCACTTCCTGTGGCTCATCAAAACTCAGCTCTTAAGAACCCAAATTGGCTCAGAGTTTTCAGGGAGATCTGGGTTTGTAACTGAGGTGCCTTCCTCGAAGAACACTAATCTTCCTCCTATCAAGGACTTTCAAATAAAATATTTATTTTATTATTTATTTTATTTATTTATTTTTATTTTTATTTTTATTAAATATTTTATTTATTTATTTGACAGAGAAAGAGATCACAAATAGGCAGAGAGGCAGGCAGAGAGAGAGGAGGAAGCAGGCTCCCTGCTGAGCAGAGAGCCCAATGCAGGGCTCGATCCCAGGACCCTGAGATCGTGACCTGAGCCGAAGGCAAAGGCTTTAACCCACTGAGCCACCCAGGTGCCCCTTATTTATTTTTTTAAAAGATTTAATTTATTTATTTGAGAGAGAGAGAACGAGAGAGAGAAAGCCTGAGAGGGGGGAGGGTCATAGGGAGAAGCAGACTCCCTGCTGAGCAGGGAGCCCTATGCAGGACTCAATCCTGGGACTCCAGGATCATGACCTGAGCTGAAGGCAGTCGCTTAACCAACTGATCCATGCAGGTGTCCCCAGATAAGAATTTTAAAGCAGCAGAAATCCAGTTAGAACTCAGGTAGACTCCAGAGATGCTCGGCTCTCAGGCTATCTATGCCGAGGAGCAGCAATGTGGCCTGGGCCCCAGGTGCACAGCTTTTGGGCAGGTGGGACACTGGCCAGGAGAAAAGAATAGCATCTCTACCTGTGTGCTTGCGTGTGCGTGTGCGTGTGCGTGTGTGTGTGCGTGTGTGTGTGTGTGTGTGTGTGTAGGGGGACTGGGACATAAAGGAAGAAGGTACATGTGGTTGAATTTCTCATCCCATCTGTTCTTTTGCATTTAATTTAAGGGAGAAAAAAAAAAGTGCACAGGCTGCCTGGGGTGGGGGGGTGGGGGGGTGGGGGTGTCCAGGTGGGATTAAGCCCCTGCTGTTTAGTTCAAGTGAACTGCCATCCACAAATGTATCTGAGAAGGAGTCTTTGCCAAGGGAAAAACACTGTTCTGTCTACCCTTTTTACAGGAGACAGTTAAAAAATGAAGTGGGAGCCTGCAATCTGAAGGGTCTACGAATCCCTTTCTCATCCTGCAGGGGTGGGAGCAGGTGTGTGGGGGCGGGGAGAGCGGGAGGCAGTGGGGAAGCGCTGCGCAGCAGGAAGGAGCTGACAGGAGGGGAGAAGGCCCGCGCCCCGCTGATGATGTCTGCCCAGTTAGAAGCGCTGCAGGCTAGGGGGCTTAAAACAGAATGTGTTTTCTCACCGTTCTGGAGGCTGGAAGTCTGAGATCCAGGTGCCAGAGGTTTGGTTTTTCCGGAGGACCCTCTCCGTGGCTTAGAAATGGCTGTTTTTCCTGTGTGTATTCACGTGGTCTTCCTCTTTGTGTGTCTGCGTCCAAATTTCCTCTTTTCATAAGGACACCGGTCACACTGGATGAGGGCCCACCTTAATAAATCCATTTAGTTTAATTACCTCTTTTAAAAACACCCTATCCCTACCTTCTCAGGTAAGGGGAGTTAGGACCTTGACCCATGACCTTTAGGGGATACAACTCAGCTTTGAGCAGCAGGTAAAGGCATCAGCTTTTCTGAGCAACACCTGAGGCAGAATGACCTTGGTTGGATCTGTGAGCCCCAGTTGCCCAGCTGCAGAGAGCATGAACCTGTGATGGGGAAATGTGGGCTGAACAGAGGGGACATCTGGTTGACCATAATGTTGAGAGTGAGGTGTGGACGACTGTCTGGCTGAAGGGGAGCCTAAAGGCTGCCCTTTGAGCGTTGTCTTCTGCTTCCCTTTTGTCTTTTCTGATCCTAATGCCTGGACATCTCCATCATTCCTGCAGCCTCAGTTTCCCTGGCTTGCTCATGGCTTCATAGCAAGTCTTCCTGCCCCAACACTTCTTCCAAGGACATGTTGACCTTTTCCACCTTGATGTCTCAGGGGCACACTAAACTCCAGTGCCCCAAACAAAATGCTCTGCCCCCTTGGGCCACTTTTTGGTCCTGATTTCTCAATTTCCATTAGGGGCCATCTTCCCCCTCAGTCATGAGTCTCAGAAGAAGCTGGTTGCATCCTTCAACATGACTGTGATCTCTCCGAAACAGGACTTGGGCTGTTTCACTGCTGCACCCCACCGGCCTCCATGTGCAGCCTTTAGTGGGCACACAGTAACTATCTGGAGACTGATGGAATGAATCTCTAACCCGGCTTTATCCCCAGAACTAATTTATAATCAACCACCCAGCCTGAGAGATTGCTCAATCTCATCCATCTTTCTGCAAACATTTATTAGACATCTACTATGTGCTCTGACAGTCCATTAAAAAAAATGTTATTTATTTGAGAGAGACAGAAGAGTGAGTGAGAGAGAACTTGAGTGTGGGGGTGGAGAGGCAGAGGCAGAGGGAGAAGCAGACTCCCCACTGAGCAGGGAGTCCGATGCGGGGCTTGATCCCAGGATTCTGGGATCATGACCTGAGCCGAAGGCAGATGCTTAGCCCACTGAGCCCCCAGACACTCCTTGATGGTTCATTTTATGGCCTGAAATGTAGCTGGGTGTTAGGGAGGCAAGACAGAGCAGGAGGCACTAGGAATGTCATTGAAGGACAAGTTCACACTTCCCCAACCCCCCCAGCTGCACCCTCTATCCTGATTCAGGTCTTCGTTCCCTCTCATTTGGATCTTGGCACCCTCTCGGAGGAGGTCACGGAGAAGATGACCTGCTAGCTGGACCCAGGGAACTGGAGGCTCCTCACCCTTCTCCTGTCCTTGGAAAGTCTGTTCCAACCACCTTTCTCACAGTGGGAGCTGTTTTCAAGGACACAGCCTTGGGGTGGGGGGGATGTGTGGTTGAAACCCTCTGGACGCTATATGCGACTGAGCCCCTTTAAAGCCTCTATTTAAGCTTCTAAGATTCTGGTGGCAGATGTGGGATCAATTCATCTTGCAGCCACCCAAGACAAGCCTGTAAGTTGCTTTGCTTGCGAAAACTGCCACCGGCCAATCTGGAGTGGCCTGCCTCTTTCTTCAGTCTGTCCGTGCCTGCTCTCGGGTACCTGCACTAGTTGGTGAACCCTGCCCCCTCCCCCACACCCAGGCCCGCTCAACTTTCCCCCTCGTTTGTGTCTTAGCCATACCATCTGCTTCCTAAAGTTCTTGGTGACCATGTCGTTCTCTTGCTCAGAGGCACCCAAACACTAGCCTGCCAGTCAGGCTCTCACCAGCCTGCTTGTCCAGTCTCCTTTGCCCCAAGGAACTTTCTGTCTTTCCTAACTATTCTGAGTGTATACTGCACTTTCCAGCACCTGCACTTTTGCCCAATGCTGGTTTCTCCCGCAAGTCCCTTTCCCAGCCAGACTCACCTGTTGAAATTTTTTCCCTCCCTTAATCCTTTTCTCCCTGGCTGCCACCTCCAGGAAGACTTCCGTAATGCCCATGTAGAAATTCACCTATTTTTTCAGAGAGTCTCTGCACTTCCGCTGTGGCATTGTAGCAGAGGTGGAATAGGGCTTTTGTGCACATGCCCTCCTTCTAGTCTGCACTGTCCAACAGAGGTCACTGGCCACATATGGTGATGTAAACTAAAATCAGCGCAAATTCAATATAACTGAAAATTCCATTCCTCGGTCACAGCAGCCACATTTCAAGTGCTCTGTAGCCACATGTGGCTGGTGGTTCTGTAGTGGACAGTACAGGTCTAAAACATTGCCATTACCATAGAATGTTCTATTGGACAGCGCAGCTCTAGATCCCGAGCATCTAGATGCCTGCCCTAGGGGTAAACGTGCCCAGCCTGCGGCAAGGGCTCCATAAATGTTTGTTGAATTAAGTTGGACATATGCTTTGGAGGAAGTAAAAGAATCAGAAGACCATCAAAAAAAAAAGAGAGAGAATTTTTGGTGTCCTTGAACCAGCTTTGTAGTCTTCCAGAGTGAACTGAGAGTTGCCCCTGAGGGGCAGAAGGATGGGGCGAACGGAAGGGAAGGGCTGGGAGCTGAGCACCTACTACTTGCCTGATATGCAGCCCCAAAATCTGGTGGGGTTGATGGTGTGTGTGTGTGTGTGTGTGTGTGTGTGTGTGTGGTGTGTATGTGTGTGTGTGGGTGCAGACAATTGCTATTCTAGATATATTTTCCCATCTGGATGAGACACATTTTTGGCTCACAGCTTAAAACAGAATCAGGGCCAAGAGTGTGCATTCGAGCGTATGTGTCCGGGACTGTCAGAATTTTCAAGGGCTGCCTCCTTTGTTCCCTGTCCCACTGTGCTGCCTTGCCCTGCCCAGCCCAGCCAGCCAGGGAGGCTGGCAGAGGAGCCAGAACATCCTGAGCCTAGCCTCTGAGAAGGGACATGGGGCAGTAGAGAGAGTGCAGGGAGGCCCATGCTGGGGGTAGAAGAGCAAGGCTCCTGGATATCTTCCAGCCTGAATCTGGGGCTGTGTGTCAGTCTTAGCTTCAAACAGAGGCACTTCCCTTGCAGCCCACAGGGAGCTGGTTTCTCTGGGAAACCCAGGCCGCAGGCCCTCCTGCTGTGAGTGGGAGGCTCTGAGCTCAGTCAGGTGCACATCAAGAAGTGGGCCATCTCCTATCAAACTCAGTTGCCTTCCCCCTAAGTGCTCCCAGGCATTAATCTCACAAGATCATGTTGGCACCTGGGAATCAATCTATTCCTGGTGAAGGAGTTGCTACTTCATTCCTTTTCCCTCAAGAAAGTTCATGAGCCATCCAAACAGAGCAATTGTGGTCTCTGTGCAGAGCAGCCAATGACTGGCAGGGATCTCACGGCTATCAATGTGCTTAGTCTTCCTGGTGACCTTGAAAAGTAGGCAGGGTCGAAACAGAGGTGTGAGGAGGGGAGGCTGCGTGCTGGTGCCTTTCCCTCACCCTCTCACCAAGCACGGCTCCACACCTTGCTAGTGCAGTATAAACATGAGGGATGTTATGGCTGTCCCCTCCGTGTCCTTGGCAGCAATCAGATTGGTCCCTCCTGCCAGCCAGCCTGAGCCATGCACCCCATCCAGGGCCTGATCAAGCATCAGGTCCCTCTGAATCCCTCAACCTCTTGTTAAACCATCAACCCCCGCTCTCCGCCCCCCACTGCATCATTAGCCCAGATGACTCCAGAGAAAGAGGACAGTGTCAGGCAGCACATGAAAGCCGCTAGCTGCCCTACCACGTCTCCTGTGGTTGCTTCCACCATGGGAGGGGGGCTGACTGCTCACTTCCTCTCTTGGGCTCTGTGCAGCTGCGCTTCCTCATGCCCCTCCTCCCGTTCCCACCTAAGAGACACCCCCACCTCATCTCTCCTGGGCTCCTTTATCGTCTTTGACTTTTCTCTCTCCACCCACCCCCATGGCAGATTATGTTTTCCAAAAACCGGCACAGAAGTATTTCTAGTCTGTGTGCTCTACCAGCAGTTTGAGACTCCTCACCAAGAGATGGTTCACTTCGGGGCGCCTGGGTGGCTCAGTTGGTTAAGTGTCTGCCTTCGGCTCAGGTCATGATCATCGGTCCTGGGATTGAGCCCCATGTTGGGCTTCCTGCTCAGTGGGGAGCCTGTTCCCCCTGCTTGTGCTCTCTCTCCCTCTCTGTCAAATGAATAGATAAATTCTTAAAAAAAAGAAAGAAAAGAAAAGAAAAAGAGATGGTTTATTTCCCTTCCCCTTGAACCGGTGGGACTTTGTTACTACCTTAAGGAAAAGAATATGGTAGAAAGAACCTATTACTTCCCAGGCTAAGTCGTAAGAAGTGATATGGCTTCCTCCCCTCTCTCTTTCCCAGAGCCCAGCCACCGTGCTGTAAGGAACCTTAGGTAGCCATCTGGAAAGGTCATCTGTGGGTGTTCCAACCAACATTCCAGGCTTAGGTCTCAGCTGACATGAAACACCAATCACTGGATACGTGGGCGAGCAAGCCTTCCGATGATTCCAGCTTGCAAACTTTGAGCTGCCCTACATGATGCCTAATGGAGTAGACAAGCTATCTCACTGAACCCTACATAAACTGCAGATCTGTGAGCAAAATAAATGTTGTTTCAAGCCACTATGCTTTGGGGTAGCCTGTTCTGTAGCCATAGTAACTGGACTACCTCCAATGGGCTTTCAGTCCCAATAATTAATAATAATTGATGCAGCCTTTTTCTGATTCTTTTTCCTTTGGGATTCCTGCTTCTGACTGCTTCTTAGCACGTATCCTATACGATAAACTCCTGAAGATCACAGGGACTATGACCTTGGGTATTGTAGCTTTAAAAAATACTTCCTTGATCCAGTTTTGAGGTCCTAGCTAGAGACTGGTGAGTTCTCCTTCCTGATTAGCTAAGTCAGGTTTTTACATCTGGGCCACCACACACATGGGCTACCACACAATTGCCCTGATTGCCCAGGGCCAAGAAACAAACAACCAAAGACAGCCTCGATGCTCCAGACATTATTCACATTGGCCGATCCTAAACCTGCTTATCTCACCTGCCTGTTTCTTCCCCCGGAAGCCATGGTAAAGGCACTTTCCTACAGTTTCCCTTTCTCCTTCTGCCTCCTGACCAACCCTCGTGCTTCCCTGAGTGACTCTGTATGGTGTGCTGTCTTCTCCCAGGGAAACTGTGAGGAACAAAATTGTAAAAGTCTTTCAACTTTCTCTCTCTTCATTTGCTTCTGGTCTCCCCATGTATCACCCAGAGTAATTCTTAAGACACCTTGACACCAGCCCTATTGGTTAGAAATTGTTGTGTAACAAAGTCCCTTAATTTAGTATATTTAGAACATTTAGAACAGCAATCATTCATTATTAGAGCTCACAGGTCATGAGGCTGAGCTTGGCTGATCTTAGAGAGGCTCGCTCATCTGTCTGTGGGTCATTTGGGGTCTCTGTTCCATGTTGGGCTTTAAGCAGTCTTAGCTGGACTAGATCTGTTTCATCTGTCTTTCATTCCCCCTTTCATTCCCCTCCTGGGACCAGTGGGTAAGGCTGGGCATGTCCTTTTCACGAAGATAGCGGAAGCACAAGGAACAAACTGAAACACAGAGAGTCTCTTGAAGCCCAGGCTTGGAGCTTACACCCATTCCTTCAGTGTCATTTTATTGGCCAAGGCAAGTCACATGGGTGTCAGGATTGGTCCCACCCACAGTGAGAGATCCCTGAACAAGTTACCTAAGAAAGGCAAAGGGCATGAATATAAGGAGGAGTGAAGAATTGGGGTCATTAATGAAAATCTACCATTTCTCCTAAATAGTGCTACATCTGGAAAGTTAGATTGATTCTCATAAAATTCTTTTATTACTTATCATTAAAATGAAAACAGTTATTTTGAATAACACATTTCGAAATTAGTTAATTTCGACTGAGTTTTTACCTCTAAACACAACAATTATATACACAAGGTAAAACATTAAAACTGCACAAGAGTATACTCTGAATATTGTCTTCTTTCCTTCTGACTTTTTAGTTTTTCTTCAAACACTATTGCCCTTTCTCTTTTTCACTTAATAACATACTTTATATATATTAGTACATAATAACATGTCTCTCTCTCTCTCTCTCTTTTTTTTTAAAGTAGGCTCCATGCCTACTCATGCCTACTTTAAGGGCTCCAGCATGGAGCCCTATGTGGGGTTCAAACTCACGACCCTGGGATCAAGACCCGGGCTGAGATCAAAGGTCAGATGCTTAACCGATTGAGCCATCCAGGCGCCCCCCCACTTTTTTTTTTTAACAATTACAACATATATAACTTAACAAGTCTCATGTCAATGGATGTTTAGACTGTTTCCAATCTCTTACTATGATAAACAATGATGTTGTCCATTCATCTATGGATACATATGAGAGCATGTCTGTAGGATAGATTCTTAGAAATGGAATTGGTGGGTTAAAGTACGTGTGCGTTTGAGATTTTGCCAAATTTCCATAAACTAATGCTTAATTTATTCTTCATTTTACAATGTCTGAGAAATATATTTTCCTATAATCTTACCAATGTGTTACTATACTTTTTGACATTTGTCAATGGAATAATTATATCCAGTAATCCAGTTATATCCAGTAATATTCAGTCCTCATATTATTAGTGAGTTTATGAGAGCTTTTTCAGACATATAAAATCCATTTGTGTTTACTTTTCAGTGAAGTGTCTATTCATACTGTAGTAACTTTGTATGGTGACATATGGTAACTATACTTACTGTGGTGAGCATTTTGTAACGTACACAATTGTTAAATCAATATGTTATACACCTGAAATTAGTATAACATTATGCGTCAACTATATTTCAATTAAAAAAAAGATGAAGTAACAGGGACTGGATTTACCTTTCTGCTTTAACAACAGTAACAACAAATGGACACAAACAAATGTTTCCTGACAAAAATAATACAGTTTATCTTACACTATCAAAAGTGAAAAGATCCTTGGTATGAATTTAATAGAGCATGTACCTGATTAATATGCTGAAAATTATAAAATGTTGATGAAATAAATCAAAGACAAAAAAATAAATGACACAATGGTACTTAAGACTCCGGCCATCAGGGAAGTGATCTTTGAGAGATGGGAAACAAATGGGGTGATTCCTATAATGGCCACAGCTTACTTCCTAGAGGATGTTCCCAAGACATGACGCATGAAGAGGGAACCTAGGCGGAGAGCAATAGTCTCCCCAAGCTGGGATGGAGCTGGGAGTCTTGTGAAGCCAAAATGGCTAGAAGTCTTGGGGCACAGTGCCAGAGAGAAGTGAATTGCACAAAGAGAGAACTCTGGAGATCTGCAGAGGGTGCCGATCAAGTATTCAGCCTAGTACTGTATGTGAGGAGACTACCCGGGGCTAGAGGAAGAACCATTCAAAAGGATTAGAGGGGATGGTGCATGAAGCTCATTCAGGGTTTGGAATAGTGCCTGGCCACGATTTACTTAGTCTACTGCTAAGCCTTGTTGCTGTTGACATTGTTCTTTTTGAAAAGATATTTCAATCTTGCCTCGTCCATGGGCCAAGAGTTGGGACCTCAGACTCTGCCCCCTCAAAATTGCTTTTCTTGCTCTCTCTCTTCCAAGGACTCATTGGGTAAGGCCACCCAAATGCCAAGATGCTCTGGGTGAGAGCTTTCTTGCTTAGCAGAAGTTGACTTTGCTTACCTGGGTTCCAAACTCAGGGCCAAGTTTGCCTATGGCATGGCTGGGTTGCCTGGCAACAAGGGCTCAGATGCCAACAGTCTGCTGAAGTGACAGAAGGATCCACCCCCACACCGCCCCCACTCCCCCAAGGTGCTTCTCTTCTTCCCTTGGAGGATGAGGACTGAAGTCTTCAGCTGCCACCAGCATACTAGCCCAGAAGCCACTGAGAGGCCCACCTTCCCTCAGTCATGGCTTTCTGCTTTACTCACCTTATAGAATTTACCACAATTAGAATTTATCTTGTTATCTTCCTTGAGAATTGGAATTATCTGCTTTATTCACTTTTGCCTCTTCAGCACAATAGGGCCCTAATACATATTTCCGTGAACGGATGAATGATTGAAGGTGCAGAGGTGGGGTGATAGGCTTCCTGGAGTGTGTCTAGGCTTCCCTTCTCCTTTCCCAAGGGTGGGGAGAGGCTGGGTTGTCAAGGCTACACAACGAGAGAGGAGGAAGAGGAGGTAGGGCTGAGAAGTGCATCCCAGATCAGCCAAGGGGTCTGGATTGGCCGGGATGTGAGGACCACGAGGCACAAGGGTCACAATCGTAGCAGTTGACATTCCCAGCAAATAATTCTGTGTCAACTGCTCAGAGAGCTTACTTTTCTGAAATCCCCAGTTATATTTGGTCCCCTCCTGCTTCTTCTGGTTGCTTTCCATGGGAATAGATTGAGCACAGACCCCAGGAACACACATCTTTACATTTTTCCTGAACAAGTTCCCATAGAGAATTTAGTGTCTATAAGTGGCATGCTGACCCTCCAAGCCCGCTGGAGTAGAACCCTTCAGACAAGTCTAAAGGCATTTAGGGCAGTAGGTCTATCACAGCTAACCTGGGTGTGGCCCTACATTTTGGCATGATTTCTCATGGTCTCATCTAGGCACTACCTGGCATTGTAGCTGTATCACTTTAACTTGTTATTTTAATACAAAAGCTTATCACTTTATATTATTAGTCTCTTTCCCAAGTAGCCCTGGCTATGCGTTTTTGAGTTGTTTCACATTCCATACACCGAGTCTCTGTAACATCGTCTCAATACAGAACCCCCTAAATGTCCAGTAAAGCACAGACTCCATGGGAGCAACATTTAGGGGAGCATGAACTCCTGTAAGCAGGTCACCAAAAGCCAGTTGAGAGGCATACATTAGGTAACTGCTTTGTTTGGTTGTTGTCATAGCAACTGTTTATAAGGCATTGCAGATAAATCTCCAGAGCTCCTGGAATGCCTTGCTTCGTCACTTTTGGAAGATGGTTTTTGGTTTAACACCCATGCCCACCCCCATGGGATGGGGGAAAGAGTGAGTCTGCTTTATTGAGAGTCAAATAGTACCTGGAGAGACATCTCCAAAGGAACATCGTTGCTCTGCTCAAATGCTTGCCACATCAGAGTGTTGATTCCAGGAGGGGCTGAGATTTTAGCATTAACTATCCCTTGGGTCAGATAAGATATGAAACATATTTAAATATATACTTGCAAACACTTCAAATCACCTTCCTTTCTGGATTTTTGTTCAGTGTCTCCTTGGATCTTACTCCCTTGGGGAAGATTACATCATCTCCAAAGTCTGGATTTGAGCACTTGTTTTATGTGCCCGTAAAATATGTTGCTATTGCCTTTTTACTTGTCTGTAACCCCAGCTAGCTCACTGACTTCCGTAGATGGGGGATCGTGCCTATTTTGCTCATTCTTGTATCCCTAGGGCACAATGTTGACATAGAATATATTCAGACATAATGTATATTTATTGTATGAATGAATTCATGTAATCTAAGTGGACATTCATTTTAGCCAAACCACTGAAAACAGAGGTGACCATGAGAGCAGGTCTGGTTCCCCCTTTACTCTTTTGTAAATCAGCATGCTGATATTTTTTTCCCTAGCCTTCCTCACTCTGGCTTTATTTATAACATTTTTTTTTATTTTTAACAATTTTGAACTTATAGAAAAGTTGTAATGGGGCCCAAGTCAGTCCCCTCTAAAATAGCCAAAATGACATATTGATTATTTTTCATTAAAGTTACTTAACAGAAACAGCTGATGCAGGAAGAACACTCGGACCCTCTTTTGTCTCCCTGAAAGCAGGAGATAAATCTCCATGTGGAGCAAAGGAGACACCCTTATTACCAGATATGGGGAACTGGAGGCCAAGAAGGCATAAAACACAGCTTGTTACTTCTTTACTGTAAATTTACTACCCCAAGCTTAAACTTCTTTGTCTTGTCAATTCTTCACAAATTTATTGTGTCATTGTCTAGAAAGTATAAATGGTACCTACTTTGGTCACTTCTTCGGGTCGCACATATATGAGACATCTGTATGAGTGTATTCAATTTTTTTTCTCCTGTTAATCTATCTCGGCAAATTTAATTATTAGACCAGCGAAAAGAACCAGGAAGGGTAGAGAAATTTCCCTTCCCAGACAGTTTGGGCACAGGTGGCAGGATCAGATACTGCATGTTCCCAGGGCTGCTGCAGACAAAGAGATCCTGGGACCTCTGACACAAAGCTGGCAGAAGGTAAGAATTCTTGCTACATCAGCCTTCTGGATCTCTGTCTGCAGGATATGATGGAACCAAAAGTGCAAGAGTCCTTTTTCTCTTTTTCTAAATTTAGATCAGCAGGAGAAAATATCTGTGGAACTAGATCCTTGGGTATGGGGACTCTGATGAAGATTTGGTGTGAGTACTCTAGGTTTTTATTGATCCTTTTCCTCCCAGAGTTGGTTGCTGTTTTTCTTTGTCTCTGTCTGCTGTGTCATTTGTCATAAGGAAAAAAAAAACCCAAATGGTAAGACACAGGCATAGGACCCACTGGGCTGCTGTTCAAGCCAGTCTACTAGACTAGTGAGTTCACAGTTCTCATCAGAAGACATTGGTTTAGGCAAACTTTGTGGTGGGTCTCCTCGTAAAAACTGGATGGCGTTTTTCCTTTTGTCTTGTTCTATGTCCTGAGAGCTCAGCTCTGTGACCAATGAGGATATTCTCTCTGGCCTCTGCCATTAGGAAGGCACACCTACAGGTGTGCATTGGTGGCCCGTCGCATAGACAGGGACTCTGAGATAACCAGTTACAAATAGCATTCTCTCTGTGTGGCTGTGCCAGCTCTAAGGGGAGTTTTTCATAAGAGGTCTCAGCCCATAAGGGATCCTTGTCACCTCAACTTTTGTGATCTTATTAGTGCTGGAAATTTGCATTCTAGTAGCACTTGCCTAGTGTCACAAATTAGCAGGTCTGCGACTGAAGACGTCTTACCCCCCCATGAGAAACTGGAGACATGGTTTTTCCCTACTCAGTTCTTACCACCTGTGACAATGAAGGCCTTTGCTTGTTTAGGTTGACTTTGCATCTTTTGCACCCTCTTTTGGTTCACCTCTAATGTCCATGGTTCAACCATAAAAAGGCCTGAGGCATGGTGGAAGTTTGCAAGATGTAGGAAGCCCATCCTTTTGTGGGAAGGGTTAAGTTACTTAAATAAGGTGGTGGTTGGGGGTCACTGAACTGAGACACCTGTTGAGGATAATGAATATGGAAAAGTGGAGATCCAATAGGAAAAAGGATGAGTGAAGAAACTGGAAGCATCCATGAGGACCATGCCTCTGGAAAAAGTCGAAAACCCTTTCACAACCCTGTGGGAGCTTCCCAGGTGAAATCTGAAACCAGCAGAGGCAGGGAGAGATGGAAGAAAGAGGCAGGCCACTCCAGGTTGACAGGTGGCAGGTTAATAAGGAAGGGAACTTATATATAAGGCTTGTCTTGGGCAGTCCAAGACAATTGTACCCCTGTACCTGCTGCCAGAATCTTAGAAGTTCATAACGAGGCCCTAACTGGGTTCAGTCACGGATACTGTGCAGGTGTTCTCAGCACCACATCACTATCTCAAGGCTGTGTCCTTGGAGCAGTGCTGGGAGTAGGAAAGGCAAACGGAACCCACATCCTAAAGATGAGGAGGGGGTAAGGAGTCTCTCTGAGTGCCTGGGTCCAGCTCATGGGTCAACCAGTGGCCACATCTCCCAACACCCTGCTCTTGTTTCTTCTTTAAGTTTCCACCACTCTAAAATTGTCCCAGCTATTTGGTACAGAAACTTATATGTGTATGTTGTGATGCCGTGGTTTGGTCTGGGTAGGGGCTAGCAATTCAGGTTGGCTCAGGGATGGAACAATAGAATTTACCCTAATTATATTATGGGGTTCTGGAAGCAGTGGGACCAGAAGAACAAGTCTCACTCACCTCCATCCCCCAGGCACATACAAACTCTCATACAGCTGTGAGGATTTCAAGAGGAGTCACCAGTAATTATCAGGAACAGTGGATGGAATCAGGAGTGGGTTGTGTTAGCAGGGAGACACCTGTGTGTGAGAGACAGTAAGTCAGAACTTCTTGACTGCCTCCATAAAGGTGAGGGACACTGGTGAGGGTGCTCTGCCACTCTCATATAACCTCTCCGTGTAAAACTGGGAGTGGTCACACTGTATGTTGTACATGGAAGCTGTCAATCTTAAGGTAAGGGGGGAAACTGAAAATTGTTGATTTATGTTAACAATCCAGTTTACTAGGCTAACAGGGATAGAAATTTATGGCTCTAAACCCAGTTGGACCAATAAGAGGGGAATCTAGAAATTGGGGTGGGACGGTAAAAATCAGCATCAAAATTGGAAAAGAACTTTAGAGGCTCACTCCTCCCACCTCTCCTCCTCTCCACACACACACACACACACACACACACACACACACACACACACACACACACTTTATGGCAGAGGAAGTGAGGTCAGAAAAGGAATTGCTGAGCCAGAACTAGAAAACTAGTTATCAGTTGTGGTATATTGTATCATTCCTGATTGTTAGCTCCTGCTCTTCACCAGGTTTATCATTTGGGTGCCCCTTTCTGGTGGGTGCTCCTGCATGTGGATGGATTACATTTCCACCAACGACATCAGACTTGGACATTTTGACTTGTTTTTGCCAATGTAGTGTGCTATTTGCTACATGTAAACATAAGCTTTACAGGCATCAGAGTTCCACCATTGTCTTTTCCTCTGCCATGAGAGTGGTATGTCACAGGGAGGGGCTGTCCTTTCAGCTTGGATCCCAGAATGAAGGGGGTATGTGTGGCTGTACTGACGCACATAATATGCATGTAATATGAACAAATAATAATAGTCCGTTGCTGCTGTAAGCCATGGAGATCTTCAGGTGGTTGGTTGTGTTTTCCACAGCGTAAGTTACCAAAGTCGACGGGTACAGACATGAGATGGTGTGTATTTAGTGGGTGATCCCATTAAGAGGAATCACCTAGAATCTGATGTAGAGACTGTTCTGAAATAGTTTTTGCTGCATAACAAACTACCCCAAAATTTTATGGCTGAAAACAACAATCTTTTCTTTCTTTCATGTTTTTTCTTTCTCTCTTTCTCTCTCTCTCTTTTTTTCTTTCTTTCTTTCTTTCTTTCTTTCTTTCTTTCTTTCTTTCTTTCTTTCTTTCTTTCTTTCTTTCTTTCTTTCTTTCTTTCTTTCTTTCTTTCTTTCTTTCTTTCTTTCTTTCTTTCTTTCTTTCTTTCTTTCTTTCTTTCTTTCTTTCTTTCTTTCTTTCTTTCTTTCTTCTTTCTTTCTTTCAAGTGGGCTCCACACCCAGTGTAGAGCCCAATGCAGGGCCTGAAATCATGA
>CM052898.1:56164805-56207305 GCA_028534135.1 Potos flavus | reverse complement strand
ATAATGTAGTTATTTAGGCAATAGCTCTCTTCCTGGAGCAACTCTTCTATCTAAAATCTTTTAGGCAGTTCTGGGGGTAAAGAACTTTCCCCAAATCTGCTGGGTCTTGATTGCTTTTAACTCAAAATAATCTTTACGCCAAAGTGGCTCATCTTGAAACAGCCTGTCCTTGACCCCTACAATATAGATAAAGTTCTTAGAATAATGCCTGGTACAGAGTAAGTGTTAGGTAATGTGATGATGGTGATGGTGATGGTGATGGTGGTGATGATAGTGATGATGGTGATGACGATGATGATGTTGATGATGATGGTGATGATGATGTTGATGATAATGATGATGGTGATGATGACGATGATAAATTAGAGACAAAGATCCTGAGACCAAGCCATTGGCAGAACCTGGCCTAGCTGAGTTGGGGCTCTCTCCCATGCCTCCCTACTCATCTTGTGAGCAAGGGCTGCTGGGCAAAGCCCAGGCAATGAGGGAGAGGTGGTCCCCATGCTATGGAATGTCACAGCTGAGGACAGTTAATATGGTCAGGGAATGTGATATGTAGGCCTAAACAGAGTGAAATAAAATCATTAAAACAGGTCAGGAAGAGATACCTAGAAAGGATCTTACAGTTTTCTCAGCCTCAACCTCTACCCTTTCCAGGAGCCGTCTTTTCAGACTGAAGTCTCCTGACCCACTGTCGTTATCTAATAATATAAGTGTATCCTCATTTCCTCATTCTTTTGGTCCTGTGCACTTCCCAGGCCCTGTATTAATCCCTTGACACCTGTTTTGCAGGCCTGCTCTGCCCCTTGGCTACTGAGGCTGAATCTGCCTGTTACTCCCCGTACTGGTGAGCTCACCAAAGGCATCCGCAGCATAAGGGAATGACTCTTGGACAGCATGGTATTGAGTTCTTTCCGAGAGAGAAGCAGAATCCTCTTGTGATCCAGGTGATAAAACAATGCAAGTGATGGAGGAACTGAGTCTGTAGGCATACTTTTCTGTAAAATTTCCATGTTTTGATTTGGAAACTATTGTCTGGTCTGTGTGGGAGCCATCTCTGTCCCTGGGGAGGGGTGAGGTGGTGGCATTTGCTCTTATTTTTCTTTCTTGAACTCTGCTCTTTTAGGAGTGGTAAATGTGGAAAGGTAAAAATATGGCGGAAACTAATGGAATATAAGGATTATTTAGTGAGATGTGTTTGCAGATTCAAGTTCTCAATTTTTCTATTGGTAAGAGTTGGTGATTAAGAATCTAAGGCTATCCTTCTCTTCCTAGTATGGGAGGAGACACCTGTACAGAGAGAGATTTATGTTACTTTGACAAAGGAAAATTGATACCCTGCCTTTAGGCAAATAGGAGGAAGGTAGAGAGCTTCCTTTGTGTCTGTTCCTTCCCAAATGCTTTCAATTCAAAATCATCCTTATGCCAAAGTAGCGTATTTTAGGATGGTATATTCTGATCCCTTTTGATATTATTTCATTTCCTACAAAATTATCTAATTGGTTTTGCTTGCATAAAGAAATAGGATTATCTATTGTAAATGTATCATACAGAGAAGTGGACATATCATGGACTTCCACTGACTGAGCATGTCCTCATAAGCAGCACCCAGATTGAGAATCCGAACATGACTAGCAACCCCATCTGTGCCTCCTTAGAGTCACAATTCCCTCTGTGATAACCACGATAGCCTTGATTTTTAACTTCCTATATGAATTTTGCCTGTTTTTATACCTCATATTAATGGAATGGGACAATGTGCACCTGGCTTCTTTTGTTCAGTTTTGTGTTTGTGAGATTCATACATATTATTGTTTGTGGCTATAAATCATTCATTTTCATTGATTGTAGGGTACTTCAGGATATGAATATATCACCATCTATTTAGTCTATTCTATTATTAATGGGCATCTGAATAGTTTGTAGTTTGTGAACTATTGTGAATAGCACTGCTTACAGACAGTTTTGCACATATCTTTTGGTGAACATATGTACATATTTCCGTAAAGTATACACCTAGGAGCTGAGGTGCTCCATCATTGGCTTTGCAAATGTTCATTTTTAGTAGATACTCAACCAAACGATTGAATTGCTATTGATTTTTTTTCAACTTTAAAAATTGTGGTAAAATTACACATAGCATAAAATCGACCACCTTAACCTTTTTAAGTGTACAGCCCAGTGGTACTAAATATATTCATAACTATCACCACCCTCCATCTCCGGGACTTTTCATCTTGTAAAACTGAAACTCTACACCCATTAAATGATATTTCCCTATTCTGTCTCCCCTATAAATTTTTATGTATTAGCTGTTTCTGAAAACCATGATGAACTCTGTTATTTATCTGAATAGTCAATTCTGTTTTATTTTTATGTATAGAATCTTCTCCTTCATTGAAAAGTTTTTAGATCAGAGAAAATTTTTGCATTCATATACTATTTGGTGTGTCCGTTATATGATTTGGATGAGAATTACCTCACTTTTTAGAGTTGCCCACCAGTCTTTTAGTTATCTCTAAACGAGTCAGACTTTAGATTTGTGTGAGAAAACAAACCACACCAGGGATAGCTTTGCTTTATCGGTCTTAAATGTTGTATTTCCTTCAGGTTCTCCACCATTTTCCAATTTTTTGTTTTGTTTTCTGATTTCCGTAAGTGCTGCTATTTGCAGCAGGTAGTTGATAAAAAGAGGTTCATGGGGGGGGGCTGGCATTTATTATATGCTAAATAAATATGAGTCACTATACGAGGCACATTACCAGTGTATCTGGTATACAAAACCAGCATAGCTCACATTTTTTACTGCTATGTAAAGTTATGCAGCAGGGCTTGTTCTTCCATATATTGGTCCCTTATGGGTCAAGGAAAGTCTGAATTCCAGTGTCACCAGTTACATAATAATAAACAAAACCCTCTTTGCAAGAAACTGCTATTCAGTCCTTTTTAAAATAGGTTTATTGAAATATCATTTAGATAGGTTAAAATTCCCCCTTCTAGGTGTACGGTTCTTTGCATTTTGACAAATGTTTTCAATTGTATAACCACCACTACCACCTGTGTCAAGATACAGAATGTTTCCACCATCCTTAAAAGTCCTCGCATACCCCTTTGGAGCCAATTCTGTCCTCCATTTCCATCCTTTATGTGATTTCTGTTCCTACAGTTTTGCCTCTTCCAGAATGTCATGGAAATGAAATCATACTCTTGAAGTTCTTGTTTTCTGACTTCTTTCATTTAGCAAATGTGTTTAAGAATCATCCTTGTGGCACCATTCCATTGTAGAAGTGGTCCATTAGATGGATGGACCATAGTTAATTTCTCCAGCTACCAGTTGATGGGTTATGTGGCGTGTTTCCAGGTTGGGGTGATGACAGGTGAAAGTGTAGTAAACATTCAAGTACAGGTCTTTGTAGTTTTCATTACTCTTGGGTAAATACCTAAGAGTGGGAGGCCAGCTCATAGAAGATGTGTATGTTTAACTTCATAAGAAATTGTCAAACTCTTTCCCAAATAATTTTGCACTCAGTAGCTCAATATGAAAGTTCTAGCTGGTCCCCATCCTTACCAGCATCTGATACTATCAGGATTGTTTTTGTTTTTTGTTTTGTTTTGTTTTGTTTTCATTTATGCTCGTAGGTACACGAGCATTTCTGCTCATATTTCTACTGCTCCCCTGCTTGGTAATATTGGTTTCTGGTCCTTCCAGGGTAGAATAGGGGAAGAAAGGACAGAGAGGACCTAGGGCTATCATAAGATATCTCTACAGCTCTGGATATGGGAGGCATAAGACGCCGACTCCTTTTCTTGTAGGATGCTTTCTGGATAAAGCCCCATCCTTGGGCACACCCACAGTTCTCTCTAACAAGGTCAAGTCGTCATCATCGTCTTCTTTTCTTTTCTTTTTTAAAGATTTTATTTATTTATTTGAGAGAGAGAGATTGAGAGAGTGGGGGAGGAGGGCGATGTGGGTAGGAGCAGAGGGAGAGGGACAAGCAGACTCCATGCTGAGTGTGGAGCCAGATGCAGGGCTTAATCCCATGATCCCAAGATCATGACTTGAGCAGAAATCAAGAGTAGGACGCCCAATTGACTGAGCCATCCAGATCCCCCAGGCCAATTCTTTATTGCTAACTTTTGGTTTCTCAAGGTCAGCTAAGATAATGCAGGTCACATGGTTAGACCCTCAGGCAGTATCCTCAGCTTCTCCAGAGCTAAATTCTATTTTTCTTTCTAGGTTGCCCTCCTAGACAATTCCTAAGGCAACTCACAGAATGACTTTTTCTGTGCATTCCCCAAATCCAGACTGTGGAAAATATTCTCATGTTCTCTACCTAGACACACTTAAGGAGTACAGGATAATTCCACTACTGTGTAATCCCTCCTCCATCCCCGTCACCCAGCCTATTTCTTCCCCTCTTGATTCCCTCATGGGAATCAGGTAAGGGCCACGTAGCTCCATAACTTTAGGGCAGTCAGCTTTCTGAACCCCTCATTCCTGTCTCAAAGCTAAGTGAAAAGTACCACTCACCTTTACCTCCAGAAATGAAGCATGAGTCTCAAAACTACTCTCTTTTAGGATGTATTCTGCAATCATATTGTTTATAAGCTGGGGTGTGAGGAATTCTGGGGTGTGAGGAGAAATGGTGTAGTCCATTTTGGGATAGCTACTTTGAAAGTCTTTTGAAAGCAGGGGGCTCTGTCCTTCAATTTAATTTGGTATATGGTATTTATAACCCTGGGATCTCATTCCCAACCTCCATGTTAACATTCTGTCATGTAATATAATTTCCATTAATCCTGAAAGCAAACTTGCAATGAAGGTATTATCAGCTTCAATTGATGAGGAGGGTAGAAGTTTAAATTACTCTCCCAAGGCTAACCAGCCAGTGCGTACCAGTGGTAGGATTCAGGCCTAGGTTTGTCTGACTCCAAATTCTGTGTTCACTCCATAATGCCACATAAATAAATGTTGTAGGTTGTGTTCTCTGGAAGGAGATTCTGAGACAGAGTGTGGATTTCAAGTTTATAGGAATCAAAATCTGGAAAGGGAAGGGGGTCAAATAAGATTGGGGAGAGACAGAGAATGCTAGCTCAACAAGGCCTTGGCCATCTTGGCAGGGTATCCTGGAGTGAGTATCCTGAGGTGGCCCGAAATGCCTGGACCCTAAGTCCCTACCTCATTCAGTCACTGATGTGGACTTCCCCAGGAAGGACCTGACCTCAGCTGAGACAGCTTTCTGCAGCTGATCCTGAAGGAAATGATGATGTAGGCAACATGTTCTCTCTTGATGGATGCCCTGGGTGGCTCATGTCTACATCTGAACCACAAAGAAGACCCAGAGCCCCTCCTTGAGGGAACTTGGTCCCCTTCCTAGTGAGAGGCATAACTTGTTCTGGGTTAGGACAGAGGGCAAGATATCATGGGAGCTACTTCTGTGAAGATTATCTGAGAGAGGTGTCCAGGAAAGGCCCATTCTGAGGAGCCAAGAGGTGGGCTCTGTGTGAGGAACTGTGGTGTCTGAGGAATGGACAGCCTCTGCTGAGGGGAAAGTGAAAGTAAGACTCAAGGTTGAGTGTGGGCAAGGTCAAGAAGGGGCTCAAAGTTGGAAGGGGGTGGGACCTCAGGGCCCCAAACTGGATGAGAAGCTGCCAGCATTGGGCTGTGCTAAACCCAGTAAGGGGGTGGCCTCTCTTATGGATGATATTTAAGCTGACATGAAGGAGCAAATGTTGCCTAGATGAGAAGCTGGGGAAGAACATTTGAGGCAGAGGGTATAGGATGGGCAAAGACCCTGAGGTATAGAAGAACTTGGCTGAGTTTGTCAATGAGGCCAAATTTCAGATCAGGCCAAAATGAGCAAGTGTAGGGGAAAAGGCCAGAGAGATACACGTGGACCAAATCGTGGGATTATAGGCTGTGGGAAGCTTCACGTTTTACTCTGAGAGCAAGAGAAGCCATTTGAGGACCTGAAACAGGAAAGAGCCATAGAAGAAATGTTCAGGAATATGTAAAATATGGACCTAGGCTCCCTTGAACAAAGAATGTTGAATTCTGAAAGGTGTTCAGGAGTTAGACAGATGAAGGTAGAGCAGGCATGTGAGAATGTTTGGGGCTAGGGATCGACAAGTTTTTCTATAAAAGACCAGGTAGTAAATATTTTCAATTTTGTGGGTCATACCATCTCTGTTGCTGTTGCACTACCAAGCAACTATAGACAATATGTAAATGAACAGGCTTGGTTAGCTGCCTTCCAATAAAACTTTATTTATAAAAACAAGTAGCAGGCAGGATTAGCCTGTGGGCCTGCCACACTTTGCCAACCACTATTCTAGGCCAAGAGAACAGCCGGTGCAAAGCCACTGAGGTTGGAAGAAATGAGGTACAATCAAGGAACTGATTCCGGGTCAGCATGACTGGAGTTAGTAAGCCAGGGGTGAGTGGTTCGCAAGGAGGGTGGAGGTGTGGGGCAGGTACTAGATAATTGGTGGTTTTGTAGGCCATGCTAAGGATTTGGAATTTTTTTCTTAATGGGAAGTGATTGAGTAATCTACATAATTTTTATTTAACCATAAACACATATGGAAAATTGCATGTAAGCGCACAGCTTGCTGGATTTTTCGCAAATGGAATATCCATATAATCAGCATCCGGATCAGAAAATAGAACATTACCAGAAACCAAGAAGGACTTCCCTTGCACCTGCCTCCAGTCCTCACTCTTCCTTCCAAGAGTAAGCACTATTTGGACTTTTAACAACATATACTTTATTTGTTTGCCTGTTTTTGTACTTTATATAAACGGAATTACATAATATGTTCTCTGGTATCTGGCTTCTTTCACTCAAAATAATATCTATGAGATTCATCTGTTACTTTTGTAGTTGTAGATTGGTCATTGTCATTGCATGAATGTACTACACTTGGTTAATCTATTCTTAATGTGAATGAGCTTTTGAGAAATTGCTAGTTTTTTGGCTGTTACAAATTGTGCTGTGCAGAACTTGTATGAATATAATGAATAAATACATATTTGTGTGGATATATATATACTTAATGGTATAATTGCAGGGTTATGGTATGGATATATGTTCAGTTTTAGTAGCTACTATAAAATTGTTTTCCAAAGTGGTGGCATCATTTTAGGTTCTCATCAGCAAGTGTGACAGTTCTCGTCTCTCTATATATTCTGTACACTTGGTATTTTGCTGCCTTTTTCATTTTAGCTCTTCTGGTTGTTTTGTAGTGGTATCTCACCGTGTTTTTAATTTGCATTTTCCTAATGAGTGAACAGGGGAGCAACTTTTCAAATGTTTATTGGCCATTGGAGACTTTCATGCAGGAGCATGACCCAATCATATTTGCATTCTAAGAAATCTCCAGGTTCTGGTGTGGACTAGGTGGGTGAAGAACAAGAATCTAAGCAGAGATAGGAATTAGGAGATTGTGGCAATGGTTGAGGCAGGTTGTGATGACAGCTTGGACAAGGGTGGTGGTAGCTGAGATGGAGAAGGGTCATTTGAGGGCCACTTTGGAGGTATGTTGACAGGACTTGTGATGTACTAGATGCTGGGGCTGAGGGGGGGTATAAAAATTGTGGCTAGAAAATTTCTAATGAACCCACCAGCCCTTCCTATTCTATATTTAGGTTGCTTTAATTATGTATATTTTCTTTAAGATTTTTTTTTATTACTTTCTAAAGACTGAAGAAGAAAGTTTTAATTAGAAAAAAGAAGCAATATAGTAGTTGAATATGACCTTTTTATTATTCATTTTGTATGTGATGTTTCTTTCTTATTCTCCAGGGTTTCTAAGTTTTAAAGTTTCAGGTGACTCAGAAATGAAACAATGCGAGGACCTGGATACATATTATGTTGGTCCTGAGAAAATTCTCAGAAAAACAGGGACCTTTAGAGACTGTGGGTCTGGCTGGTGGGTGAAGAGCTTCAGGAGATATTTTTTGTATAATCTGTTCTTTCTGTGGCTTGTCTTCATGCAGATTTCAGGAAGGATGCAAATCCTGTGGGAATCCAAAGGATCACTTGGGATCTTAAATTCACCCAAACTGAGAAAACCCTCCTCCAAAGCTGGCAGGGCTGAGAGGCCTGAGAAGCAGTAAAAGAAGTTGGCAAAGTAGGGAGGGGAGGGCAGCCTCATTTCTGGCAAAAGCTCAAACAGGCTATGGTCACAAGTGGCTATCACTTTCTTTCATATTTTTTATTCTTTTAGAAAAGCCAAAAATTACTGTTTCCTTCCAATGTGTAAAGCCTGATCTTAACCAGGACAACAAACCTTATCCCTGACCTTCAACAAGGCAAGTGCACACCTAAGTGATCTTTAGCCTCCATCCCAAGATCAGCATGAAAGACATCAACAATTGCTCATGATGCTCTTATCAACAAAGTCTGTATTGGAATGGAGGGTGTGGCATGTCAACCCCATCTGTGAATTCTTTCCTTGAGTCCCTTTCTTTTGGGGAGTGTCTTCTTCTCCTGACCTGACTACTCAGAGCACTCCAGCCTAATGGGCCTCATCAGCCTTATGTAGGCTGAGCAGAAAGAAGGGGCTTTGGGAGTCTTATTAGCTATTCCCTAGAATGTCCCTGAGTCATGTTGGATGTTCCATGATTTAGGTCTCAAGGGAGTTGTTGAAGACTATTAAGAGCAGCATTATTTTTATGTCTCCGAAACACATTTTTTCCATTAAGTGGATTTCTCGTGCAATTCCCACGGCACACTGACATCTGTCTCTATGCTCTTGAAGATGGACTTCTCATTGAGAACTGAGAATTTTATGATGGCTCCCACACTTGCATGCTGGGGTTTCTCTCAGAACTTCCTTTCAATGCAGATGTTTTCCTCCAGCAATTTCCCAAATGTGAAAAGAGCAAAATTTAATCTGATATTTATTTGGAATCTAATCAGTATCCTCCAGCTGAGGGCTTCAGTTGTGTCTCTTGAAACCTCAAATTCCCACTCAGCTTGTCATAGCCATTGTGACTCTAGGTAAGAGGGAAGGTAGATGAGGTGGAATACCAAGAAGTATGAGTAATGATGGTTCTTCTGAGCACCAGTGCTTGATAATCAAGAAATTTCAAAGACACAGAATTACAGTCTTCAGAGTTAGATCAAGCTGGACAAGAATGTCTATGTGATGTTAGATAAGATACTTAGACATGAGGTAAATATTAGTTTCTTTCATCTTTCTGTATCTAAGATTATTTCTCTAGCACAGAGTCTTAGAAAGGAAACTTCCGAGGAAAAGAATGCAAGTATTTTTTTACAGTCTCAAAGCTAATTATATATGTATTTTTTTAAAGATTTTATTTATTTATTTGACATAGAGAGATCACACGTAGGCAGAGAGGCAGGCAGAGAGAGAGGGGGAAGCAGGCTCCTTGCTGAGCAGAGAACCCGATGCGGGGCTCGATCCCAGGACCCTGAGATCATGACCTGAGCCGAAGGCAGAGGCTTTACCCACTAAGCCACCCAGGCGCCCCAAAGCTAATTATATTTCGAAGGCTGTATCACTATCAAAGCTATGGTTGTGAGCATTCCTCTCTCCATATTTGTCAGCATTGTGTACTATGGACAAAAAGAGGTTCTGTGTGTTGTTATATTGTTTTCTCCCCCTCCCTGCATTATGTTGCTTTAAGAGCAACAGCAGTTGAACATTTTCTCACAAACTTTTAACACGCCACAGACTTCTGGGTTACCTTCCCTTCTGTAGATGAGGACACCTTGCCTTCTGCATCCTGGGAGTTACATAATACCTTATCTTCTACAAGCTCTCATTTCAAAATTTTGTGTTCTCAAAACAGTCTCATTATTTAGCTTTACATCATTAACATACTCATCATTTAACTTTACCATGAGTATGTTATAAATTTGACTATATAAAATGAATCTTTAACAAGACGATTCTGCCTTTGTGTGTCTTACACATTAAGATTTCATGTAAGAGTTCAGTTGAAAAAAAGTCTTCTGCTTTAAAAAAAAAAAAGGAATGATTGAAAATTGCTGTCCTATCTACTATTATGGCACGACATTAAAAATACAACTCTCAATAATTACTAGATTAACCAGTAAAAAATCTCTAAAGATAATGTAAAATTTGGAAATACAGTTAATAAGAATAATCTAGAAGACATGTATAGAGCATTGTATTCAGGAGTGGATGAATGCCCATTCTTTTTAAGGACATGTTAATATGTAAAAAGTTGACCACAGGTAAGTCCATAAAGCTATCCTCAGCAATTTTTAAAAGATTGGGATTATGTCCATATACAATTAAGTTAGAAAATGATAATAAAAATATAATTAGAAAAATTATATGTTTGGAAATTAAAAACAAAGATTCCTTTTTTTAAAAAAAATTTTAAGTAGGCTCGATGCACAACGTGGGGCTCGAACTCATGACCCTGAGATAGAGAGTTCCATGCTCTACCGACTAAGCCAGCCAGGCATCCCTAAAGACTCCCATTTTTAAAACAACTCCTGGGTCAAAAAAGAAATCATAATGGAAATTAGAAAATACTTAGAATGGAACAAAACTTGTGAGTAGTACTTAGAAGAAAATGTAGAGCCTTCAAATGCTTATCTTAGAGAGGAAGAAAGCCTCCAAATTAATGAACTAAGCATTTAACTCTAAAAGACAGGGAAAGACAGAGGCCTGGGTGGCTCAGTGGTTAAGTGTCTGCCTTCGGCTCAGGTCATGATCCTGGGGTCCTGGGATTGAGCCCTGTATCAGGCTCCCTGCTCAGTGGGGAGCCTGTTTTCCTTTGCACCTCCCTGCCCCCGTGCTTGCTCTCTCTCTCTCTCTCTTAAATAAATAAATAAAATTTTAAAAAAAATTTAAAAAATGAAAGATAGGAAAAGAAAGATAAGATAAACCCAAAAAGTAGAAGGCAGTAGAGAAAAAGGTAAGTGCAAAAATTAATGAAATATGAAACAAGTGTATAATGTTGGTCAAGCTCAAAATATCTTTTTAATGAATACAATATGCAAAAAGAGGGATGGCTCACATAAATAATATTCAAAAGAATAACATAATGACAGTGCTGCAGAGATTGAGAGTGTGGGACTTCAGGATGGCACAGTCAGTTGAGCGCCTGACTCTTGGTTTTGGCCCAGGGTCGTGGGTTCCAGGTCCGTGTTGAGCTCCATGACGAGTGTGGAGTCTGCTTAAGATTCTCTCTCCCTCTCTTGCTGCCCCTCCCCCCAACTCATGCTCTCTAGCTCTCTAAAATAAATAAATCTTTAAAAAAAAGAGAGCATGTTATGAAGTAATTTATACCAATAAATTTTAAAAATTAGATTAATGGATGAATGTTTAGATAAACACAACTTATGAAAACCAAGTCTTGAAGTAGCAGAGAATATACATAGTCCTACAGTCATATGATGACTTGAATCGAGCATTCAAAATCTTTCTACAAAGAAAATACTAGACCTGTCTGACCCTACAGGTGAATTTTATGAAACATAGAAATAATAGCTAACTCTGATTTTATATTTACTGCTATAGACAATCTAAGAAAATGGAATACTTCTGTTCATTTTAAGAGGCAGTCTAGCAAACCTTGCTAACAAACTCTTACAAGGAAAGAATGAGGTAAGATAAAGTATAGATCAATCATATTCATAAATACCAATGCAAACATCCTAAAGAAAATATTATCAAACCAAATTCTGCAATTATTTAGTTGGGTTACTCTAAGAATACAGAATTGTCTTAAAAAAAGATTATCTTAATTTTAGGAAATTATGTAAGTTAGATATGAAATAATAAAAACCATATGATTGTTCTAGTAGACACAGAAAAAAATTTGCTAAAATTCAACATGCTTTTATTATGAAAAGCTCTTAGTAAACTAGGAAAAGACAGGAATTTCTTTAACCTAATAAATGCCATCAATTAAGACTACAGCCAATATCATACTTAATGATGTAATAGGGAAAGCATTCCCTTCAAGATCAGGAATGAGTAGAGTAATCCAAACAATACACTTTACTTTTTAATAAAACTATAAGTTTATTTGGATTTCACCAGTTTCCCACCAAAATCCTTTATCTGTTTCAGGATCCAATTCACAAACACATGTCGCCATTAGTTTTCATGTCTCCTTGATTTGCTCTACAAATCTGTAATGGCTCCTCAGTCTTTCCTTATCTTTCATGACCTGGACACTTCTGAAAAGCACTGATCAGGTATTTTGAAGACTATTCTTCAATTTGGGTTTCTCTGATGCTTTCTCATGGTTAGAGAAATGCTGTGGATTTCTGGGAACAAAATCACAGAGGGGGTGCACGTTGTGGCTTTGCAGCTCCTCTCTTCAAGAAGTGAAGTCTATGTTTCCTCTCTTGAATCTGAGATGGCATTGTGACTTGCTGTGGAAAATAGAATGTGATGGAAATGAGGTGATGTGAAGATCTCACACACTTCTGCTTATTTTTGGGACACTGAGAAGCTCCTATGTGTACAGGCCTGAGCTAACCTGTTGTATGACTAGAGGCCACAGGAGCAGAGATAAGCAGTCAGCCAAGGCCACCCTGGACCGCCAGATAGCCTCCAGCCAACTAATCAGGGGCTACAGGTGCATGAGTGAGCCCAACCAAGACAAGAGGAACTGCCCATCTGAACCCAGCCTAAGTCACTAACTCACAAATCATGAGCTGAATAAGCAATTGTGATTTTAAGTCACTAAGTTTTGGGGTTACACAGCAAAACTAACCAATACACTCATTTCCCAGCCTGCAACTGTGTGATATAGTAAGCAAACATAGACTTTGGTGTCAGACAGATCTGGGTTCAAATCCTGTTTTTGTTGCTTATTAGCTGTGTGGTCTTGGAGAGTCACTTCGTCTGATTCATTTTTGAAGTGGAAATAACAATTTCCACAAATACATTGTTGTGAGGAGTAAATAGGGCAATTCGTATAAAGCTAGCAACACAGAACTTAGTACGTAATAGATGCGCTGTAACTGAGGTTCTGTCCAAGAACCAAGGTGATACCTTCTTAAAGTTCAAGGTGTAGGAGGTGGCATCTTTCTGGGAACCAAGTCTTCTGTCACTAATAGTGTGTCACTTTTGTTTTTCAGAGAAAACATTCTTTAAACCATATCTTGACTGTTTTCATTACCATTAATTTCCATTTGCACTTTTCAACTTCTGATTTCCTAAAGAATGAAATACAGTGTCTGTTCCTGCAAGACATTTCCTTGGTGATAACCTTGTTCTGCACCAGAGATCTCTGGAGATCTGAGGCTCAAAGTTCTGTAGACACAAAGGAATAAAACGAATCCCACCCATTCCTTTAAACGAAAGTTTTCATGCTGCCAAGTGCTGTGGAATTATATAATTATCGGTTTTGCTTTGTTAGATAATTGTACTTTTTAAATGCTTTCCTGAAAATAGCTTTAAAAAATCTACATTATTCTATGTTCTCTGAAACTTAGGGATAATGTGAGGAGGTTTTGTCCAATGTTCTTGGTGTCAAGTGCTGCAAGAAACGATATTATTGAAGGTGAACCAAAACAAAGTTAGGACATTTTTTTCCTTCCTTAGTCTTTTCAGTGACACAGAAAAGGCTGTTTCATTTCCCTAGGTCTCATGTTCTCCACCCACTCTCACTGCAAGTGGGATGGTCTAAAGATTCATGGAAGACTTGCAGCATTCTTGAAATTTCAAACCAGGAAGGTTCTATGCAACTGTAAAGACAAATTCAAGGACTACATACAAAAGACAATGAATATCCAGACCCAGCTGTGACTGCCCAGATTTCATATTGCAAGCGAAACTGTGCTGCAGTTGTATTTTTATTTTTAACATGCTTATTTGGGAACTTATTCTGTTTTTTACTTTAGGCCTCTCATGGGGATTTGGATCAGGCAACTTACCAACTTTAGGTTCAAAAAATCATCACAATTTTCAAATATGACAAAGCATGACATTAAAAAGTCAAGATAAACAACAATCATTTCAGATCACCTAGGAGAAAAGTATTTTTTTTTCTCATAAGGTTATCTACATCTGCCAGCATAAACAGTAGGTCAGGCTCACCCTCTCTCTAGCTGTTTTCTTTCCTAACTCCTTATTTCTACTAAATCACAATTGCAGGTACTCAGGAAACCAGCAGGTGTTTGATAGCTCTATTAGTTTGTTTGGATATTGGAATTGGACTATCGCTCAGAAATCGCATGCTGAAGACTACAGTCAGTCTGTTAAGTTGACAGTGACATTGCGTTCTGAGCCCCAGAGGGTAAATGTTTGAACTTGGAAGAGATTCCTCCCCGCATTCCAGTTCTGCTATTGCTTGACTTGGCCCAGGAAAGATTTTTCTTCATGGTCTGGTGCAGTGTTTGAATGTGGCCTTTAACCATGCTCAATAATATGATAATGACTTTTCTCTGATGAATAAAGAAAAGAAAATGTAGGGTAAAAAAGTCCTACTCGGTGATGCACTCATCTGTGCCACAGCTCAACCGCCCTCTGGAATTCCACTATCTCATCTTTGATATTTCCAATTGTGATATATTTATTAGCTTTGTGGTTGTAAGTTCAGCTTCTCTAAGATCCTGCATATGTCACTGACACTTGCCACTTGGAATCATAGAAGCGGTCTTTTATTTATGTTATCAGTGACATGAAGAAGCCACTTTTACAATCTCATCTTCATCTCTATAATTCCCTGTAACACTTCTTGAGCGATCATCCTCGAAGGTGGGAAAAGCAGAATTGTTCTTTGTGCTCGTTCCTTCTCACAGCATGCTGGGAAAGCAAACACCAACTGAATCGCTGTACTTTGATCACATTCATGATTTTCACTGGGTCCTTCGACGTGATACCAGGACCAGCAGGCATGCTGTTGACCTCTGAATATCCTCTGATGATAAGGCTGTGTGTGGAATGGCCCTGAATCTCCCTTTTTGGTTCCCATGTGGCTGCGTCTCCATCAGTCCTGACCCCAACCCTTGTTTTCCAGTTTAGAGCACAGCTGCCAAAACAATCTCTTCTCCCGGAGCATGAGAGTCATCGAGGACTTTCCCCTCATGTTTGGGTCAAGAGCTGGATTACATTTTGCAGTGCTTTGTCCAAATCCAGGCTGAAGTGACTTTTATCACACACACACGGTGCAGACTGCCCTTTCCTCTTGTATCCCATTGATTTTATGTGACTCCCCATATTGTCATTTGATAAGGGACGTTTGCCAATATCCTTCTCTGCTTTCTCTCCAGGCATAATTCTGTCTTGATTGTCGTGGCTGATTTTACAAGATATTCACTCCTGTTTTCACTGTGAGGAGTACAGCATGGAGTCCCACACCTGCAGCCTTGCTCTTTCTTTCAGCCATTAGTGAACAATTTGTCAGTGTCACACTGGGGGCATGGAACATCCTGGAGAGAGTGGGGAGAAACTGGCTAACCTCTAACTGTGGTTCTGTCACTTTACTTTGTTTGAAAATGATGAAAAGTGGAGATGACTTCCTGCCATTTTTTCCAACAGGGGTTCAAGATAGACTGCTTTCCAGCATTAGGGTTCAGTGGATTGATGATCCAGTGATGGTCAGATTTTACGTCTTCGCTGTTGAACCTCCTGCTTGCTTTTAAACTAAACAGCAAAAAACCCCACCTGTGTGTGTGAAACCACACGCCAGTCCCTAGCATCATTCACTTGTCACAGCACAGACATCACGTTTGAGGCTTCTACTGGAGTCTTCACTATTTACATTTAAATAATTAAAAAAACATTATTTAGAGTGGCGATGTTTACAATACTATTTTCTTTACCCCCTTTAGGCTTCAATGAAGTGCTTCATACAACTATGAAGAGTCAGTGGAAAGAAATAAATATAATTATCTTAAGTACCCAGAGCTGCCACTGGAAATTTAAGATGCTCTATCAAGATTGTGGAAGAGGGGCACCTGGGTGGCTCAGTCGTTAAGCGCCTGCCTTCAAGCTCAGGTCATGATCCCAGGATCCTGGGATCGAGCCCCCGCATCGGGTCCCCTGCTCAGCAGGAAGCCTGCTTCTCCCTCTCCTACTCGCCCTGCTTGTGTTCTTTCTCTCGCCGTGTTTGTCTCTGTCAAATAAATAAATAAAATCTTAAAAAAAAAAAAAAAAGATTGTGGAAGAAACTTCCAATATTTTAAGCTCTAGACAAGAAAGATTGCCCAAGACCATACTGAAAGAATAATGACACCCAGGTTAGAGAGCACAGTGCAGTGATTGTGTCTGACTTATCACAGTCTGGTGGGTTCCATGCCAATAGGATAATGGAATTATGTCTGCGGTGATGGCTAACAGAAATTCAAAAGCAGGGGCGCCTGGGCGGCTCAGTGGGTTAAAGCCTCTGCCTTCGGCTCAGGTCATGATCTCAGGGTCCTGGGATCGAGCCCCGCATTGGGCTCTCTGCTCAGCAGGGAGCCTGCTTCCTCCTCTCTCTCTGCCTGCCTCTCTGCCTACTTGAGATCTCGCTCTCTCTCTATCAAATAACTAAATAAAAAATCTTAAAAAAAAAAAAAGAAATCCAAAAGCAAACTAGATAAAAGAAAAACTGAAGTGTCTTGAGAAATTATTTCAGATGTCATGAGCTCCTTCTCTGACATCATGCCAACATTCAATACATAATGGATAGACATCAGGGTTACAACCTAATTACTCAACACTACATCTTTCAGAAAAATAAAATCATGGAACTATCACTAGGATAGTCTTACTCTTAATTTTTTTTTTTTTTTAGTTTAGATTGTGGATTGAGGGGGATTCTGAGGTAGAGAGTCACAGCAATCTTATTTGGAATGTATCTTATAGTGGGATCAGTCACTCTTCATTGTTTTTGAGGATCTTTGTGTCCTCATCGCCTGGCATGGTGACATAATGACTGAACATAGTGCCTGGTAATTATTTACTGGATGAATAAGTGGATAAATTCATGGTGGAAGCAAGACATGGTGGAAGGAGCATGGGCACTGGAGTCAGACCTGGATTCTGATATTAGCTCTGCAACTGACGAGGCTGTTGTGTGCCTTTTGGGTGAGCTTCTTAAGCTTTCCAATTCTCAGCTTCGCTAAGTGTTTAAAAACAGGGAACAGCCTCAGAAAAATGGTAAGATGACCCTACCTCACAGACTTATGAGGCTTACAAGAGATGTCCCTTCGTGGAAGCTCCTGATAGTTCCGAGATGCTTGTCTCCCCTCTTGCAGTGGACTTCTCCCCTTGGTAAGGATTTTGAGAATGTTCAGAGAAGGGGTAAACCTACTGAGTGGTAAAGAACTGAAAGGGTTAGATTAAACCAGAAAGACTGCCTTGAACCAGAGAATGAAGAACTTGAATTTTTTTTTTCCAGAAAAGTCTTCACCATTATTAAACATACAACAAATAAGTACACTTTGGTGGCTTGCTCTTCTCCATTCCATCCAAAGACAGACCACAGAAATGTGTTGACAGTACAGCAAGGCTCTGCAAACTTTTTCTGTAAAGAACGAGGTAATAAATATTTTTGATGTTGTGGAATACACAGTCTGTGTCATAACTCTTCAAAAGCAGCATAGACAGTATGTAAAGAAACAGGTATGGCTGTATTCTGATAAAACTTTATTTACACATGCTGGCAATGGGCCAGGTTTGGTGGTGAGTTCCATACAGATCCCTGCCTTAGAGCAGGAACCCTTCAGCTAAATATAAGAACCAGGAGGGATGCTTGGGTGGTTCAGTGGCCTAAGCGTCTGCCTTCTACCCAGGTCATGATTCCGGGGTCCTGGAATCAACCCCCTTGTCAGGCTCCCCACTCAGCGGGGAGTCTGCTTCTCCTTCTCCCTCTGCCCCTCCCTCCGCTAGTGCTCTCTCTCTCTCAAATAAATGAATAAAAAAAAAAAAAAAAAGGAACAAGGGAAGGTCTTTTCACTTCCTCTCTGTTTCTCTTTGAGGATAGCACCCATATCCAAGGTAACCTATTCTTTATATTTGACATCTAGATGAACAGGAAAAATTCATCTAAAGCCAACCTAGTCACTGATAAATTAATTTTAAAGTTTTATATAAGAGGGTCTGAGCCTCAATTCCTTTATAGGGTTCTCAGTTTCAATGTGTCCCATACATAGGCATGAACTGTACGTATGTATACATTTTGCAAATTCCCATAGGCCAATGTATGTTTTTAATTTTGTGTGTGCCTACAAATCTTCTTCTGGAATCTTAGGACTGGATATAATTTACTTATTCTCTCTTCTTTTTTGAGGGCAAATGTGGTAATTTAGTAAGAGATTACAGATATTTTTGTATTTAAGTCTAGTTTTCTCAGACTTAGGCCCAGTTCAATTTTCTAGCTATTGTATCTAGTTATAGGCCCAGTGTTTTGAGAAATGTTTCAAAAGTAATGTAGTATCTTATGAGACTTGAAATCTTGCCCTGAATCTACTGCTCTACTATAAGGACTTGAGAATGTTTTCAACTTTCCATTTGTTACTATTCCACATTTGAAAATTAATTAGTAGTTTTGAAAATGGGTTTGTTTTTATTGCTAGAGTGCAGAAACAATGATCTGCATTTTACTTTTATAGCAGCGAGTGCCATATTCTTGGGTACCAGGAGGGCCCAAATAGCAATTTTAGCAGGAGCTTGTATCCAGAAAAAGTGGTAACATTTTAGATATATTCCTTCAGTCATGTCTACACACAGCTGACACAAAGTTATCTGAACCAGAGTGAGAAGAGAGATGACAGGCATGAAGGACATCCGCAGGAAACCCTGTATTTTTAGGCAGTAGTTTTGACTTCTTCCCTTTTAAAACGTTTCACTGGTGTGGACTCAGGCCAAACCTGACAAGTCTTTCAAGCTGGATGGAGGCATTTGGGCTGACTTCAGGTAGATAAGAATCGCTGGCTGAATGGAATGTGCCAGTGACTGGGTCAGTTGTCAGCACTGGGGAGAGATCAGCTTGGCCATGCTGCAGTTCCTTCAAACACCCTACTTTCTTAACTTTCTGCGGTAGTGAGTACGGACTAGTTAGGGCTTGAATCATGGCTTGGCAGTTTACTTACTCGGGAGGTAATGCTGGAGTAAGGGCTGCTCAGGGGCAGCTGGAACAGCATATGGGAAAACATAGCAGCCAAGACAAAGCAAGGAATGTGTGCTAGCTGGAGCCCAGAGTGTCCATGGGGGAATGGCAGGAGATGATGGTTGATAGGTAGACAAGACTAGAGGTTGAAGGACCTTGAAGACCATCCTAAGGAGTTTAGAATTTAACTCTCAGAACAGATTCTTGTTATTTTCATTGGCAGATTTTTTGTGGAGAAATTATGTAACATATAGAGCAATATTGAGAAAGATTTCCTTGAGTCCAGTAAGGCTGATGATCTGGGCGTAAGTATGGAAAGGATATAGCAGTGCAAGGGAGCAGATGCTTGGGGTGGTCTGGTTGGGTTGTAATCGGAGTGTGAACAAGGCGATGGCAGGTTGGCAGGGAGGAGGAGTGGGGGAGAGGACAGGGTTTGGCCACTGGAAGTGGAGTTGACATTCATTCCTGGGTTTATGGCTTGGACAACTGAATTAAATGAGACCAAGAATCTAGTAGGAGGAACAGAATTTGGGGTAATGGATGATGAGTTTTGTTTTGGATATGCTGTGAGAAGTGACTAAGAGAGGCCTCTCAGGAGCTGTCTAGTAGGCCACTGAGCTGATCTCGGGACAGGGGAGATGAAAGTGGTCTGAAGTTAGCACTAAGGCATTGAATAAGCTCAGCCAGGTCAGTGAGTCTACCAAAGCCAAGAGCAAAGCCATAAGACAGAGCAATGTAAGGCCTGAATGGAGAAAGAGAGACCCACGAAGCAGTAAAAATGTTTGCTTTAAGAGGGTGGGGTAGAATGAAGAGTGATGGGTACCATCAAAGCCAGGAGAGGAGAGTGTTTCAAGACAGATCACATGCTGCAGTGCGATGAAATAAAACAAGGACTGCGTCATGTGGTGCTCACCGAGTCTGACAGATAAGATCCTTAGCAGTGCTGTTAAACCAGCAATGCAGAAAGACAGGAAACAAGTCCCTCCCAGCAGGTCTGAGGAGCTGGGCAGAAGGGAGGGAGTGGAGATGAGGAAGGTATAGGAATCTCTCTAGGGATCTAGAAAGGAAAGGAGAGATGCTGTGACAGCTGGAGGTGGGGAGGTGCCTAGAAATGCCCTATCCACATGGTAGGGAGACATGTGACATGTCACTGGAGAAAGCACATTGCAGATTTGTTGGAATAGTCATCTGTGTTAAGATGCTGAATTTTTCTCCTTTTCCTTGATCTCAGTCTGGAGTCATCCTGGGTAACGCTGGGAAGTAGAACAATTTCTTTTAGAGGCCTCATTATCCCTTTATCTAGGTCTTTCCTGCAAGTTTCTCTGGCAGTGGTATCCCACCTGGGATTGACCTCCTGGAAATTTTCTAATTCTTTCCTCAACAAAGCCTACCTGGTGTCCCGGATGTGTCAGTTAATTTCCCTGCCATTAGCAATTTCCCCTCTAGGCTTAGAATATCCTAGGCACAGCCTTTGAAAGGCCCTCATCCCCCTAACTGCCCCCCCCCCCCAGGCTTTACTTCCATTCCACTCCCTCTAATTGCTTTCCCACAGAGCCATGGCTATTTGGACCAGGGATGGACACCTACCCCAAAGCAGCTGATCCAGTATAAGTGGCCTGGTCAGAATAAATAAGCCGGGCTGAGTATATTCCTTACTGGAGAAACTGGAGTCTCAGATGCATCATTTGCAGGAGACATTTGAGAGTCAGGTCACAAGGTGGTAACCAATCTGCTTTTGGATGTTTGTGAGATTTCTTCGGATATCCTTAAACTATCCTGTGCTCTCTGCCATCTTGAGCTAATGGGTGAATTTCGATCACCTGCGAACAGAATAGCTCTGACACCTTAACTAGCCCAACAGGAGTATTATTCCATTCTCTTTAGCTATACTCAGTGAGTTGCTAGTTAAGTGGTTCACTGTAAGCATGATGGATCTTTTCTGTCTTCCATTTGACATAAATGATTGCAAATGTATGTGATCAATGTTTCTCTTAATATGAAAATAAAGTGATTTCCTTTTTGAGTGAATTGATACAAATCGCCACTTAGGAGCTAATAATCATGGACTCTGACTATGGTGACTTAATGCAAGGATTCACTCTCTCTTAAAAGGAAAGTCCAAAATCAATAGTTGAGGGGGGGTGTGATAGCTCCATGATGTTGTAAGGGACTCAGGCTTCTATTTTTCTGCTGTGCAATTCTTAGGGCTTGGCTTCCATCGTCAAGGTGACTGACCACATGACCCAAGATGGCTGTTGAAGCTCCAGCCATCATCAACCATCATGTGTGCTAGCTTTCACCATAATGCCGAGAAAAAAGCCAGCCCTTTGTCTCACTCTCAGGTCTGTAAGTCTGGTGGGGTAGCTCTGCTTTAGTCTGTGGGTTGGCTGAATTCAGCAGCAGGTCCAAGTTTAGGACTGCTACATGTTTCTTAACATTTTGCTTGGACCAGCAGCTACCTGGGCTGTGGGCAGGAGCATACAATGGTTAAAGCAAATCACAGGACTACATTCCAAGCCTCTGTTCCCATTGTGTCTGATAATATCTCATGGGCCAAAGTCAGAAAAATGGTCAAGTCTAAAATCAAGGTTTGGGAAGTACATTCCATGTAGATGGGTTGTCTAATTCTATTAAGGGATGGGGTGAAGAATTGAAAATAATAATTAAACCAACCACAGACATTATGTGTGAAATCCTGGACAAAAGAAGGAGGTTGAGAGGGACAAAGGAACATACCTATTAACCATATCCGTCTTTAAGGAGCCTATTTGAAATTCCCACACAGCCCATCCTATTCTACTTAATTGGCCAGAAACTTTCCATATGACTATACCTGATTGCAAGGGAGCCCAGGAAATGTATTCTTTATTCCAGGCTGCAGGCTGCTCAGCTAAACACTAGGGTCTATTTCTAGGTCAGAAAGAGGGAAGAAGTATTCAGGCAACTAGTGATGTCTTCCACAGTATTCAGCAAAATGCATCATATTTACTCCTCACTGTTGCAAGGTACTCTGATAACTTCAATTAAGGTGTTCATTTGTATCTTATTAACATATAAATGATTATCTAACCAGTAATTAAACACTGGTGGACTGTTGGCTTTGGCAAAAAGGAAAAACATAAGTCATCTGAGTTCTCTTCCACAAGTTAGTTTTTCTTAAACTCATTTTCAGTTTTATTTACTCCTAAAATATAAATGATGGGGCCAGGAGGAGTGGCTGTTAAAGGCTTCTAAAAAGAAAGTGTTTAAGTAGCTGTAGGGCACTTACCTCCAAGAGAAATTTCCAAATACGCTCTTCCTTTAGGCTTTTGCTGAAATGTCACCTTGTCAGTGAGGTCTTTCCTGACTGCCCAACTTAAAATAACCACTTTCCCCTTTCCTCACTTCCTTTTTCTCCATACCATTTATAATCATACTCAATTATTTCATTATCTGCCTCCTCTCACTAGAGGGCGAGTGACTTGGAGGCAGGTCACTTGTCATTTTGGTCACTGTTGGTGGACTGGATTGCTGACTGTGCTCCTCTATGATCGCTTTGGGTTGTCTGGTCATCTCGCCAGCCAAAAGCAGAGGTTTCTTTTTCACACAATGGCTTCATGAGGCTGTTGCAGCCATTCTGTGACCCTGAGGCAACAGCCTGAGTCTGAGGAGAAAAGGCAATCTGTTGAAGGTGGGCATTTAGAAGCCTGGAATGATATTTGGTCCTGAGCTCATCCCTGAGAGGCAGGAACAGCCTTCTTTTAGACTTGCTCTGTGTATGAGAAAGACAGATGCTGACATCTGGGACCTGGCCTGGTACTCTTAGCTCAGCCTCCGTGTTCTGTTGAACCCCAACGATTTCACAGAACAACATTGGACAAGGGCTCTCTGTGACCTGACGGATCAGAGCAAAATCAAGACCACTTTTGTAATCTTGTCAGTGGCCACGTGGAGAGGTGTGCGTGTGGTCGTCCCCTGCATTCACCATCTCTCCCAGGAAGACAGGAGGCTGAGGGCTGTTGTGTAGCCTGTGCCTTAGAAGCCACGGGTGTGGTGAGAGTGTGAGCAGGTCTCTGAATCTAGGGGGCCACAGGATGTAGGTGGCTGAGGGACCTCGTGTCAGCGTGCTACAGTAGTGGGAACGGGGTGGGATGGAGGGAGTGGTGCGGGAAGTCTGGACTCGGAACTGCCAGGAGGCTCAAGGGCTGTAGGGTTCCCGAGGCTGTCTTTGGTTTGCCACCTACAGAGAAGGTGGGCGAGGCTCACGTTCAAAGCAGGATCCCGCCTGGCTCCAGGGCGCGCAGGGCGGGGAAGGAGTACGGGAAGGCTGGACCGGGCGGGGCGGGGAGGGCGGGGCCGCCCAGGGGTCCCCGAGGGCCACCTCCCGGCACAAGCAGGCGGAGTAGGGGTGTGGGCGCCGGTTCCCCGCCCACCCCGCCCCGCCTCCAGGCCCCAGCGCTGCGCGCACGCCGGGCCCGCGCGGGGAGCGAGGCTGCGGCGCCGCGCGGTTGCTAAGCCCGGCGCCCCCGGAGACGTTCCCGGTGGCTGTCACCCGGCGCGGCGCGGGGCGGGCGGCGGGAGAGAAAGGAGAGAGGGCGGGCGCGGGCGGGTGCCGGCGGGCGGCTACTCGGTCGCGCCCCGCCTCCCCGCGCCAGCTCGGCCGTCGAGCCGCGGCCCCGCGCTGCCACCGCTGCGCCCCGGGCTCCGGAGCCCGCCGCCCCGCCATGCCCGCCGCCGCGCCCACTCTGCGCCCGCCGCCGCCCCCGGCCCGGCCGGCGCCCCCCGCTCCGGGTAAGTGCCTCGCGCCCGGGCCCTAGCGGGTTCAGGACGCGCAGACCCCGCTCGGTGCGGGGTGGGGCAGCCTGCCAGCCCCGCTGGGGTGCCCCAAGTGTGTGTGTGTGTGTGTGTGTCCGCACGCGCGCCTACACCTGCTGGAACTCGCTTGCTCGGGGATAGGGGGTAACGCTGTCCGCAGCTAGTTTCCTCACCGTTGCCAGCCAGAGGGGCCTTCCCGGGAAACGCGTGGGCATCCTTCGAGGTGCCGTGGGGCTGCGGAAGAGTGCATTGCACCCGGCAGGCAGCTGACGTTTATTGAGCATCTCAGTGTGCCAAGCGCTTTGCCTCGACTTGACCACCTTCCATTCTTTTGACAACCTGTAAGGAAGGCGGAATTATCCCCATTTCTCAGATGAGCAACAGCCCTGCCCAGAATTCTTGACTTGCCCGAAGTCATGTGGCTTGGGAGCGGTAGAGCTGGGATTTGAACTCAGGTCTCAGGAGCTCTCCGACCGAGCTAAAAGGAAGGAAACACCTTAGAACTAGGTAAAGAAACACACAGAAGAACTAAAGACCATCAGGATAAAGGCTACAGGCAAAGCATTTGGAATTAACAGGAAGAAAAAATGAGTTCGTGAAATCTCCCATCACTTAATTTCAAATCTAAGACCGCATTTACACTGCCTTCTACGTCTGGCTCTGGGGAGGAGGTGTTGGGAGGTGGAGACAAGACTGCGCCAGGGCTGGGCAGAGGCGGCTGGGGACACCTTCTCCGGGGATCCGCCTGCTGGGAATGGGGGGTGGTGGTGAGGAGAAGTTGTGGAGGGAACTCAGTTGTTATTCATTGCCAACGTTAGTCATCCCTTCACCTCACCCCTCCTCATGGATTCCATCTCCTTCCTTTACTCTGTGTTTTGTCCAAGATGATAGTGGTCACACTGAAGCTGGTCCTACTGCCATCACTGTGCTTCACCGAGCATCTTGGCATGAGGGGGTCCTGTGCTTGGGTGACTGGGTTAGGAGCTGCGAGGGCAGTCTGGGTTACTGCCTGGAGAGGTTTTCTGGTGGGCTAGTGTGGAGCTGACAATCGCCATCACAACCAGTAAGGCATCTACAGCGGAAGCCAAGCCCTGGGCTTTTCTGTAAGGGGCAAGGCAGCCAGAAGCAGGGGCCTTGGGAAGTAAGAAAGGAAAGGCACGTTGGGGTTGCCTGGCAGCCCAACTTTGGAAAAGCATTTCAGTTTAATATTTGGATTGCTTTGGGTGGTGCCCTAGAAGGCTTCACTAGAGAAAGAACAGAGAGGCAGAAAACGATGACCGAACGATGCTCTGTAACTCACTTCATTTAGGTTTAAAAGGTCTTTGAGTTGTGTTCTTTGATGGTGAGCTAAAAAAGCGTGGGAAGGGAGAGTCTCCGCGTGAGAACCCCATGAAGCCCTCAGAATAACAGAGACGAAGTCTTAGTTTACCGTGGCCGGGCTGTGGGCAAAGCTCGGAGAGGGAAATGCTGGACCACTGAGCTTCAGTGCTCGGCTTATTGTCTGTGGTACCCACATTTTCCCCACCTTTTCCTTTGGTGGCCTCCTGTTCACATCTAAATTTGGCCCTTGTGGTGGTGAAGCAGAGCCCCTTTTGAAGATGCATATGTGGGGGAGTTCTTTGGAAAGGATGTTTTGTTAGCTACCTGGTAATGTAGGTCAGGAGAGGGAAATGTAGGGAGAGTGGAGAGGTGGGGAAGAAGACAGTCGTACTGGGAATCAGAGTGGAGTTCCATCCCCAGAGGTCTGCGGCTTCCCGGTGACCTGGGGACAAGTCGCTAAACTTCCCTGGGAATGTCAGTATCTTCAACTTTCTTTATTTAATAATAATTGTCGAGCCGACCGCAGAGGGTTGTTGATGATCAAAGGGGAGATATTTTCATGGACTCATCAGACACTTATTGAGCAAGTCCATAAAATCAGTGCCCAGAGAGAATGGGCAGTCTCTCAGGGATGGTGGTGTATGTGGGGGATTCGTGGTGCAGGCAGAACTTTGCAAACGGCAGGGTGCCTTGTAGTGTGTAGTTATGGGGGGTAGAGCTCTTGAGTCCATTGGTACTGCCTCCAAATCGCTTCAAAGCTGTGTGATCCTCAGTGGGATACCCAACTACTCTGAGCCTCCATTTCCTCATTGGTAAAATGGGCATGGTCATATTATTCTGGGGATTTAGTGATGTAAGGCACTTAGCAGATATTACTACAAATTGAAAGTATTATTATTCAAGTTACCTTTTAGGCTGAAGGGATTCTATTTGGGTGCCTTGGGCCAGTGCTTCTCAAATATTCTTAGGCATATGACTCATCTGGGGATCTTGCTAAAATGCAGATTCTGATCCAGGAGGTCTGGGCTGGGCCCTGAGATTCTGCTTTTCTCACCCGCTCCTAAGTTCTGTCAGTGTTACTTGTTTGGAGACCACACTTTGAGTACCAGGCCCTAGGCCCCTCTTAGGGCTGAGGAGCACTGTGCTTGAAGAGATGATGGGGAGGGTTGGGCCGTCTGGGCAGGTCTGGTTGTTGCTGCGGCAGTGACAGCTGGGACTTGGTCCCTGCAGGGGTAATGGATCTAACTTCCGTCAAGTGCCTTAGACCAGCCTCCTGGAGGAAGCGCTTCCTGGCCAGATGACCAAATGGTGCCTACTCTCCCTGCACGCTGGGGCTGGCATTCTAGGATTAAGGAACAGCATATGCAAAGGTCAGGTGTCATGAAACAGCTTGGTGTGTTCAGGTCATTGAACTAAGAGCTGTTGGGAGCATGGCTTTCATGAGAAGGGCTGGGGCAGGGAGGCCGAGCTCTGTTCCTGAGAATGTATTAGTCAGGATGGGCTAAGGTCTCCTGCAGGAACAAATGAACTCCAGCACCCTCAAAGCTTAACCCGATCAAGGGTACCTGCCCCTCATACTCTTTGTCCCTCCAGGTCAGCAGAGGGCCAAGTTGGAAGACCTTTGCCCGTCTTGAAGGCACACCATTTAGAAAACGTGGCCTCTGTAGTCACCAGCTCAGGAAGAGATTGTGGGAGAGTTGCTCTCCGACTCCTCTGTGCTTCACTCTGGAACTGAGGCATCGCCGCTCGTGCCCACAGCCCACTGATCAGACCTCCCGGGGAAGGGGGCTAGGAAAGGTTGGGGGTTGGTGTGTGTGGATGGAAAGTTCAGAGGACATCACCATCTCTCCCACATAGGCCTTGTTACAGACCTTAAGCCTCGTTCTGAAGGCCAGAGTTTCTCAAATGGGAGTAACATGTGAATTCCTTTAAAGGAAACAAAATATTGTAGATTCCTAGTGGCGGCTTGAATTATTTTTATTATAATGCAATTCAAAGATGTAGTGGCATGAAATAGGTCTGTATTCTTTGCTTGGAGCTTGCATAGGACTATAAAACCCAAACAAGTATATATGCAAAAATATCAACACAGCTACAAATCGAGAAATTCAAACGAACTGGTTGAATTTAGTGTGATGGACGAAGTTATTTTCGCTACAATGAAATCACTGTTTCTAATTCTAAAAACAACTGTTCAGGTCTTGCGAGTTTGGTGTGCTGTATGTCGTGCCACATGGATTGCCTGCTGGCTCGGTTCTCATTAGTTCTCTCTGTGTTAAGTCTGATTTGTGATTTTCTTATTAGCCTGTGACAGTTAAAATATTTCCAGTCGCTAAATGTATCATAAACGCGTGAATACACCCCGTGAAACTATGCGGCAGCTCTTGGCCATAACACGGTTGTTCACATGATCCAGACTCTGTTTCTGTTGATTTTTCCTTGGATAATCTTTTTTTTTTTTTTAAGATTTTATTTATTTATTTGACAGAGAGAGAGATCACAAGTAAGCAGAGAGGCAGGCAGAGAGAGAGGGGGAAGCAGGCTTCCGGCTGAGCAGAGAGCCCGATGTGGGGCTTGATCCCAGGACCCTGAGACCATGACCTGAGCCGAAGGCAGAGGCTTTAACCCACTGAGCCACCCAGGCGCCCCTTTCTCTGGATAATCTTAAAAAAAATTGTCATGGAAATGGAAGCACAAAGTTAAACAAACATAATTTGAGAGAACTGGCAAATCCCCTGGAATGCATCTGAGGATCCTCGGAAATTTGAGGAGCAAGTTGAAAAAACCCCTGGAGTGTTTAATGAAGGAGGCAGGTGACCAGCTTGGTGGCTCAGAGATATTGCTTGTCCAGGCATGGGTAGGTGGGGGGTGGGGCGGAGGGCCAGAGACAGTGGGGTCAGGTCCCACGTGCGAGGGGAGGCGCCGAGGCAGTAAGTAGTTAGGGAATGGAGAGAAGGTGCCAGATTTGAGAGAGATTTGGGAGGTGGAATCCACAGGACTCGGAGATTGGCTGGGGGAGGCGTGGGGAGGGAAGAGAAGTCAGAGAGGGCTCATCGCCATGGGGTCGGGGTGGCCGACGGTGCCACTGACTAGGGTGAGGGCCACCCGTGTCCATGGGAAGCACAGAAGAGCTCCAGGGTGGAGCTGGGCTACCCAGAGTCATCATCCCGTCTTTCCTGACGGACTTGAGCTTTCCCGAACAGATTTCTGAGGAACGGCAGTGTCTTGCCGTGTCTGTTTTTTCCTCTCCAGGACTTTTCGTTAGTGCTCATTTGTATGATAGGATTGGCTTCGTTAGCCTTTCTGTTGTGCCTGCTACTCCTGACCCATTGGAGCAGGTTCTCTGTGGACTAATTAGGCACATCCTTTGTGTCTTCTCTGTGTTTCGAGAAAGTGAAAGATATTTGAGAAAATCGTGGATGGTTCTGAAAGGGAAGCTGTCATACCATATAAAGTGAGATTAGTTATCTGTTTTCAGTTTTTAAGAGCACCAAGTCTGGTTTTTTTTTTTTTTTGGACAGAGATACTCAAAATTCTCCGAGGAGAGAACAGGTGCAGTGCAGGTTCAACGATCTCTAGGTAATTATGTAACAAGGAATCTGGAAACTCTGCCCTGGGGGAAGCCGTGGGCAGAGAACGTGAGGGCACCCAAACAGACACCCCAATAAAAATGTCACAAACTGAAGGCAAATCACTGCGGTGGCCAGAGTGAGATCTTGTATTAATTAAAGTTATGGGCACGAAATAATTTAAAATGTAATCTGGCGTTTCCTCTTTGTGTGAGTTATTAACTTAACCTACCCGATGGAAGCCCCAGGAGCAAGCTGCCAGAGTAGTTTCCCTTCTGTGTGTTCTCACTCACGACCAATTGCTACTTGTCTCTTGGCCTTGGCACAGCCATGACCTTCGTGGCAGAGCTTCTGACATCCTCCAGGGGACCTGCGCCCCACTGCATCTCTTTGGAATTGGTGACAAATGGTCTGTAAGCAAGTGCTGACCTGTCACATGCTACCAGAGCACAGGCACCGTGTCTCTTCATCTTGGACTCCCCCCCTACCCCCCAGACTAGTGGAGCATTTTTCCAAAGACCTGGCTCCGCACCCATGAGCTAGTCAGGGCACCTTTGAGAATCATCGTTAGGCATCAGGGCTGGTCGGAGGAGCAGATGTCCCCAGCCATGGTGGCCTGGGTTTTGGAACGACTCTTCTGGGAATGGGTTGGGTGAAGCTGGTGTTCAACGTAGTTCACACGCTATGTTGATTTTAGATCGGCTGTAACCAGAATCCTTGAGTCTCTCCATCTGTGGCCGACAGCCCGTGCTCCCCACATATCCATGTGCTCCTCTTCTTTAGCAGATGCTATCAGCCCTGGCCTTAGTTCCTCTTCTTATGGTTCCCCCACAATCCACTGCAACTGTGTTTGAGGGCTTTCTCCGGCTATGGGGGACTGGCTCACCCATTCTTGGAGAAAGCCAGAAGTGTTGGGGAGTTCATGCCCCTGGGAGCCACCCTCAACCCCTCATGGAGGGGAATGGGTGGATGAATATCACGGTTACCTTGCCCCTCTGGTGGGACAACCCTCGGGCATGTTCTACCCATCCCCCAGAAGTTTTCTGTCTGAGCTGAGCCCAGGTTGTCCATAGCAGCGACCAGCTCGACCACGCTGCTCTAGAGCCTCATTGCTTCACCCTCCTCCACGCTTCCTGGGATCCCTTCCCAACTCAACTCGAATCCTGACCCCAGGCTCTGCTTTTGGGAGAGTCCAACCCAAAACCCTTTTGGGTTGAATGAGGCCACTGGACTCTGGGTGGCAGTGCTGCGTGTTGCTTCTCTTGCAGAGCAGATAAGAGTGGGGACACTGCCATTGTGTGCATCCTGCTTGGAGGGTTGGGGATGGAGGAGGGCTGCTTAGTCCACATGGAATTCATACGGGCAAGAATTCTTCTTATGGTAGCTGCTGAGCTCAGCTTTTGAGGCCCCTACCTACCTGCCACGTGGTGCCAGCACTGTCCCTGTGGGGTGCCAACACCGAAGTCAATCCATCCTCCATTTCCCCATCCTGTGCTGATGCCCGAGAGCTCAAGATCTTACGCCTGTGACCTCCTTTAATGCTTCCAATGTCCAAACTTGTTCTCCCTTCGGTGGTTTGATTATATTAAAATATGATTTATTGATGTGTTTCTGTGGCTTTTAAGGCATCTGGAATCCCAATTCATTTTACTTCCAATTATTAACCAATTATTTCAATACTGAGTAAAAATGGTTCTTACCTTTCTGATTAGTTTGTAATGATCTTGTATTATACATTAAATTCTCATGCAAGGTGGTATCTATTTTGAGGCTACAATTTTCTTTTTTCCTCAAATCCAGCTATTCTTGTGTAAGTACTAAGATCTTGCAATTGGAGCTCCGTAATATATTTTACTATATTCATTACTCATTCTCATCTCTCTCCTGTCTTCCCTCAAAAATTGCATCAGTACTTAAATGGCATCAAACCTACAGATTACAATTGGAAAGAACTGATTTTTTTTTTTTTTTTTGAGAGAGAGAATATGCAAGTTGTGTGGGGAGAGTAGGGAGAGGGAGAATCCAAGCAGGCTTCATGCCCAGCATGGAGCCTGACATGGGGCTCGATCTCACATCCCTGAAATCATGACCTGAGCTGAAATCAAGAGCTGGACACTTAACCAACTCAGCCACCCAGCCACCCTGGGAAGAACGGATACGTTTAATTGATGAAGACTTCACATTCTGGAATGGAAAGTCATTTAAATTTGCTCATCAGTGTCTCTGACTGGCACTAGACATCACTAGCCCCAACATCATAGTCTTCCCTTAGATGATTGACACTTGTTAGTAATAGCATGTTTATATTGTGAGTCTGGATAAAAAGATGATATCAGCGATCTTCAGTGAGGTTAAAGACAGGCCTAGTATGTCAGCTGTTGATGTAGAACAAAATAAAAGGACACCACAGCCCTGGTCAGGGTCTTACCTTGTGTTTGAGTTAAGAAAACCAAAATCATCGGCCATATTAGTTCAAGAAGGAAAAGGAGACAGAGAACAATTGAGTGCATTAGATTGAAGCTCCTTTTTCTTTCTGGAACTTGGAGTCAACCTATGACCAAGAGTTGCAGACCTCCCCGGTAATGTAATTTTAAGGAAGCTCCTTTGTAAAGTTTTAAGTCTGCTGTGTGCCGGCTATTTGAACCTTGGAGTGCTTTCTCTTTAATGCCATTAGTATTAATTTAGAATTCAAAGGAGTTGATCATTTTCTACAAGAATGGCATAGCTGAAGATGTCTTATTGGTTTTGAAGATGGTATTTTCCAGAGATGTCCCATAGTGTGAAAGGGAAACAGGAGTCCACACTCACATTAAGGAGAAATGAAGAATAAATGAAAAAAATCTGAGAACCAGTTGAAAGACCCCTGTGTTTCCCATGTTCCCAGGAACATTTGTTAGTTATTTGCTTTTTCCCCCAGTTGCTTTGTCTACATTACAAAGCAAAGGCAGCAGAGGCTGCCTGGTTCTCTTTTTTAGCTTGCTCTCTTCATCATGAGTACAAAGTAGGTGTTTTTGTGAAGCTGTTTTCTTAGAAAGGAAAGTAGAGTGTTGGTGGAGAGGTGGAGAGGAGATGGGTAGGGAGACAGAGCGATAGCACTCTTTATCTTGCCCCTCCCCCCGCCATGTTTGCTTGGCCATAAATAGGAGGCATGGGCTTTTAGTAGTCTTAAGTGAGGATGTTAACAAAGAAAAAAACATACATGACGGGTTTTTATTCTATTGGGAGGAGGGAGCGGAATTTTAAATATCTGCCCATCCCAGGGGGAAAAAAACAGGGAAAGTTTTATATTCTCCATGCTGCCTTGAATAACTGTCAAAAATTCTCAGCAGTTTTTGGCTAGCCAGCAGCCTTGATCTGGAGGCTGGCATTGTGTTTTCTTAACCTACAATTAACTACCATCCACTCAAAATTCAACCAGTAACAGTCATATTCTTTTGTGCTTTTTAGGGAACTCTTTCTTAAAGGTTCTTACAGTTCTTTTCCTACCCTTGAAAATATCAGTTTTTAGTGTAAAAGCTACAAAATTAGATATTGGGAAATCACTGATGATCACCACAAGCTATTCTTTCATTCACCCACATTTGCTTACTGAGGGTCTCCTAGGCCACCCACTTAGGCACAGTAATTTTAATTAGTTTTAATTGAAATTGCAAATAGCCCCATGTAGTAGGTGGCTATTGTATTAGCCCATACAGAGCTGGAGGGCTGGGAGACAGGGGTTAGAGCAACAGGTAAATATTGCGGTAGGGGTAAGCTGGGAGGGAAGCAGCCACAAGTTTGGTGAGTGAGATGGAGCGGTTGAGGGTCTTCATGGAAGGCCTCTTGGAGAAATAATATTAGATAATTGATCAGATCTGATCTGATCAATCAGAGCAAAAGTAGGAAGGATGGTGTGTGTAAGAGAAATAGTTTAAAGACACTCTAGGTAAGACATCTCTGGGTAATTAATTGCCTTTTGCTTTTAACAAAACATGAAAGATGGGATGCCTTCTATGAATGAATTTGAAAAAACATGTCACGGAACACTCAGTGCTCCTTCTTATTTTGCGACTTAAAGGCCTTTCATGATTTCAGGCAATGGTGTAGGTTCATGTTCCCTGGAAGCAGAACCTGAGCTCGGGATCCTTGTGTATATGATTTGGAGGGGAGAGCTGTCAGGAGAAGGGAGGCAGGGGGGCAAGGGGAGCAGAGCACACAGCTAAGCAAGAATGTGGTCTCAGCTGGAGATAACCTCAGCCTGAGTCCATGGGAGTTCTGGAGCTTGCCCTGCACACAGAGCTGGGCCCCCCTGAGTGAGGGACTGGTCTTCGGCACCCTTCCCTGTCCCCATTGGTCACTGATTGTGGGCTGCACTTGCGAAAGTGGAGGTGGGTGTGTAACCTCCTTGGTGGGGGTCTCCAGTCAGCAGAGGGTAATTCTGGAAACTAGAGTAGTGGTAGCCCTTTAATAGCCAATGTTGGTGGGTGAGGGCCACTGCCTGGTAGGGGGACCAAGTTGGGCACCTGCATCCATGACAGTGCTGACCCTATAGAATGTGGATTACTGAGTAGCTTTAGATAGACTTGGGGGCAGAGACAGATGGAAGGTGTAGGATTGCTTTGGTCATCCTGGAACTTCCTGATGATTGTGGACTCAGCTGATAGGTTGTTGTCATTAACACGATTATGGATCTGTTGGGTTCTTTCACGTAACACCTGTTTATTGCCAGCCTACCATTGCCAGCCTACCAGCCTGGCATTAGGTCGGTGTGCTGGAATCTTGCCAAGCAAGGTCCATTTATTTAGTAGACACCATCCCTGCCAATGACACATTTAATGTCAAAAGAGCACATTGCAAGGGATCCTGAAGAAGCTTAACCACAGAAACTGCCAAGATTTACTCCTGTCAAGGTTCCGAAGGCACCAATTTTGGCTTAAAACATTTATAAATGATGCTCTCAAAAGACCTACGTGAAGCAGTTGGGCTCTTTGAAGGAACCATACACATTTCTGCCCACTGAGGTTGGCTTCTTTTTTTTTTTCTTCTTTTCTAAGATTTATTTATTTTAGAGAGAGAGTGACAGAGTGTGTGTGTGTGTGCGCCCACACGAGCTCGAGAGGAACAGAGGAAGAGAATCTCAAGCAGACTCCCTGCCAAGTGCAGTGCCCCCACGACCCCAAGATCATGACCTGAGCCAAAGCCAAGAGCCAGATGCCCAACTGACTGAGCCACCCAGGTGCCCCAGAGGTTGGCTTCTTGGCAGAGGAGCTGGCTGGCCATGGTGCCACTGTCGTCAGTGTGATTTAACCATGATGCCCTAAGTGCTTACATGTGCAGGTGACCTTACGCCTGTCACCTTGTTACCATCTTCACAGCCATCCTGGGAGGCCAAGCCGGTGGTGGCCATGCAGGCCCCCATGGCAGGGAGGACCAGTGGGTACTCTGCCAGCAGAGATGAAGTCAAGGTCCCTCTTGGCTCTGGTACTCAGGGTGGGTATTGGGCCCACTGCCAGAGCTTTCTGGGGCCTGGTCTTGGCACGGTGACTTCCCTACTTTCAGATCAGAGGAAAACCAAACCCGGTTTGAATTCCCTAAAGGGAGAAAAGTTTGTACCTTAATCTGCTTTACCCAACATCACTTTGTTTGGAATCTTGATACACTTTGGGGAGTTGTGTTTTTAGATCATCCTGTCTACGGGGATAGCAGGGAAAAGCTCACTTGTTTATTGCCAGTGGCATGAACACTGTGTGACTTTATTTTGCCCAGTTGGGATGCTGGCTGCCTTAACAATTAGGGCAGAGCTAAACTGAGGCTGCTTTGCATAGGTCCTGGTGATGAGCTGGCATCCTGCTCGGTTTCCTCTCATTGGTCCCAGGAGCTTTGCTTTATTCCACGGTTACAAATGACATCCCTAAATTTGTCTGAGGCCGTTGACTCTTTTTGTTCTTACTAATTGGCTGTGCAGCCTTGGGTCCACTGTGTGCCCTCTCTTGTCTACGTTTGCATCTGAAAATCGAGGGTGTTGGGTTATTGGCCTTTTGGTTCTAACATACAAAGAGTTTCACCCACACAGTCTCTGCTCCCACACATCCTCCTTAGGAGTCCCTTTGCATCTTTCTTACAATGGGTCCAAGACATTACTTTTGTTTACAAAGGATGCATATTTCAACATAAGCAATTTCTGAGAATTTTTACCAGTAAACACGATCAATTGTGTAATGACCACGTCTTCAATATTTATGGAAAGTTATTCCTCTGCCTGATGGACCCAGTCCTCGGATAAAGAGCACAGTGGAGCTAATCAGGTTATTTCTTCCTGAGGGAACTTTGGTAATATGTATCTTTCATGGAATCCATCCATTTTATTAACTCGTCTTCTTTATTGGGATCAAATAATTCATGGTATTCCCTTATCATTATTTTATGTAAGAGGCCACAGTACTTTTCCAAATATGTTGTCGCTCCTGAATATAAGGGAAAACTATGTGTTTTTTGGAAACATCTCCTTTTAAGTTGCTTTACTTGCTTGCTATTTAATTATATGGTGTACATGGTGGTTGTCTTATCAAGAGGTCAAAATCATTTAAAAAGGCTTTTTAAGGAATCCACAGGCTCTTTGCCTCCTTTGTCCTGTATTAGTAATGCTTAGTGGAGGTGTCCCCCGGCCCCACAGATGAGCAGTTGATAAATGAGGGGTCAGAGTCTGTAGGGTCAGGCACTGTCAGATGGTTCAAATATCTTGTGTCTCCACATCAATCTGAGATCCATCCAAACCAAAGCATGAAGATGCAGAAATGGGATAGATGTATTCGGTCTCTTTAGAAAAAAGAAGATAGAGTTTGCTCGTAGAATTATTTCTGCTGCCTCCCCTAGAGAAATGGACTGTGGTGTAGCTCTATCTAGTCCAGCGTGTTTAGATATTGTTAGGACACAGGTCAGTGGAGACCGGTGGTCTAGGGAAGGCCTTTAGGTGTGATAACCAGCCAGAAAAAAAGGAAAACATGAGGTCTTGGAGGCATCACATCAGCTGGAGACTGTACTTTGTCCTTCCAAAGAGCCTCCCTGAGCAGCACGGAGAAAAGCAAAATTCAGCCCAAATCAAGTTTCTTGGGCCACAGCGGACAATTGGGATTAAAAATCCAGGTCATAGGAAACAACAGCCCGGTCTGGGAGCCATTCCCTGTTGGAATTTTACTGAGAGGGGACACCCCAGGGATGAGATCGTGGGTGAGCTGGGATGTGTTGGGAGGAAACAGTAAACCCAGGGGTGAGATGGAAGGATAAGCTATCCCCAGGGGAAGCTTCCGTCAAAGCAACCCAGCATTGGATGTCGAAAAGAGAGACAACATGAGCGATAGCGTGGCATCTGGTGAGCCTCAGCAAACCCAGAGCTAAGGGGAAAAGAGGGGCATAAAAGCTTCATGTGATGAAATCATCAGAAAGTGGGAGAAAGGTTCATCTGGAGGAAAAGCTGTTGGAGAGAAATGGTATTCCTGTGGTCCCTGGAATGTCTGAGGCCTCACCAGCCCTGGGAGCAAATGAGGCCACGTTAATATTAATGCCCAGCTTGGAGTTCTGGTGGCCCCACTGCTTACACGGGACCTCAGCCATCGTCCTCCAAGTCCCCAGGGCAGGGTATCTGTCACCTGCGCTCAGGTACATGGTAGCTCCTACTCTTTCTCCAGCGGTTAAGTCACTCCTGTCAGTGTGTCCCCAAGGCCCCACATTGCCCTCTTCTGCTGTGCTGGGCAAGGAGGGGTGGCTGGGTCCCAGAGCCTCATGCAGGCTTTCAAAACCCAGCTCCTTCAGTGCTCATTGACCCTGTGTTCCAAGGATCGGAAGGGCAGGTGCAGAAGCCATTCCACAGCCTCTTTTGTCACCATCTCTCATCTTCTTACGTCCTCCCAGGTGTCTGGTGCCTGTGCATGAAACACCTCCTTCTTTCCCCTTTGCCCGATCCCTCACCGGCCCATTTGGTAGCCGGTGCATGTAGATTCCAGAGAAGTAAACCCGCCCCTCAGTGAGAGCCGTCCCTGGATCCCACTTTGGATTGGGTTGGGTCACACCGCCATGCTTTCAGTGTTAATCAAAGGGATGCGCACCAGTCCAAGGACTTCCTAATTTCCCCCGTCATGGTCTACGCATTTTGGTCCCGCCAGCCACTTCGGTGATGCAAAAGGTAGTCTGTAGCAAGGCTTCTTAAACTTCCAGATGCATCAGAGCACCTGGGGATTGTGTTAAAATGCAGAACCTGATGCTGTAGGTCTGGGCTGGGGCCTGAAATTCTGCATTTCCAACAAGCTCCCAGGTGAGTCCAGTGCTGTGGGTCCACCCTGGGTCGTCAAAGGGGTCCTTCCCTCCTTCACTTCTGTTGGCTGCACTGTCAGTGAAAACTCAGGCAAGGAAGTTCCGGTTTCATGGCACTGGTGATGTCATGTTTTCATTACATACCATACGTTCCTTACTCCCGTTGTGAAAATAAAGGTACTGTGGGCTGTAATACTACTTTCAGGAATTGGTTTATGAGTCACTTCGAAATTGCTTATAGGTGACCGGCATTCCCAGGAGAATACTCTAGAACTTGTCTCTATATCTGTGTTTCTCAAGGTGTGGTCCATGAACCAGCAGCACAGGCATCACTTGGGACCTTGTTAGAGACACAGACTCTCAGGACCTATCCTAGACCTTGACTGGCTGAATTAGTTCCTGTACGTGAACGCAGTCCCCAGGTGGTGTGTGTGCGCACTGACATGTGAGAAGTCCTGCCCTGTGGAACACAGTACATGGGGTTGGGAGGTGCTGGCTTAGCCAGTTTAGCTGGATGCTAAAGGAGGCACATTAATGACAGTAGGGAAAAGTTCCTCCCTTGGTCATCGGTCCTCTTTGTTGTGGGGTGTCCTGGGATGTTTGGGAAAAGAGGAAAATACTTTCTGGCTTGCATGGAGCATGAAGGTTCTTCAGACACAATAAAACCAGCAGAAGAGGAAGTGAGAAGTGTGGTGTGGTAATGAGGTGGGTAGCGTGTGCAGAATGAGATCAGGGAGCAGGGAGCAGGGAAACCAAGAGTGGGAGGAGTTATTACTGAGAGGGTTGGGATGAGCTTTGAAAGTGAGGAGATATGTAAGCTTGTTTACTTTAAAATCCTCTTCTAACTAACTCATTGCAACTCCAAAGTAGCTGGAAGAGTAAAGTTCTTCTTCTTTTCTTTGGAGGGGGCATTCAAACAATAGAAATTTATGTCTTCTGGTTATGGAGGCTGGAGGTCTGAAATCTGATGCCGGCAGTGTTGGTTCCTTCTGAGGGCCCTGAGGGAAGGAGCCGGTGTAGGCCTCTCTTCTTGGCTTTTAGATGACCATCTTCATGTTCACATGGCATTCTCCCCGTACAATTGTCTGTGTCCAAGGCAACGATTAGTTTTGTCTGGTCAGTATCCATTGTGCTTTCTTCTTTTTCTTCATTGATTTGTTTTTTGTTAATTAAGTACAGTTGACACACAATGTTACATTAGTTTCGGGTATACAACATAGTGATTCGACAAATCTATATGTTATGCTATGCTCACTATAAGTGTAGTTACGCTATCTCACCATACATCGCTATGACAATATCACTGACTCTATTCCCTGTGCTGTATCTTTCATTCCATGACCGGAAGCGTGTACCTCACCCTCTCTCTCCCCCATTTTGCCCATGACCCCAAACCCTCCCCTCTGGCAACTACCAGTTTGTTCTCTGTATTAATGGATCTGATTCTGCTTCTCATTTGTTTGTTTAGCAAATTCCATCTTCAAATCGGTGAGTAGCTTAAGGAAAAAAGTATCAGGCATCTGTTAGGTGGGCTATAACAAGGACTGGCAAATATCCTTCACTCAGAGACCATACAAGGTTCTTGTGCCAATAAGCTGGGAGGCACATAGGAAAATTGGCATGAGTAGGTCAGCAGATTAAAAGACAACCCAGACCAGGGGCATCTTTGAGATGAGAGTTGGAAAAGGTCTTTTTAATTACTCTGTTTCTGATGTCTCAGTTGGTGTGCTACTGGTAATAGAGATTAAGTGGTGACAGCATTAATTAGAGACCAAAGTGTCATTAGTAATGGCGGCCAATAAATAGCATGGCAGGTTCATCTTATTACCCTACCTTTATTAATTTCTCTGGCTTTGATCAATACAGACGTTGGCCAGGCTTGCAAGTTACGAAAACAATAGCATTTTTGAGGCTTAGTGACTGGAGGCTGCATTCCAATTTTTTATTCGTTTAGAAAACCCTCCTTGGGATGTTTGCATAATCAAATGTAAGTTCACAAATGTTTCTCCTGCCTTATAATCTGCATATGAACAAAATGAGTTTGTTCCCAAACAGCCCCTGGAAAAAGCCCAGGACAAATGATTACTCAGTGAAAGGGAAAATGATTCCAGCTGGTCCTTCTTCATCTTCTACAAAAGAATGGAAGTGAACAGTTTCTCAGCGCTGCGCCTGGGGCCACATGTGATCAATCTGGGGAAACCACTCAGAAATATGAGGTCAATAAAAGGGGAAGTATTTTAGGAGGAGCTTCCCTGCCAGGAAAGGGAGTTATGTCCCACTAGATGCATTGACTTTCTTCCAGTCATTTTTTTGTTGTTGTATTGCCTATTACCAGATGTTTTGAAACACTAATTTCCATTTCTTTTAGTACCCATAATTTGTAAAGGCTTAAAAAGTGTTGATGTATTACTGATACAATAGTATTTTGTGATACTATTACAAAGTAATTGGGTGTGATTCTCCCATGTCTTTTTCTCATGTGTCATTACAGCTCTCCAGGAACCAAGGTGAGAATTCCAAAGTTAGTGCTGACCTCAGACATAGTTTTTTTGTTAGACATATGGGTTAGGATTTAAGAATGACTAGAAGAAGTACACTCTTTTTGTTCTGACTAAAAAAGACAAGTAAAAGATTAATTTTGCAGGATAGTTTCTTTTTTAAAAAATCTTGATCCTAAACTCCATGAATAGATCATGCAGGAAACTGGATTAAGGTGACTTCCCATCATTGTGGTAGCCTGGTCAGCATGACAAGGATGTAGACTTGACACTTGTAGAATCAGGTTATGCTAGCTCATCTGAATCATGGCGGCAGATAGAAGACAGGATTGCTGGGGGCCAAAGCCATTAGAGGCAATAAGAGCAAAATGTCTGTGCAGTTACTGGCTCACCCTGGTCAGAGAATCCTAGGATCAGTGAGCAGGAAGTTCGTTTAGCCTCCCAGAATTGCTGTATGCTTCGATTTGCTGGAGTTTTCCTCTTATTATCCTGTCCTTACTAGTTTCCTATTTCAATCACTACATGGATGACAAATTCCCCTGCTGAGTCACATTTAGCATAGTTTTCTCTTTGCTCTCGAGATGTACAATGGATTTGGGGGAAATCCAAGGTTACAAGACCTGTTCCTTTCGAAGATGGAAGAAAGCAAGCACACACTGGGCACCTTCAGCATGAGTGAGGTTGGCAGGGTGGAGACTGAGGCGCAGAGAGTTTCTGTAACTCTCCCAAGGTCCCATGACTAGGAAGAGCCTGGTAGAACCAGGGTTTAAGTGAAGTCTCTGACCCTGTGTTTGATGTTCTTTACATGCCTCTAAAATGATGCTATCACAAACTCTGAAGAAATGCTCTCCCTTGCCTGTATCAGTCCCTCTTTATAAATGTTGCTTTGGCAGATTTCCTTGTAGTAAATGGATGTCTGTGATCGTGCTTTCTTCCACCTCTCTTATTTAATCTCTTTAGGAGGTCTGGGGTGTGATGTCTACTGGAGCTGAAAGGAGGAACCCTTAGTTGTCTACAAGGAGACCTGGCAGACTGAGACTCGGTACTCATATTGGATGTTAGCGCTGGAAACTGGTTCCCCAAATCTGCAGTGCCTAGTATCGTTAATAGTGAGATATGCCGAAGGGTAGACCAGATAGCCGGCAGCCAATGGTCAGTATCTGTCTCAAGTATTTATGTGAAGTGTTGATTTAAGGAACACACAGAGCTTCAGAGGAGGGAGTTGACTGTGAAAGTGAGGTCAGGAAGGAGGATGTGGGTCCCAGTTCTTACAAGATGGTTAGGTTTGGGTGGGTGTAAGGAGTGAGGGGGGTGTGGGGTTGGGATGGGTAAAGGCACTGGATTATGGAGGGCCTTCCATGCCAGGCTGAAGAGTTTCAGTTTGGCCCCCAAGAAGGTAATAAGGAGCCACTGTAGGTAGTTGAGCAGAGGAGTGGCTCAGCAAAAGCAGTGTTTATTCTGCTGTGTGTGTATGTGGGGGGTTAGATTGACTCTAGGGAGAAACCCTATAAACATTTGTATTTAGGGTGTATGAGGCAAAGGCAGCAGTATTGTCAAGTCAAGGCCAATTTATGTTTCTGCAGAAACTTAGAAAAACAGAGTGCTACGACAGCATCTTTTTCTGTGTCACTTTCTGGGAAGCTGCAGGCTTGGTGACCGAGGACTGGGAATTAGGGTGTTTAATTTTCACTCTCTGTACCTTCTTTAACTATTTGTGGTTGATGTAGGGACAGAGTAGGGGTTATTATCCCAGATCATTTTAGATTGAGCCACATGGAATTTCCATTCTTTTGCAGGTCAGAATGGAAGTACTGGCCATTTCACATGGTTCCATTTAATGAGTTCTGTCAATTGCTGGTGATAAGCAGACACAAGCTGGTCTTTGGCTTTCTGGTTGGTGTGAAGGGGGTAGGTACCAGGACACTGCTGCTTCTAGTTAGCCTGATCGTTCCACTGTGTTGTCCTTGGGAGGTGAATCTCTTGCTGGAGACGGAGTCCCAAAGTCGTGTTATGTTCTTCCTCTCCCTAATGCTTGATCTCCCTGCTTACAAACCAGGCATTCAGAGACGCCTGATTTGACTCTCTCACCCTTAAAGAAGAAAGTTTTGCTCTGGACTAAGGATTTTTAAGGGGGGAGGAGGGCTTGCACCTTGAGGTTATGTTTTCCTAGGCACTCCCCAGTAGCTTGATGCAGCCAGAACCTGCTTATGTTGGGGAGGTGAGGGACTGAGTTCTCACTCTTGCCCCTGGACATCAGAGGTTTTGAATGAGTGTGTGATTGCCTGGGCAGTGGACTGAACGAGCCTGATGGTGGTGGAGCAGAGCTGCTCTGTCTTCACGTCCTTCATGTCTGTGCCCCAGGATAGGGGCCACTCTTACGGAGTCTCTCTTGGGTTCAGGGATGGGGTGTTCCCAGTTTGCTTCCCTCACCACCAGGAATCAGGGCCAGGTCTGAGGTAGGGTACCGCCACCCCCAGAGAGCACGCCCCCTCCCCCCACCCAACTCTGGGTACCACAGGCTCAAGTCATCGATCACCATACCCAAACTCCCTAGTATCATGGGACCTTGAGGCCACGGGTCCCATCATGATTCACCTCACTGTCACCCTTGGTCACCATTCAGTGTGTAAGCACTACCAGTGTCTATCCTGTTCCATGAGGACTCTTATTATGGTTCCCTGACCTCCCATGCCGGACCCTTCTCTGGGACCCACCTGAACCCCCTTCCATGCTGAACTCTTCCTGCATCCCTAATGTATTCATCAAATGCTCCCTTGTCTTTCGGGTTCTCCCCTAAAAATCTCTCTCCTTTCCCCTCCTTGGAACAGAGAATTCTTTTCCACTGACTTAGCCTGACAAATGCGTATAGCAGGTCCTACTCCGTGAGAAGCACCACAAGGAAAACAAATGACAACACTAGTCCCCTTGCGCACGCACATTTGAAGGTTGTCTTCCCTGGTATCCTTCCTTCATTGG
>CM052898.1:56140912-56164705 GCA_028534135.1 Potos flavus | reverse complement strand
CAGTCCCCGCTACTTCTTGTCATGTAATCTGACACCCGCGTCTAGAATGGAAATCATCTCAGAACAGATTGTATGTGATAATTAAAAAACAAAAAACATTCTGTGTAAATATGCTGGGCTAAATTGCGCATCCTGGCACAACTGGGGTTCTTGCTACGATTCAAATGCACATAAAAATAATTATCTTTAATCTCTTTTTAAAGGAAGCATACATGGGAGATTCCTACATGTAGGGTAGGACAGATGGATCCTGTGGGGTAACGTAAGTAATCCGCAGCCCACCCTCACTAGGTAACTCAGTGACACAGTCTGTCATTTTCCTGTTTCCTGACCCAGACCGAAATGGAAATTAAACCACTGTTGCCTCAACTGCTTCATTCCGGCTGGGCACAGATGATCAGGAAATATGTCTGATTTTATTCAGTTATGCAGTTTATCAGGAAATACATTGAGAATGAGCACATTTTCATTATTAAATCTCTGAACATTAATATAACCTTGGTTTCTTTCTTTCCTTTTTTTTTAATATTGGGAAGAAAAACCATTTGGAGAAGAAAGTTTCTATATCTACACTGAAACTTCTTTTAACTTTCTTTCTCTTTCTCTTACTCTTTCTCTTTGCCTCTCTCTCTCTCTCCCTCCCTCCCTTTCTTTTCATTTTTCTTTTCTTTTTCATTTCTTTTCTTTCTCTCTTCCTTCCTCCCTTCCTCTCTCCCCCTTCCTTCCTTCTTTTCCTCCCTCCCTCCTTCTCTCCCCTCCCTCTCTCTTCCCTTCTTTCTTTCTTTCCCTCCCTCCTTTTCTTCCTTCCTTCCTTCCTCCCTCCCTCCCTTCCTTCCTTCCTTCCTTCCTTCCTTCCTTCCTTCCTTCCTCTTTTGCAACCCTAAGAAATACCCACCATGTCATGCTGGTCCGTGAATTCTTGTGATGCCAAGTAAATTCTGCCTTACCAATATATTACTACCAAAATGATAGTTATCATACAAACGAGATATTGAGACTGTAAGGACAGTATTAATAACTGGGCATTATTGTGCCCTTACTGTGTGCCAAACACTCCTTTAAGTGAACTGTAATTATTTTCCCATTTGCTCTTCACAAAAACCCTGGAAGGAAGGTGTTCTCATTCCTACTTCCTACATGAAAAAACAGAAACATGAGTAATTTGCCCACATTCACACAAGTGGCCAGTGGCCATGTCAGGATTCAAATCCAGATCTGTCTCCGAGTCTGTGGTCATCACCTCTTCACATTTTCACCTCACCTCGAGTGAGTTCAAAGGCAAGCTGAGAAAACTCTTCTTGGCAAAGAGGTGGGTGAGATTTGGGTTCTTTAAGGTTCCGGAATGTTCTGACCTCTTGTTGGCATTTCCTGGGCAGTGAAGCTTAGACCTTTTTATCTCAGTTGTATATCCCTGAAAGACAGCTCACTTTAGGGTAGCAGAAGTTGTGTTCCCAGGGTCAGGCCTCGCCTAGTGAGGACTCCCAAGGTGTGGCACATATTGGGGGCTCCCGGGAGGCTCGGAGGAGTCACTCAGGCCCAATGAAGCCTCGTTCTGCATTCCTGATCTCTTATAGGGGAGACTGGGGATTAGACCCAAAGTGCACGGGCTCCAAGATTTCAAGCAGATCCTCAAAGATCACACTTACATAAAACCGTGATAGGATCAATGACCTTCAGTAAAGCTTTGGTGAAGGCCAGAGGGCTCTTTGAACCCATCACGACTGACGCTGTGTTGTCATTTTCCTCTTGCAGGACATCGAGGCCTGTGTGACCATTCTCTAAAATCTTTAAGCTCAAGAATCACAGAGCGGAAGCTGCAGGGCACGTGGCTGCCTGCTGGCCGAGGGAATCTGGAGAAACCACTGCTGGGGCCACGCGGCTCCGTGGTGCCCGTGTTCAGCCCTCAGAATGGCGTTCACTCCGTCCACACTGAGAGTAGTACGCTGAAGCCCAGGGTGGTGACTGTGGTGAAGCCGGGTGGGCACCCCCTCCGGAAAATCACCCTGCTCCTCAACAGAAGGTCCGTGCAGAGCTTCGAGCAGCTCTTGGCCGACATCTCTGAGGCCCTGGGCTTTCCCAGATGGAAGAATGATCGCGTGAGAAAACTGTTTAACCTCAAGGGCAGGGAGATCAGGAGTGTCTCGGATTTCTTCCGGGAAGGGGATGCTTTCATAGCCACGGGCAAAGAACCCTTGACGCTGAAGAACATTCAGGTAGCTATAGAAGAACTGTACCCCAGCAAAGCCCGGGCACTGACACTGACCCAGCACAGCCGAGCCCCTTCTCCCAGGCTGAGAAGCAGGCTTTACAGCAGGGCCCTGAGAGGGGGGCACCACTGTGGGGAGACTGAGACTGCCAAGAGCTGCGGGGAGGCTGCCCGGTCCAAGGCAGCCAGCAGACATCAGGGAAAGGCCCCCGTGGAGCCAGCACTGGGGGACAGGGCCAGGCCACAGAAGAAGTGGGTTGGGGGCAAGTGGGAGCCTGAGCCCTGCAGCAGGCCCCCGAGGGAAGCCAGTCTGGAGAGACCTGCGAGTGGAGAGAAGCACCTGGGGGTGGAGATCGAAAGGACCTCGGGTGAGATCATCCGATGTGAGAAGTGCAAGAGAGAGCGGGAGCTCCAGCAGGGCCTGCAGAGGGAGCGGCTGTCCCTGGGGACCAGCGAGCTGGACTTGGGGAAGTGCCACAGGTATGAGGCCGCGGAGAAGCTGGTGCGGACCAGGAGCTGCCGGCGGTCCCCGGAGGCCCACCCTGCAGCCGGGGAGGAAGGGAGGAAGGGCGAGAGCCACAGGAGCAGCCCCAGGAACCCCACTCAGGAGCTGAGGAGGCCCGGGAAAAACCCGGACAAGAAGGAGGACAGAGACCCCGACGGTCAGGAAAGTCATGCTCAGGCAGCCGCCAAGGCCAAGCGGGAGCTGGGGGAAGCCCAGCCGGTCAGAGAGGAGGGGCTGCGGGACGTGAAGAGGGAGGCCAGGAGCGCCTGCAGGAACAGGCCAGGCGGCTGGCAGCCCAGGGAGCAGCAGGCAGAGCCCGAGGCGCTTCCCGGGGCGCGCGGGAGCGAGCAGGACGCGGACCAGGAGAAGCAGCCCTGTACGCAGGCGTCGGGGACCAGAAAGCCGGCCACTCGCGGGGAGAGGGAGCCCAGGGGCGGCCGGAAGCGGCGACCCGCGGGCCTTCTGGCCACCGACGTGCACAAGCACTACGAGGCGGGCCGCGTGCTCGGGGACGGCAACTTCGCCGTGGTCAAGGAGTGCCGGCACCGCGAGACCCGGCAGGCCTACGCCATGAAGATCATCGACAAGTCCAAGCTCAAGGGCAAGGAGGACATGGTGGACAGCGAGATCCTCATCATCCAGAGCCTCTCCCACCCCAACATCGTGAAGCTGCACGAGGTGTACGAGACGGAGGCAGAAATCTACCTGATCATGGAGTACGTGCAGGGCGGGGACCTCTTCGACGCCATCATCGAGAGCGTCAAGTTCGCCGAGCGCGACGCGGCCCTCATGCTCATGGACCTGTGCCGGGCGCTGGTGCATCTGCACGACAAGAGCATCGTCCACCGGGACCTCAAGCCGGAAAACCTGCTGGTAAGGCCCTGACCGCCTGATGGTCGGGAAGCATGTCTCCTAGCTGTTATCCCCACGTTCTGGGACACGGCTTTCGTGTCATTTTAACATTCTTGTACCAGGATTTAAAACTCTGGTTATAGGTCATAAGTTGCTGAGACGCGTTGGTGTTGATGAAATTACTGAAAAAGCAACCTTCCTATTTAAATAAAACAGGAAATGCTTCCTCATTCCTGGGAGAACAATGCTTCCACCTTCACAGTGCCCCGGTGGACTTAATTTCTTGTGTATTTGCCTCTGGCCCAGGTGCCAGCAGGCTTTGTATCACCCTCCCATGAAACCCCCCCCCCCCTCCCCGCCACTGCCTTTTGAAGAGGACCTCTTGTCAGGGGGTGAGAGGCTGGCTCTGGAGACAGATAACCTGGCTTTCCTAGCTACTTGCTGTAGGATAAATCTTTCACGTCTCTGGGCCTTGGTTTCCTTATTTATAAAACAGAAATATTAACAGTTCTTGTCTGACACGGTTGAGGGAGGATGTCTGGGAGCTGGCCTGGCGTTCACAGCTCAGCTGTGGGGTTTTCCTGTTGGAGATAGACTGTGTCACAGAACACAAACATCAGATAAGGACACTCTGCGACCTGGATGGGTCAAGGCAAAAGCAAGACCCCTTTATAATCATGTCCAAATGCAGATAAAACCAAGATTTTCCAAACCACACATATGGCCACACATCCCCTTTTGGCTACTGTGAGTGACTGCCTCACTTCATTCCTCCTGCCTTCTTGGTAAGAATTACCAAGACACCCCACCGTAGAATTACCCTCACTTCCTGACAGTATCCAATTCGGAGCAAAATCCTGCTTTCTTGAGCCCTCCCCCAAATCACCTAACGACCCCAATCCTAAAGTCCTTTGACAACATCTTATTTGGATTCCTGGCCCCCAGTGGTGTGCCTTCTCTCTTCCTGCAGTGAGTGAGTAAACCCAGCATTCCTGAACCACAGGTGTGTTCCTGCTGATCTTTGTTCACATGGTAACCCTCTGGCACCTTTATCCCACTATTTTTTTTAAAGATCTTATTTATTGATTTGAGAGAGAGAGAGACAGAGACAGAGAGGGAGAGCACGAGTGGAGGGAAGGGCAGAGAGAGGGAGAAGCAGACTCCCCACTGAGCAGGGAGCCTGATGCGGGGCTCAATCCCAGGACCCCGGATCATGACCCAAGCTGAAGGCAGACGCTTAACTGACTGAGCCACCCAGGTGCCCCATCCCACTTTCTTCTTAGCCCTGATCACCCCCTGGTACATTCCCTATTTATTCTTCCTTTTCTTTTGTCCTCTTACAGGAAAGACAGTTCCACGATAGTTGGTTTTGTTCAGACTTTACCCCGAAACTAGGCACAGTTCTGTGCTGTCTTTAAGTAGTAGTTAAATGCAGGAATGCATTCAGACCAGAGTGTGCTGCCTGCCCAACAGCCGGCATTCCACCCGTGGTGACTACCATCAGTATTATCCCTTTAGAAATGACTCTGATGTGAAGGTCACTATCACGAGCAGGCATCCAGAGCCAGATTGCTGCACACAGAGCATCAGCGAACGGGAAAAATGATCTCCATGAGCTGCATTTTTGTTTTGTTTTTTTTCTTTTTGGCAGGGATTTATCCTGTTTTCTTAAATTTCATGCCTGTAGACCCAGGCTGGGAACATCATTCCACGGTACATTCATGGGTCTGTAAACCGCTCCCACAAACAAACAGAAGCACCGAGTAAATGAAATGAATTATCTGGTGAAATGAAGTCTGTGTTGACCCCTCAGTCAAGCAACCTTGTTTTTGCCCAAATTGTTAGAACTGAAGAAGCAGTTTGACTGGTTTCCTGAGGGGTCTGAATGGTCACCGCATGTCTCCCTTTGAAAACATTTCGTTTCTGCATTCTCTGAGTGTTCTCATCCTTTCCTCAGCAGTTTTTTGACTGTTCCTGTCTTCTGGGTCCGAGCCCGGGGGCTTCTCCGTGTGTGGTGCGCTGTGCGCTGTTGATAATGGACACGTTGGAATGAACCTCTGATATTTTCACCGAATTGTCTCAGCAGAAGAGGTTCTGGTTAGAGGCCTGGGTGGGTCCCCCTGAGCTGCACAGTTGGAGCGTGTGCCTCATCGCCCATTACGAGGGTTATACAAGTTTTGAGTGTGTGCAAGGAGATAATGTATCCCCTAGGATTGTTTTCTTTCGGGGACAGTCATCTCAGCTGACATTTTCTCAGCCTGGTCCCTGGACCAGTGTGTCGAGCCAGCTTATCTCTTGGGCCATAGGGGCTCTCACCTGTGTTACGGGATTCACTTGTCAGCGGTTTTTAAAACGGAGAAAGCACGGGTTTGGATTTCATGGAGAAGTTTACTTGAGGAATTAGAGAAACTGTGAGGACTGTGTTTAGTATGGACAAGCTGACTGCCTTTGAGAGGTCATTTGACAACTCTGCATGGATTTAAATGTCAGGATGTGTGTGTCTTTAGTGCCCTTAAGGGCAATGAGGTGGGTATGTGCCTGCGGGCGCACATGCACGCGCACGTTCGTGTGTGTGTGTGTGTGTGTGTGTGTGTGTGTGTGTGTGTTCTGAGGGGGGGCAGAACAGCAGAGGAAGTATAATTTTTCAGTCTCAATACATGAGTTATTTATTGGTGTCGATTGTAACATATCTAGACCCTTTTCTCTGATTTCAAAGGAAGCCCATTTTTTTTTCTTTTTAAATAAAATCTTTTTCTTTCTTTCTTTTTTCTTTTTTTGTGGTGGTATGGCTCCTCCAGAAACCGCAAAAAGAGCTCCACACCTGCGCCACCTTTTGTGAAATAGGCAAATATCTTTTCTGTCGCGTGGATAGTTTGTCAGCTTGCGTTTATCCAAATGAACAGGCCTGTCACATTTATAAGCCACGTTGGTCCTTTTTCTGGGTGAGTGAAGTTCAACATATTGTTACGTCAAGTCTAAATGCTCTCTAATGTCAGTGTTTTTGGCTTTGCAGACAGAGTTCTGGATAGCGCTGGATTTGGCAGTGGGCTCATTGTCTGGGCTTAGGAGGGTGTCATCTCTCAGCTTGCTGGTCTGATAAACACAGCACAAACTTGCTGGATCTGCTAAGACTTCTTATTCGCGAATACCACCGTGGTGACCACTGTCCCTCAGTGAGTGAATGAATGAATGAATGAATGAATTTCCTTCAGTTGCCTTTAATTTAGTGTTTTCCACTTGTGCTGAGCTTTGTATTATCGGCGTGATTGTTCTTTTTCCTTCAGCAGATGGTCACTGCCTGTATTAAGACCCGACCTTGCTAACTTTAGGAAAGTGATTTCACGTTAGAACTAGTATCTGACTGCTACATGAGTGACTCTGACTGCTGCTTCTTTTAGAGACTTTCTGAATGTGCAAAGAGTTCTTTATGAATATAGCAAGCTTATCACGTTATTTTAATCAACAGAAATATCCATGCCTAATAATTGGGGCCTGGGGTACAATTTTAGGCCTATATTACTGAGTTTATCTATTTCTACTGATCACATTTCCTGATAAGATGCTAGCACTCCTCTTCCCTTTGGGTTATTTCGACTCCTGAGATCTTACAAAAGAAGTTTTAATTATGAGACTTTCCAGCTTGCAAAAATGTTAATTGCTTCTTCTGCCAGTATGCACTCCCTTGGTGGGGATGAAATGGGCTGTGGTGTTGACGGGGCCCTGGGAGGAGGGAAGGGGGCGGACAGGAGCCAGAGAGGTGAGGACGATGAGAGCAGCCCACACAGGATGGGAGGTGGGCAGGCCAGGCTCCTGATGGCCAGCAGCTGAGATGTTGCCTACAGCAATGAAGGCTGAGCGAGTGGGTGGGGGAAGACACTGGAGATGTTAGACAGGAGCAAGGTCATTTGAGACCATTTGTCTTCCCAGAGGAAGGGCAAGAGAAGGGACAGGTTCCCGCTCTGGAAACAGGCTGAAAGGAAAGGGATGGGCAGCAGGAACTGTGGCTGCCAAGTACTTGGAGCAGAGACCCTCGGGATCCAGGGCAAATGGTGGTGGGCAGCCCGGGGGGACAAGTCACGGCTCATCAAGGATAAAGGTGGTACTCTTTCTGGCCTCTCGTGGGTTCTGGGAAGGAACAGACTTTTCTAGGTTTTTAACTGCTGAATGCAATTAGGACAGGGCAGTGACTGATGACCCGAAGGCTGGTAAGGAAAATCTGGAAGGATAAAAAATGGCCCAACACACTCCTGGCCATTCTCCTTCGAAAAGAAACCCATCCAGTTATTTTGTTCATTTTGATTCTCTAGGTTCTTTTTTCCACTTCTACTTGGCTGCACAGGAAGGACTCAGTGCTTAGTGCCATGAGCGGTGCTGTGGTGCACAGTTCTCCTGGGCCCGCACGACTTCTCTTTTTCTGGCTCCGTTTCAATCTCCTTTCCCCTTAGCATCTAAGACAGAGGCGTCCGGGTCCTCTCCTTAATGGTCCAAGTATTCATGAATGCATTTATATACCAATCGCATTCACTAAATATTTGGTGCCTATGAAGCATATCTTGTTAAGGTATTCTTAACAAAATCAAGAAATGGGGATTTTAGCAATAACATGAAATCACTAAAGAAAAAGTGCAGCGATATAAGTCTTTAGGCCGCTGGCCAATATTGATCAAGTTTGTGAGAAGACACGTTTATAAGAGATCATCTCAAGAATCCCAGGTGAATTCCAGCAGGAGACAGCAGAGTTATGACTTTAGGTTTATATCAGTGAGAGTGGCTCGCCGCCTCCGTTTTAACAGTTTCCAGGAAAATAAAAAGTATCCATATGGCCAGTGAACCCACACATTGTCTAAGGCTTGACCACACAGCCAGAAATTTCAGGAAATTTCTTCAAGTCTTCAAAATTCTAGATACTAAGTCATTTTGGTAACTGAGATTTTCTTCTGTTTGATCCTTTTGAAAGAGGCACCTCCTCAAAGGTGGATGTCTGGTAATTTACTGTCCGTAGGAAATTATCAGCGACAGAGACAACTTTAAAGCATGATGGAAAATGTTGTTGAATGTTGTTAAATCACTTCTAAAATTATGAGTCCATTCTCCCAAGGAGCCCTGAAGTTCGGGTCCTTTAGTAAAGGTAAATAATAGCAATCTGCTAATGTCCTCTTAATGCCTGTGTTCATGTGTCTTGTGCCACTCTGAGAGAGATTTCTTTTTTTTAAAAGATTTTATTTATTTGACACACAGAGAGAGATCACAAGTAGGCAGAGAGGCAGGCAGAGAGAGGGGGAAGCAGGCTCCCCGCTGAGCAGAGAGCCCGATGCGGGGCTCGATCCCAGGACCCTGAGATCATGACCTGAGCCGAAGGCAGAGGCTTTAACGCACTGAGCCACCCAGGCGCCCCTCTGAGAGAGATTTCTGGTGAGCCATTTAAGGATCTAAGATTCAGTATCTTAAAAATTAAAAAAACCCAAACTGTATTTTCAAAATGCCCTTAATCTGAGGAAGCAAATTGGTAAATCCCTTCAACAGGTGTCCAGGGTCTAAGATCTGGTTGTCTCATTGCAGTAATCTGAAACCTCATCTCTGTTTCAGCTTCTTCTGGATGTCCTACATGTTAGGGGTAATGTGAGGATATGGAGAAGAAGGAAGAAAGGAACGGAGGGAAGGAAGGAGGGAAGGAGGAAGGGAGAGAAGGAGGGAGGGAGGAGGGAAGGAAGGATGGGAGGGAGGGAGGGAGGGAAATGAAGAAGGAGTAAAGGGAGGAAGGAAGGGAGGAAGGAAGGAGAGGGAGAGATTGAAACAGATAAAGGCACAGAGATAGAGGTGGCGAGGGGAAAACTGGGCTGTGGGTCTTACTTCTCCCATTCTCTGATGCAGTAAACCTTGCCGACATGATTGTAATGCTCTCACTGAGCCTTCTGGCTCAGAACTCTGTAGAACTGGGCATTCTGTGTGGATGCGCGTATACTGTTAATCCCTCCCCAGCCTTTAATTTTTAACTGCCATTTTGGGCAAGGAGACTCCACTTTTCCGTATCAAGACAGAACTCTTAAAATCCCTTTCAGTTAGTCGGCTAGAATATATAGAATCAGGTTAAAGGATTATTTGTCGAAGAATCTCATGTGGGCAGCACGCTCAGACATTTGACCCCAGGTGCCTTTTCAAGATGGTAAATTTCCCCTGTAGGAACCATCTCTGATGTTTTGACCTTGTCAGATCCCAGGACACCCCTGGAGGGCCATGAATAAGTGAGGATGACCATGACAATAGTAATTCTGTTGGTCATAACTTTGGCTTCACTGGGTAGGACCTTGACCTTGGGAATTTTGATAAATTATGTGCATGGCCCTACTGTGGTGGGCTTGGTGTTTTATGTCAGTTCATTACGTTTCTGGAAAGGAGTTGGAAGCAGAAACCTAAAGACATGTGCCCATGGAGAGACTGTATGGCTGCACCCAGGGCATTGGGGGGAATTGTAAGGGCCGAGGAGAGGACAAGGACAGGGAGAAGAAACCCTTACTGGCTCTCCCTGTTATGGCTGAGCTACCTTCCAGCTGCCGGGGGACCACCTGACCAACAGTGGGGTAAATCGGCACTTCTTAAATCGCCACATGCACGGCAATCTCGAGAAGATGAAGATGCTGATTTAGCGAGTTTGGGAGGGACCTGAGATGCTGTATTTATAATAAGCTCCCAGGGGATGTGAATGGTCTGCCGAGTGCACTTGCAGAACAAGGGCTCTAACGACTAAGACATCTCGTTGTCTCAGTGACAAGAAGCTGGAGACAGGTGGTTACCGGGATGGTTAATGGACCAGGTCAAAGATCTCAAGTCAGTTTTTGCCATCTCCCTTAGGGCCCCCAAATGTCTACCCCACATGCCCACTCCAAGGATGACATTGTCACACTCACATACATGGCAGGAAAAGTGGGGGTGGACTCTTTCTGTAGAGGAGGGAACTCTGGTTCAGAGGCTCCCCGGCACACTTCCTGTTCTATCTCATTGGCCAGGATGGGTCCCTCAGCGTGGGGCTGGCTCAGGGTCATTTCGGCGGTGAGGGGGGGGCTGCCACGTCCTCCTCACTCTTCTCCCCATCTCCACTGTGGGGTCACAGGGATGCTTCCAAGTCCTCTTTCAGGAGATCTGGGGGACTGCTGGATGTAGGGCGAAGGCGGGAGACTGCAGCTTTCAGGAAACCATAGGTAAGAAGTGCCTGCCAGGTGTCTGTTCCCAGGGTCACCCAAACTTCATGGGTAATTTTCTGGGTCTCTTGGGGGACCCCCAACTTTGTAGAAAGGTGGGCCTCCTCAACCCAAGGGACAAGGCATCTCTCAAATGCTTCCTCTTGGCCTCCTTTTGTTTACCTTGCCCTGGTGGAGGGTAAACAGCCCTGTTATTCAGCGCGTAGGCCCCCAGTCCTCCGGCCCTGACCGCTCTGCGAGAGCCATGCCCTTTGGTTGGGCTTGTTTTCCACGTGCGTGGGGCCTGGGGGGGGATGGGGAGCTGGGTGCGTCCCAGTACCAGGGAGACTGAGAAGCTGGTGGGAGGAGCATACTCTTTGCATGTCCACACGGAGAGATAGGAGACTATGGAAATCACACGGTAGTCCAAGCGTTGGTTTGGAAGCATCCTGCTAGTTACCTCAGTGGTCTCTTTTACCAGGGGGCAATCGCTTTAGTCTGAACCTGATGAGGACGGCCCTGTTTCTCCTGTTCTCCACCCAGGTTCTCCACCGTGGCACTGTTGGCATTTGGGCGGGATGACTGCTGTGGGGGGCATCCTGGGCATGGGAGGAGGTTTAGCAGTTTCCTGGCCTCTGCCCACTAGATGGCACCAGTGTCCCCCGAGGTGCGATAACCACGGATGTCTCCAGACACCCTCTGGGGGGGGGGGGGGCGGGTAGTAGACAACTGTCCCTGGAGAATCACTACCTCTACTCCTTGCACGGAGACACCGACCCTTTGCTCTGTGTTCCCACCTGATTAGAGCCCACGTCCCATTAGAGCACGCACAAACTTTATTGTCATGTCCTTTTAGCACGGTGGTCGCGATTCTGTGCCCTTCGCATTTTCATAGGATTCTCACATCAACCGTGTGCAGAAGGCCTCATTACTTCCATGTACATGAAGGGAAACTGAGGTCACACTACACTGAGGGGATGACCGGAGGTCCCCCAGGGGGGCGTGTCTGGCCACAGAGTCTGTGGGGTCAGTCCCTGGATGCCGTGTGTTTTCAACCCAGTGTCGGGTTCAGGTGTGGCCAGCCCCACCGAGGAAGGAGTGGAGCGTGAACTGTAGGTGATTTCTGGGTCACATAGGGTGGGCCTCTGGTCCGTCACTCACTTTAGGTCACCACCTGGTTGTCCGATGTGATGAGCATCTCAAACTCAGCATGCCAAAAACAGAGTTCACACGGAACCTGCGCCTCTCCCAGACCCCTCTCCAACCTAGAACATGGTTCCATCATCACATAATCAGATGTGATAGCTCCCAACTTAAGAAAACAAACCTTGGGGGCTCCTGGGTGGCTCAGTTGGTTAAGCAGCTGCCTTCAGTTCAGGTCATTATCCCAGGGTCCTGGGATTGAGCCCCGCATCAGGCTCCCTGCTCAGCGGAGAGCCTGCTTCTCCCTCTGCCTGCTGCTCCCCCTGCTTGTGCTCTCTCTCTCTGACAAATAAATAAATAAAATCTTAAAAAAAAAAAAAAGAAAACAAACCTTGTTTTCTCCATGTCCCCCTTCAGCTACTACCCCACTTTTATGAACTACACACACACCCTCCCTGAAAGAGGTGTCTGTCTGCCCTGTTTGCGGTTTTCCACTTTCCGTTCCATCCTGAACTCCAGGCGGGCTCTCATCCCCATACTGTGCCCCACCCCCCCTTCTCTGTCACAAAGATGGGGCCGCCACCAAATCAGCTGCTGGTGGCAGGAACCTCAGTCGCCCCGGAGCCCCTTTCCTCATCCTCCCCGTTCAAACCTTCTCTTCGTCCTTAGGATGACACTTCTCCTCACCTCCACTCCTCCACCCAAGACCAAGCCACCATCATCTCCTGCTGGGACTATGGCAGTGGCCTCCTCACTGGTCCTCCCTCTTCCTCTAAAGGTCATCTTCCTCCCAGGAGCCTGAGTGATCTCCAAATATAAACCAGACCCTGTAACTCCTATGCTCAGAGTCATCATTGGCTTTCTGTCACACTCAGGATAAAAGCCAAGTTTATTTCCGTGGGCTCCAAGGTCCTGCATGATGTGGCCTCTGGCTTCTTCTCAGAGCTCTTCTTCAACTGCTTACCCCGTCACCCACTTCATTCCTGCCCCTACTTGCTGTTCCTACATCGGGCCAAGCATGCCCCTGGATCTTTGCGCTTGCTATTTCCTCCACCTGAAAAGCTTTGTCCTAGGATTTGAATATGGCTCACCCTTGATTTTTTTCAAATGTTACTTTCTCAGTGAGTCCTGCCTTAACCACCCCATTTAAAATAGCAGCTCCTGCCGCTGTCAATTCTAGCACTGTCTAGTCGAACTTTCTGTGATGATGGAAATGTCCTGTCTCTGCACTGCCCAGTACAGTGGCCACTGCTACGTGGACACCTAAAATGTACCTTGGGTGTCTGAGGAACTGAACTTTAAATTTCGTTTAAAGTAGATAGCCACATGTGCTTATGGGGAACTATACCAGACAGCACAGCCTTATTTCACTTTTTCTTTTCTTACCACACTTATCACTGTGGGACTTTACATATTCATTTGAATATCATTTATTAATAGAAAGAAGGTTTTATAAGAGCAAGGACTTTACCTGTTTCATCCACCGTTCCTAGTACCTAGAACAATACCTGCCAGACAATAGGCATCTAAATATTTGTCGGGTAAATATCAGTAATTAGGTAGAAAAGTACTGGGATGAAGGCCTGCCATTGGCCTGTCATGATGGGTCCCAGGGAAGATGTTGTTTCCACTGATGCTTTCAATCGTTTTGTATTAGGGTATCTTTTGCTGTTGAAATGTATTGATTGATTTTGATTCTAGGCATTGGTATTTCAGTGTGAGTTGGTTTCTAAGATCATAAAGCCCTCATAGCCAGTTGGAAATGGAACCGTGGAGGGAAAAGGCCAGAAGGACCATGAAGGATCAAGAAGTAGGCTTAACCACACCTGAATTGGGGGGGGGGGGGGGTGCTACTTGCTGTTTGGTCTATACTCTGCTGCCATCTTCTGTTCAGAGATGAACATTGCAAGAGCACATTGAAATTGAGGTACCATTGAAGGACAGGAGGCTGTTAATTGTTCAGAAAAATAAAGATTCCTCTTGAAGCTTTGGGGCCTTCCAGGTATTATATGGGTGCTTATGTAAATAATAGAGACCACTGGATTCAAATCCGGGAACTGGTGTGGCTGGGAAAGAGGGTGATGGATGCAGATGGATCAGCGGTCCTAACAGTGCCGTGTGAATTCATCTCTAACACCCCTGCAGTTGGAGGGCAGCTGAAAACAGAGCCCCGGGAGGAACATGACCCAGAGCAGTGGGTGTTGATGGACCAGAAGAGAGAGAAATGGACATGTGGGTGAAGCGAGTTCAGATGCGTGCACTGGGGCTGTGGGCGGACCCTCAGCCAAGCCTGGCCCACGATGGTGTAGCGGAGGAAAACAACCCCTTTGTCTCCACGCTCCTGGGTTCTTTGGCAGGACCCTGGAAATTAAATCCACAAAAGGCAGACTAACAAGAGAAAAACAGATGGAGTGCATGAACGCAACACACACACATGGGAGGAACTCTGGGATGAGTAACTCAAACGGGTAGTTCGGATTTGGGGCTTCATGGAGCATCTTAAAAGAACAATAAATTTTTAGAGAAGTGACAAGATAAAGGAAAAAGGGTTTCTGGGCTTTTAGGGGCAGCAAACTGTGGCAAGTAAAATCATGGGACAACGAGTAGAAGATAGGAGTTGTTTAATACTCAGTATGTCAAAGTGGCCTAATTTGGGGTGGCATGTTCTGGTCCCCTACAAAGGCTTTCTGGGGAAGGGGCATCAGAATGGGACTCCGAAAGGAGTCTTTGGCTGTCTTTATGGCAACCCAGTGCCCCATCCACCAAAAGGCCTGATCAAATCACACGTGGCATGTAGTATTCATTTCTGGGCATTCTTTGTTAAAAGAGGCATCGATGAAATGGAGATCATCCTGAACCTGACTGTGCACGCGAATCCCCCTGGGGTCTTGTCGACATATATGTTCTGGTTCAGTGGGTCTGGGCAGCCTAGATCTCTAACCAGCTCCCAAGTGATGACGGTGCTGTTGGTTCAGGCAGTGAACTTAGTGTAGGAAGGAGCGAGAAAGTGGGTGATGATCAGAATAGGTCTTATAAGGATCAATTGGTGGACCCTCAGATGTGAAGTTAAAGAAACCAGAGGTGACCTGGGGATCATGAGTGTGTCTTTCTTCAGTACCCTCCCCACACGGCAGACTTAGACAACCGTGTAGGGGGTAGGATTTGGAATCAACATAGGGGCAAACCTCCTCACAAGTTAAACTGGCCACAAATGGGATGAGCTGCTGGATAAAGTTGTGGGATCTCTTGCAGTTGTAAGATTTCAGTCAGAGGTGAACAGTCATTGGTGGGAGGGTGTTTTACACAAGTTCCTGTCTGGGAGGAAAAGCTGATGGTTTCAGAAGTCCTGCACATTCTAGGAAGAAGAGTTATCCTGGGAGGATGTCACTCATTTGATTTCACGATTAAGACGGGAATTGCTGGGGCACCTGGGTGGCTCAGTGGGTTAAGCCTCTGCCTTTGGCTCAGATCATGATCTCAGGGTCCTGGGATCAAGCCCCACATTGGGCCCTCTGCTCAGCAGGGAGCCTGCTTCCCCCTCTCTCTCTGCCTGCCTCTCTGCCTACTTGTGATCTCTCTCCCTCTCTGTCAAATAAATAAATAAAAATCTTAAAAAAAAAAAAAAAGACGAGAATTGCTCTGAAGCCTCACTCATTTGATTTCACGATTAAGACGGGAATTGCTCTGAAGCAGGAATGGGAGGTGCGTGTTGAAACAAAACGAAACGAAACTCACACAGTCAGTGCAGGACCTTAAATGTAATTAAGCTGCTCACATAGATGAAATAGACGAGAAGCCTTGAGTTGCACTGATGGCTCCGAAGGATGTGACGTCCCTACTGAGAGCAGAAGCTGGAGACAGCAGAATTGAAAACACCGGTGGTCTCCAGCCACTTTCTGGAAGGGACAAACGACTCCATAGATCTCAGCCAGCCCTGGGGCTCAGTGTCTGCTGTGAGGGGTGCTGTGGGGATGATCCCGAGACACAAGGAGCAAGATGAAACTGTGAAGGGACGAGAAGCAGCATAATATGGAGTAGTGTAAAACATGGATTTGGTATTTGGAAATGCATGCATCAGCATCTGGACAGTTAACCTAAGAAATGTGCAAAACATAAAAAAAAAAAAAAAAGAAATGTGCAAAACAAGAGACTGAGTAACCCCCCTCCCCCGGGTTGAATCTGCTGGTCCTTCAGTGGAGCCAGGGTTTGGAGCTGGGGGGTTTCTCTGAGGAAAGGACTAGTTTGTTCTTTCTCATGGGGGCATATTTTATTTTGGCATATCAAGGCTGCCAGATGCTTTTCCCGCTGATCATTTGGTTGGGAGAATGCAAATATTTGTGGGGGACACATTTTTTCAGCAGTTACCCAGCAAATGTGGTTAATGTAGATGATCAAGCTGGAAACTCGAGGCAGCACACCACTATTTTCTGTCCTTCCCTTCCAAACTCAATTTTCTAGTCTAAGTTATCCTAATCATTACCTCCCTGTCTCCTTCTGGGCTCTGTCTGTCTCGCTGTGCAGACCACAGCCGAATCACGTTTTTGTCTGCATCTGTGACTTTCCCTCTAGTTAAGTTAATTAGGGAGACATCGATTAGGTTGCCCTGTGGTACCTCAGACTCAGTAATTAAGACACATTCTGCTTCCAGAGATGTAAGCTCACTGGCAGGATCCAAAGTAAGTGCAGAGAACTTTCTCTTGTCTGGGGAAACTGGGGAGTGCGTGTGCTGTAATTTTGGGTGTCGCTGTGCCCATGGCTCTGTTGGGGTACAAGGAGAGCCGGAGTCTTCCCATTGCCCTCGTCCCCCCTCCCCGGCACTGCTGGGAGCATTGGGAACCTTTGTCCCATTCCACTAAAGATGTGAGAGCATGTGCCTGCAGACAAGTTGATAATTTCTCCAATAGGTGGTCCCAAGGAGCCTCTCCCCTGGGGTGCTGTCAGCCAGCCTTGTCCCTGTTTTATCGTAGCTCAGTAATTAATGGCTCCGCTCACCTTTGCCGGGAGCATGCAGCTCCTGTGATAAGATGCAGGGCAGGCAAGAGTCTGTTCTTTCATAGCAGAGGATGGACCAGCGCCCTGCCTGATATGGGGGCCTTGGTTTGGACAAGGAAGATTATCAACAGCAACCTCCCATACTTCTCGTTTTGTCTGAAGTCAGTCCTGTTCTTCTGAGGTTACAGAGGCTAAAATAATAGGGTTTACTTAACACTTATGTCATGCTTCTTAGGTGCCAGGTACTGTTTATCTTACCCCACAAATGTTAATTCATTAAATTCTCACCACGCATCTCATCTGCATCTCACTTTACAGATGAGGAAGTAGAGGCACAGAGAAGACTACTTAGCCAGTTACACCGGTAAATGTAACTACTTAGTTACACCAGTAAATGGTGAGCTGCAGTCGGCTTCTGGCGGTGTGTCCTTAGAGTCTGTTCTTGTAACTGGTGTGTGATGCTGAATCTTCCCGCAAAGGGTTATTTCGGTCCGGGACACGAGGAAGCTGCCCAGAGCCCCCCCTCCACTAGAACCAGTGGCAGGTGGACCTGGGGCAGACCTCTGCCAGGAGGGGGCAGAGCCAGTCACCTTGATTTTAATGATTTGTTACACAAAGGGCTTTTGCCGTCAATCCCGCAGGTGGTGTGGGGTCCAGGAGGGGTCCCTCCAGGGGGTAGGGTGGTTGTGTTCCAGGGGGCACTTCCGCTGCGTGGCCAGGATCCCCAGAGCACTGGCTGTCTATCTGGGTTTCAAGACAATATAGGGACTGTAATTATTATTATTATTCTAAGATTTTATTTATTTATTTATTTATTTATTTATTTATTTATTTATTTATCTGTCAGAGAGAGAGACAGCACAAGCAGGCAGAGAGGCAGGCAGAGGTAGAGAGAGAAGCAGGCTTCCTGCTGAGCAAGGAGCCCGATGCGGGACTCGATCTCAGGACCCTGGAATCATGACCTGAGCCGAAGGCGGTGGCTTAACCGACTGAGCCACCCAGGCCCAGGCGTCCTGTAATTATTTTTTTAAGTGGAAAATAAAGGTTTTGTTGAGAACGTGCCTTGGAAAAACACCCCAAAGGATAAATTTACTTAATCTGATATTTAACAAAATTTACGTTTTAATTAAAACCATGCATTAATTTCTTCCCCCTCAGCTTTACTGGGGTATGATTGACAAATAAAATTGTGATATATTTCAAGTATACACCATGATGATCCAATACGCATATACATTGTGGAAGGATTTCCACACCTAAGTTAATTTCCACGTCCTTCACCTCATACAGCTGCCTTGTTTTTTGTGGCTTTTTTCACGTAAGGATGTTTAAGATCTCTCTTGGCAGATTTCAAACACACAATACAGAATGATTAACTACAGTCACCATGTTGTACATTGGATTCCCAGAACATATTTGTCTTAGAACTAAATGTTGGTACCCTTCGACCACCAGCTTTTCCCAGTCCCTGGTGACAACTGTTCTACTCTTTGTTTCTCAGAGTTGGACTTTTCTCTGTCTGTTTTTTAAGATTCCACTCCTCTCTCTGCCCTCTACGGATAAATTCCCCCTCTGGGCCTGAGACCTTGACAGCCCCCAGCTTTGTCCTTTCTGTTGAGAGGAAAGTTGCCAGGCAGGATGTGACGACAGGTGTCGTGTCGTGTGGGTTGCATCTTTGAAGCAGACGATGGGGGGCAGGAAAAGATGCCACACTTGCAGAATCCATCATTCAAAGCTCCCTTCTAGAGGTCCTATGGGGTGCTTTCTGTGAACATGAGATCAGAATGAGGGGTGGCAAGGCTGGTAAAGGGGCTTGGAATGCCTTCCCCGTAGGAAACTAGCATCTTCCTGGCTTGTGCAGACCAGCTGCCAGGTGCGGATGCCTGGGATTGGTGCAGAGTGGGGACCCACCACTGGGGCTCAGGGCTGCTTCAGCCAGAGAGCTGGAAGGAGGCAGGTATTGCTGGGCTGTGCTTTGCTTCCTGCCTCCCAGGAATGAGGGGCCATGGGAACCCTTTGGCTTGTGCCTTTATTTCCTGGTGTCCTGAGACTTGGTCAAGGTGAGACTCCTAGGGGCACGGCTGCTTCCCTGAGTCTTACTTTTTTTTTTTTTTAGTGTGATGTGCTATTTTTTTTTTTTAAGATTTTATTTATTTATTTGACAGAGACAGAGAGAGGAAACACAAGGAAGGGGAGTGGGAGAGGGAGAAGCGAGCTTTCCACCGAGCAAGGAGCCCGATTCGGGGCTCGATCCCACAGCCCCGGGATCATGACCCGACCCAAAGGCAGATACCCGACGACTGAGCCACCCAAGTGCCCCTGCTTCCCTGAGTCTTAACACTCTCTGGTTTGGAGGCCAGACCTACTGTGGGTTGCCCTTCTACCTTACTTGTTTGGGTACCAACTAGCGTTGAAGGAGGTTGGAGTTTTGATGTGCCCGATGATTTAACTTTTCCCCAGAGTGGAAAACCGACTGCATAGCATGGAGGGAACCCATGTATCTTTCACTTACTGCAAAATATGCTAGGTTTGCCCCCTCGCTGTTCATCTTTATATGAAATATAACATATCTTTACTTTTATCATGTCTTGCGTGGTGGTCTAAATACCTGCTAGGCTCACCTCTTGAGATCCATTTCCTTTAGGTGAAGACCCACCTCTTCCTAACACATCATCCAGCAGGCAGATACCCTGAGGGTGAGGGAGGAGAGGGCACATTAACTGGGCAGTGGGAATTGGTTTACCAGCGATCAGAAAGCCAGTCACCGGGATTTGTTTGAAAGAATGAGATGCGAGTGGGATCCATTTTGACGAGGACCAAGGAAGACAAGGGTTCTCCGTCTTCAGTTCAGAGTGAGGGTAGCTGTATTTTCTGTGCTCTAAAAATGACCGATTTTCCCCTTCTCTAAAACCCAGTAGAAGTGCGGTCTAAAGAATCAGAGCTAACTTCTTTCACCTTCATGCAGAAACGTTAACAAAACACAGTCTGCCAGTTCTCATATATAGCAATAAATCCCGGTTCAGTAGCATTGATTCTGTAGTATGTGCAAACAAGACAACTACCTCATCCTGGTTTGCCTGAGACTATCTTAGTTGTTGCTGTTGTTGTTTTAAGATTTATTTATTTATTTGAGAGTAGGGGAAAGGCAGAGGGAGAGAGAGAATGTCAGGCGACTCCCTGATGAGCTCAGAGCCTGACACTGGACTCGATCCCACGACCCTGAGATCATGACCTGAGCTGAAATCAGGAGTCACATGCACCCCAGAGATGGTCTACTAGTTTTAAAAATGAAAATCTCACATCCTGGGAACCCTCCAGTCCCTGACGGCCTGAGACTGTTGATTACTTTAGATGAGGACTTTGCAGCGTAGATTATGGACATTGATTGGAACTCTTGACACAAGCCTAATTGCTGGATATCATCACCTCCTTCTTTTTTTTAAAGGAGAAAACAGAAACTTAGATGAGTAAAGAAATCTGTCCAAGACCATCCAGAGGCAAGTCTTGGATTCGGAACTAAAGACTCCTGGTCTGTTTGGTCCTTAACGCCTCCCCCAGCCCCCAAATTAGGGTCCGTACCTAGTGTTTCTCCACTGCTTGTTTACTTCTATCTTCAAATTCCTAGTTCTTTCCCATTCTTTTTTTTCTTCTGCCCAATTTCACATCCCCAGATGCATTTTCTAGGCCTCACTAACATTAGTCAGTGCTCAAAATATCATTGATCCTTTTTCTAACTCAGTGGTGCCCGACAGAAGTTTCTATGATGATGGAAATGTTCTATATTTGCACTGTTCAATATGGTAGCCATTAACCATCCATGGCTCTTGAGCACTTGAAAAGTGGCTAGTGCATCTGAGAACCTAAATGTTTAATTTTATACAAATTTTAATAGCCATCTGTGGCAATATGGCACTCCTGTAGTGAACAGCACAGTGAGTCTAACTCATTGATGTTTTACTTGAAAATGTGAGTAGCCATCACTGAAATCAGGTTGGGTTTATCAACTCTAAGCTCGAGTGGGTTTATCTGTTTGCTTATCCTGACCTTGCATGCTTGTTGTCTCATTAGTTTTTCTTCTTTGTTCTCATCACCATTTTGGTGATTGGGAGATTTTGTTTTCTTACAGGTTCAGCGAAATGAGGACAAATCTACCACTTTGAAACTGGCTGATTTTGGCCTTGCAAAGCATGTGGTGAGACCTATATTTACTGTGTGTGGGACTCCGACTTACGTAGCTCCTGAAATTCTTTCTGAGAAAGGTAGGTGTTATACTTTGCTCCATGGGACTCTGGCTCACTTACTAGCAAATGTCTTATTTTTACAATTTAATATTTTATATTTTTCAATATGGAGCAGTCAAAAATATCAGAGTTGGCACCAGGCTTGCGCTTGGATTTTAATGGGACTATTTGAAGCAGATCTTGACCAAGGCATGTGGACGTTTTCCTCATCTGGGCTGCCCTTATAGAGGAGGGATTGGGGTGTGTGTGTGTGTGTGTGTGTGTGTGTGCGTGTGTGTGTGTGTGTGTGTGTGTGTTGGCAGGAGAGTGAGATAAAAGATGATGGAGAATTAGCCAGGGAACTCAAGCAAGCAAGGCCATTTGTGACACTGACCCATGGCTACCTTTAATGGGAAAAATTTGAAACAGTTCTCATGGTAATCGGCTTAAAAACTCCTCCACCAACTTTGCATTTTAAGGGACAAGGTGTCCCATTTCAAACCCCATGATTAATATTTATTACCAGTTTGTATATTATATGAGGAGCCAATTAACCGTTTTAGTGACACATTCTATAAAGTACATAAAAAGGAAACCGTTATTATTATCGTATGGCTCCAAATACATGAATGACTATTTAGCCACTGTGGCACTTGGGGAGAAATCAGTGTAGACACCATATGTAATATGGGAAAGCTCTGGATGTGTTGTGGGGTTGGTGGAGAGAAGGGAGAGAGTTTCCCAGCAGCAGAAGCATTAGGTAAGGGAAGATGGGGAGACAGGACTATGCACGGAGGTTGGGTAGTAGAGCTGTTGAGAAGGCTGGTCTCAATGTGGCAGAGGGAGATTCAGTGGGCTGACTAGGTTGGGTCTGGATTCTCCACAACTGGGGAGGCTGAGCAGAGGAATTTGGACTCAATGGGGCCAGCACAGTGGCCATGGCAGTGTGGTGACAGTGGGACAGGAGAATACTGAGCCATCATGGACATTTTAGTGGGGGCATCGATGACCTGGGTAAGAGAAGAAGGAAAGCAAATAGTGTCCCTGAATGCTGAGGGAAACCACAGCCTTGGGGCTGATACTAACTCAGACTGGCTGTTGGAAAGCTCTTCTGGGAGATGGGGTGGGTGGGTTGAAATGTTAAACACATTGATTTGGTAGAGATATGATGATGGACACAGGGAGTTGTACAGTTGGCAGGGAGGTCAGGCCTGGGGCTGAGTGGGTGCTTTTGAGACTCCTCGACTCAGAAATGGCAGCCCGTGTGGGCGAGAGAAGGAGCTCCTCATGATGACAGCAAGGGCAGCCAGGGACAGACTCTGGAGGGAGGCCCAGAGCTGGGGGATGGAGAAGGAAGGACGGGTTAGCAGGGGACGAGGCAGTGGAGGTAGGAAGAGGAAGAGGAAAGTATGGTGTCGTAGAAGTCGAGGGGCAAATTTCAAGATTGGAGGCCAAGCCGAGCCAGACGCTCCTGAGTATGAAAGGCAGGGCAGAGCTGAGGAAAGGCCAGTAAAAAGTTGGTCAGAAAGAGGTCAGCAATGATTTATTTCTGTACTATTTTTTTGCTGATTTGTCTTAGCACCTTTGCTCTGGGGCTTAATAATGAATACCCAGCTTCCCAATTACAGCTGCTGAGTGGCTTCCTTTCCCAAACGGAAAAAGTTAGAATGTGTTTGAAAATGTCCATACGACTGTCACAGGGTTTTGTGAGGGTGATGGGTCGGTACGTATCAAGAAGCTTGACAGAATACATTCTGCATTCAATTTCTGGAAAGTTATTGCAAGAATACAGTCAGAGATGTGCCCAAATATTTAATAGATGAGGATATTCATCACAGAACTACAGTGTAAGAAAGTTAGGAAACACACGGCAACGTGTGTTGTATAAAGGGAATACTGACAGCTATTAAAAATCATATTTTTTAAGAATTTTTTATATTCTTTATAGAAAATTCCTGTATAGGAAATGCCATGATGTATGAAGTGGATGAAATAGGGTATAAAATATGTCCAATGTGATCCTAATTTTGTTACAGGAAATATCAGTATGTGTGGGTGTGTGTTTGTGTGTGTGTGCTCATGGGGGTTATAGCTAGTAATGTCAGGCTTTTTATAATCATAGGAGAGAGCCAGTAAAAATATTTTTTCAGTGCGAGAAGACAATCAATGAATAGGATGGAGAGGCTGCTGTGGTAGGCCAGGGCTTCTCGAACTATCTCTGGTGAAGGTTTTAAAATTTCTAACATAGCGCGGACCCACACGCAGCTCTGCTGCACAGAACGAGGTCACCGTCCATGCCACGTGTGACTCACCATGTGTGTTTGACAACCCCTCCACTCTGCCCCATACCCCATCCAGTGAGACATGACCTTGACCATGCAGCTGGATGTCGTGGCCATGCCCAGTTGCTATGAGTTTCCAAATGTTTACTTTTGCTTATTTTATCCCAGACTGGAAATAAAGGATTACAAACTGGCAGTTGTCTGAGGACCAAGCTTTGGGTAACACTGGTGTCAACCCCCCATTTGTAGGCGTTGGCAGCCAAGTCTCCCCATGTGTTTATTTATTTTTTTTATTGTGTTATGGTAGTCACCATACAGTACATCATTAGTTTTGATGCAGTGTTCCAAGATTCACTGTTTATGTATAACACCCAGTGCTCCATGCAATCCATGCCCTCCTTAATACCCATCACCGGGC
>CM052898.1:56129477-56140812 GCA_028534135.1 Potos flavus | reverse complement strand
TTGATACGAAAGTTGGGTATTCATCCTTTCTGATGGCTGAGTAATATTCCATTGTATATATGGACCATATCTTCTTTATCCATTCATCTGTTGAAGGGCATCTCGGCTCCAGATAATCAGGTCACAAAATGGGCAGAAGACATGAGCAGACACTTCTTCAATGAAGATATACAAATGGCTAACAGACACATGAAAAAATGTTCAACATCACTAGCCATCAGGGAAATTAAAATAAAAACCATATTGAGATACCACCTTACATCAGTTAGAATGACAAAAATTGACAAGGCAAGAAACAACAAATGCTGGAGAGATTGTGGTGAGAGAGGAACCCTCTTACACTGTTGGTGGGAATGCAAGTTGGTGCAGCCACTTTGGAAAACAGTGTGGAGATTCCTCGAAAAATTAAAAATAGAGTTACCCTTTGACCCTGCCATTGCACTACTGGGTATTTACCCCAAAGATACAGATGTCGTGAAAAGAAGGGCCACATGTACCCCAATGTTCATAGCAGCAATGGCCACAATCGCCAAACTGTGGAAAGAGCTGAGATGCCCCCCATGTGTTTAGAAGTGGCTCGTGCTTACTCAAAGCTGCGGTCCTCTGTCACGTAGAATCACAGTTCCCCACATTTGTGTCCTCCTGTCTGATCCAGCCTGGTCTCAGTTTCGCTTGTGTCTCTGCCTGTTGCACAGGTTACGGACTGGAAGTGGATATGTGGGCCGCAGGCGTAATCCTGTATATCCTCCTGTGTGGCTTCCCCCCCTTCCGCAGCCCGGAGAGGGACCAGGACGAGCTCTTTAACATCATCCAGCTGGGCCACTTCGAGTTCCTGGCCCCTTACTGGGACAATATTTCTGACGGTGAGATTGGCTTCCCCAAGCAGGAGATGAGGTGACATTAGAGCTGGAGCCCGTCCTGGGTTCTGACTGCAGAGGCGGTTTTAGGCCAGCTGCAGAGGGCCCACCTCCGGACTGGGCATGGAGGGGCGCTGTCGACCTGTGCTTTATCCTTTGTTAACCGTGAGCTTCGTGGAGATTTATTTGTGTAGAGCTCAGGGAAACAGGACTTGCTTTGGATTCAATGAATAAGTCCGACCCCTGGTTGCAGTCACTGGATACTTTTCCTTAAGGCAGTGAGGGACCTCAGAACCGAAGAGTATCAGAAATGGAAGCCCTCATTTGGAGAGATCACAGTCACCTCTTATATAGAAGTGCTGGGAGTTGAGCGGACTGGGAATGCATATCTTCCTCCGTGAACAGCCAGGGGTCATGGCGTGGTGTAGTTGGAGCTCAGAGGCTCTGGAAGGCAGCGTGTGAAGGTCTTGGTTATCTTCAGTGGAGCAGGAGCATGTGGGGTCTTCCTCCTTTTTCACCCTTTCAAATGCAGTCTTTCCCTTTTTTGCTACTGATTTGTTGGTACTACCTGCTACCCTTGTAAAATCGGGAACTAGATATTCAGGGGTTTTGAGTCTTGGAGTCTTCAGCTTAAAAGGTGAATAGGAATGACAACTTTATTTTCCCTCTATTTCCCCAACCATGTCATCTAAGATTAGTTATCGAACTGCCCTCCTCCCCAGCCTCTCAGTCTCCTTCCTTGGGGTTGGGGGATGAGGCAAGGAGAAAGCTTCATTTTCCCCCCTTAAATAAGGTAGGGAGAGGGCTGGTGTGCTGCAGGGAGAGTGAGGGTCTTGAGCTGAGCAAGCCAATGACTTGGGAATTGAAGGTCTGAAAATCATTTTGGAAAGTTATGGTGGCCCGCGCCCTGAAACCCATGGCTTAGAGGGCCTTACTGTGGTTACACCCACCCCACAGAGCAAGGGGACTCTGGAGCCAAGGAGATGTGTCCTCCAGAACCCAGGGCCCCCCTTCTAGGTCACTTCATCAGAACCCCAGAATTCCCCGCTCAAATGGTGCAGGCCCACTTCCAAGACTGAGGAGACCTCTTTACCCAGATACTTCCCATAGTGCCTCAAGGAAGCCAAGGACCCTCTGTTCAGAGGGGTAGAGAGAGCTTGGACCTGTTGAAGGGGTGTCCAGTTGTCCACACTTGTACACATGAGTCTGAGAATTCCCAGTTTAAACCTGACCCGCTCCCCGCTGAGTCCTTTGAGGATCTTGATGGAGTGGTGCTGGTCGGGGTGGGTGCCGGGGCGCCTTGTGGGCAGAACTCACTCAGCTGGAAGTGGGCGATGTAGGAGAAATCCCGTGGCTTCCCTGCTTAAGAGCGTCTGGGCAGTGGTGTAGAGGGAGGGGCTGATTTCTGGGTGAGCAGTGATCTTGAGCAAGAGTCATCCCCCAAGAGAGGTGGAGAAGAGTGGGTGTTTTTGTTCTCACGTGATTAAAAAGGAGGCTCAGGGAGCTGGCTGGGGAGAGCCAGCAAGCCACAGAGAAGTCGTTCCTCCCCCTTGCCTGCCACCTGGCCCACCAGTGGCCACCCCGGCTCTCTAGAATCAGTCATGATCTTGGGCAGAAAATGAAATTCACTTTGAATTTGTGCTATTTTTTCCTTAGGTTTCCTTCACATGTTTCTCAATTATGTCAGTGTGAAGGCATATTTACCAACTTAGGAAGGAGATTGGACAGATTTTATTTAGCAGCCCGATGATTGATTTCAAAATGTAAGATATGTAGACATATGGCGTGTGGCCTCCATTTGTTCTCTTGCGAGGGGCACCATGGCTGTCAGGGGTGGGCCTGGCCCCCTTACTCTAGAAATGAACGGACACCGTCTAGAGCTGCCCCAACACGGTAGACCCCCAGCTTCTCAGGGCTATTGCGATTTAAATAGGGTCAATACAATAAAAATTCCGTTCCACAGTGTCGGTAGCCATATTTCAGACGCTCAGTGGGTCGTGCAGACATGGAAGGTTCCCGGCATCACAGAAAGTTCTGCGGGACAGCGCCCTCTAGTGCGCGGTGCCGACATGGGTGTTTGTGATCTCCGTTTGCAGCAGGCGACCTCAGAGCCGCCTGCATTCGTTTCATTTTCCTCTCTCCTTTCCACAGCTGCCAAAGATCTGGTGAGCCGGTTGCTGGTGGTAGACCCCAAAAAGCGCTACACCGCCCACCAGGTCCTTCAGCACCCCTGGATTGAAACCGCGGGAAAGACTAGCGCGGGGAACCTCCAGAAGGAGGTGCCCCCCAGCAGTGACGCCCACGTCCGGAGCCATCACAAGCGGTCCGCTGAGCAAGCCTCCTAGTCGCCACCTCGGGTGCTATGCAATTCCCCCTCCCCCAGGGACAGAGACCGAGACAGAAGTCCAGCACGCAGACGGCCCCGGGAGGACTTCTGCCCGTCATTGGAGAATCAGGGGAAGGAGAGATGCTTAGTATATTTTAAAGCATATTTTAAAAAATAAACTTGAGTCTTAATGTTAAATGTTGTAACGTATTTTTAGATTTGTATATTTGAAGACTTTAATACATTTTTCGGGGTGGGGGGCGGTAAGACGATCAGCGAGGACTTTTTGGTAACAATGCTGTGTTTTGCTTTCTCCTCCTAATCAAGTTCACGGTAAACGACATGAGTGGTGCTTACCAGGATCTAAACTCCCCCTGGGAGGATGAACAAGGTGAATCACGGTCTTTCTGTATTAATAAAATGTGCTCTGACTGACAGAAGCGGGTTGTATTCTGATGACTTCTTAATGCTGGTGAGGGGAACCAGGGAAGCCGAGTTTAGACATTCTTTCTAAAACCAATATGACTACATCTAAATGTTGTGATGGACACTTGATTAAGAGGCAGGACATGTTTATTTGGGATGTGCTGATCTTGCTGTCCAGCATTTACTGAAAATCCACTCTGGTGCTGGCGGAAAAATGGAGAGGAGAAATCAGTGATTTATCCTTGCCCCTATGGCACCCCTTTATGCTATTTTTCAGCCGATTATCCCCGAGCCTGAGTCATTTCCACCTGAAGTTAGGCACTCAGGCTGTGACTGTGTTAACGTTTTCCCATCACCAGGGAGCCATTTAGCGCATTAATATGTCAGCAGTGCCATAAATGGATTACACTCAGGCTCCAAGTTGCTCAGAGAGTTCAGGCACGTTCCTACCTGCAGGGCAGAACACGGAGGGCTCAGGATGCATGCATGCGCTCTGATTCATTCCAGATTTCTGTATGGAAATGTTGGTCTTTTCAGGTGACTGGGGGGAGGGGGGAGTATGCATGAGCTGAAAGCAAAAGGTAAGCCTGCTATTTCCCAAATTGACCTTTCTGGGTTATATATGCGACCCAGCCAGTGGGACACAGAACCACAGAACCAGCCCACCAGCGTGGGCTTCTCACCCCGCCCCCTCCTCCCTAATGGTTTTGGAGTCATCTAGATGGAGGAGCACATCAGGAAACTGGCAACAGTGAGACAAGAGTGTTTAGCGTAAGGAATCCCTTAAGCGGGCGTTGGAACATTGCAAAAGTGCACCAGGGGCTCTGAAGTGATCTGGCAACGGTAACGGCAGGAAATGCCTTCCAATCCAAGGTGGGGAGCGAAAGGAAGAGGCTGGGTGATTAGAACCTGGAGACTTGGAGGAGAAACCGATTGTAGTGGATGCTGAGTATGCTGCCCTGGTCGCTCTTGAAGACGAAAGGAAGAGGTTGCCAGGGTAGCAGCCCTCAGTAGTAACTATCTACGGGCATCATTTTCAGCTGAAAGAGTCTCCTCCCCCAGGGTCACACCTCCCTCCTGCAGCAGGCTGCATCCAGTGACTGGTCCACGTGGGGAAGGAAAGCTCGGCCCTGTTGCCCCAGTGGGGGACAACACCGAAGGGCCATCCCAGTCTCAGCATTCCAGCATCTGCCTCGCCCAGTCTTGCTTCTTTCCATTCTCAGAGGTGACCAGCCAGAGAGCACTCCCTAAGAAAGCTTCTGCATGCTAATCTCCATGTCACAGTCGGCCTCCCAGGAGACAGAGCCTGTGACCCCCCTCTGGAAATGTGGGACTGCTGCAAAGTGGTGTCAGCTGGTGTTTTCCCCTCGGGGGCTCCGAGGAGGGAGCTGGAGCCCACACAACAGAGGAGAGGGTGCTGCCCAGTGGACTCTTATTCTGCAAATGTGGGGAGAGGCTGGAAACTGGAACCAGTTGCTACTGGAACATTACCAAAGGCACTAAATCCAAATGAGAATTCTCAGTCCACGTTAGCATCATTTGATTCTCTTAACCACTCTCTCTGAGCCATTTCTCCTGTTGGCCTCTGCAATGCCACTTTTTTCTGGTTTTCTTCCTGCATCTCTGTCTTCTCTTTTGGGTCTTTTGTATAGATAGGTTCAGTCTTCTTCCAGTTGCTAAAGGTTGTTCGTCATTAGTCACTAGGGAAATGCACATTAAAACCGCAGTGAAATGATACTATACACTTACTAGAATGGCTACAGTGAAAAGACTGATCATACCAAGTGTAGGTGAGGAGTTGGAGCAACTGGAACTCTTGCAGGTGGGGATATTTGATAGTCTCCTCCCTTTGGAGAACAATATGACAGTTCCTTTAAAAGTTAACTGAATGCTGGCTGTATGATCCAGCCATTCCACCCTTAGGCATTTACAAGAGAAATTACAGTGTATGTCCACATCAAGACTTGTACACAGATATTCATAGGTGCTATGTTTGTAGTAGCTCAAAAGTGGAAGCAGTCTGAATGGCCATACATTGGCGATGTGCAAAGAAATTGCGGTGCATCCATACAATGAATACAATTCAGCAATAACAAGGAATAAACTCATGATACAAGCGACAACATGGACAAAAAAAGAAAAGAAAAGAAAAGTCATTAGAGTGAAGGAAAGAAGTCAGACCAAAGCAGATTACATTCTGTGTGATGCCATCTACCTACAATTCTAGAAGATGAGAACTAATCCTGCAACAGAGCAGATCAGGGGTTGCCTGGGGACAGGAGGGAGGGAGGGGTTACAAAGGAATACCAGGTAACTTTGGAGGTGAGGGATATGCTCATTATCTTGAATGTAAAAATGGATCTGTGGGTGTATACATGTCAAAACTTATAAAATTATACACTTTCAATATGTGCTGTTTATTGTGTGTCACTTATACCTCAATAAAGCTGTTAAAAAATATAGTTGTTCAAGACCAGTCCTAGACCTCTTCCTTCCCGCCATACTCTCCCTTCACCTGTACCTGCTATTGATTTGCAGACGATCCTCGCCCTCCCTCCTCCCGGAATGTCTCCAGCTGAGCCTTCTCCCTTTGGCTCAGGCCGTCTGTCCAGCTGGCCACGTGACGCACCCACATGTGGACATACATTCCTCCAGACCAGAATGCGTGATCGTCACCCTCCACCTGGCCCTTCTCCCTTGCTCCCTATGGCACGGAATGGGTCTGCTGAGCAAGTCAAAACACAGGCACCCTCTCTGATACCTCTGTCCCCCACCTCGAATCCAGACCAACCCCATTGGCTTTACTTCCTTCGTGTTTCTTGACTCAAACCACTTAACTTCCTTAGTTCTCCTCCTCATGGACATCAAGGTTGTTTCTTGCTAATTCTATATTGTTACAAAGACACTGCATTCACCATTGTATATATATATCTCCTTGTGCACATATGGGAGAGCTTCTCTTAGACCTAGAAAAGCTTTAACTTAGAGAATATTGCCAATTTGATTTTGAATTGATCTACCTTCTCACAAAGAGCCATGAAAGTTTCCTCTTTTCTCTCAGGGATTCCCACATGATTTTGTTTTTTATTGCTGAAATGTTACCATCTGGACATACTTGAGAAGTTGTAACATAGAAGTTGCTGTCTACTCTGGGCACTTGTGTAGCACTTTATGGCTTTTGGAGTGAATTCCTGCAAGGACCCCATTCCCACCTTGAAACAATGGCACTCGGAGGTATATTTCTCAGCCCCACTGAATAGATGGGGAGACTGAGGCACAGAGAAGTGACCTTACTTGCCCATTGTCACTTGGTTTACCAAAAATGCCAGCTTCCAGATATGAACCCCAGGGCAGAGTGGTACCATCACTTTAGTTCCCAGCCTCTGCTCTGATCCTGTGAGGCTGGCTCCTCAATGCCTATGGATGAATGATTCCGAGCAGACTCCTTTCTGCAACCGAGGTACTCATCCAGAGGCTTCATTAACCTCTCCCATTCCTGCTCTCGAGAATGGAAAGGCCGTGTTTGAAACTAGTACCCAGTACTGCCGGACCTGGGGCATCTCATGCGAACCACCCACCTGCAGGTTGGTTGAGAGTTGAGGGTGGGTCTGGAGGTGCTTAGGAACCATGGTTGGTCCTTCCAGGTGTGAAACCCCAGGCGTGGCTGTCGAGTGACTTGTGTTCTCTCCTTAGGGCTTAGCTCCAGCTCCTCTCAAGTTAGCATGGGGCACTCACTCCGTAGTCCTCATCTGCTCCAGGTGGCAGAGAAGTTTCTGACCACGCCCATCTCTGAATATTATAACACTGGTGTCATGGGTGCCATGTTGCCTTATCAGCTCTGCTCCTGGACCGAAGCACTTGCTCTCCCAGACTTGCCCTCGGAGGCACTGAATCTCCTGAGTCACATTCATGCCCCTCTCTGGGACAGCTCACATCCAGGGACTGATCACTGTGGATTACAAAGGTCCAGCCCCTTGCTTCAACTCAAGACAGGTTGGCAGGGCCATCCCAGATCTCCCTGTGGCACCAGACAATGCCTTCACTTCAACCGTCTCACATTCCTTCTATCCAGTCCTGTGTGATCTACATCCCCTTCCCCAATAGGTGTTGATACTGAGAACAGTCGTCGGGAAACTTCCTGCACACGCATCTCCCTCTCACAGTCTGCCTTCTTGGGAAATAGCCTGTGAGTTTCTCATATCCAGTTAGTATGAGCAGGAGGTCGCTGCTTCCGGGGACCTTCCCCAGTCCTTCCAGATCCTCTTGATGGGGCTCCTCCATACCTGGAATGGACACCCTAATGCTTGGCTGCCCAGACTGAGTTGAACTGCAGGGGACTCGGACACAGAATGGCTCTGAGTCCAGGGTTCTCTGAATGGGTGGACCCTGGTGACTTTGGTGGAGTGATATAATCCAGGGACCAATAAGCTCAGAGAGGGGGTACAGACTTAACTGTGGTTTCCTTTCTTCCAAGGAGGAGATTAGAACTAGTTCCAGTGTGTCAGCAAGACCCTCAGGCTCTGTGTGAGTATCCGGGCTCCTGCCCTATAGCTGGGCTGTGGGGTGGAGGGAAGCTCCAGCAGGTGGCGCTGGAGGTTTCTGGCCAGGGGATGAGGACGATAAACCCGTCTGGGAAAGTTCTGGGGTCACGGGTTTCTCCAAAGCAGATGCTGCGACAGGGACCTCTCTCCCAAGAAATGTGGTGAGAGTGGGGCAGGGAGTCTGGGAAGGGAGAAAAGCTGAGCAAGCAGGAGTTTATTCCTGAGGACTGCTGTGGGTAATTGAGGCTTGCGCCCAATTAGGGGAGTGGGGGTGGGGGGTGGGTGTTGCTCCAAGACACTGTGTGTAGGTTACATCTCAGAATCCTCCCACTCCTGGGCAAAAGAGCTGGGGTTTTAACCACCAATGCCCATCCTTCTTTGGGGGAATGATTTTCCCGATGGGTTAACTCCCTGACACTTCTGGCCTGTTTTGGGCTAAAGCTTCCACATCTGGGGGATGCCTTCATGCAGAGAGTCACGGGAAGCCGGGGGCAGCTACCACGGGAAACCTCTGGGTAGCCGATAGGATAGTAGGGGGGCGCTGCTACACACAGGAAGATAGGAGGCAGGACCTCCAGGATTTGGGGAAGGCGTGCACAGTGTTGGTGTGAACTTGGGGAATGTGGGAGCCGCTACACTGGGACCCTTGCCGTGGTGCTGACATTTCCCTTCAGTAGCCCAGACTGGAAGTGGGGGTGGGGCAGGGACCTTGTAAAGATGACAAGGATGACAAAAAACTGGATCAAAGTGATTCCGGAGAGGTTTTAGGGCTCTTGCGAACCCACAGCATCACAATGGAGGTTGTGGTATTTGGGGCTCGCCCTTGGATGCTGCTTCCTGGGGTTGGCGGCCTGTTTTCCCAGATGTGTGGCATCAGAGGCACATGGGATCCCTGGAGTTGAGCCATTTTGGTGACAACTTTTAAATGGCCAGGAGAGACGGGGCCCTGAGTCTTCTGCCTGCATGCTTTTCCGAGAATGATCTGGCGAACTTGGGGAAAATGATGGCTTCTGTGTCTTCCAACCCAGCTAGGCAGGGGAGTTCCCATCATTGTGATGGGGAATGAAGGCAGGTGCCACCAGTGATATCTTAGGATGGATAAAGAGCAGGCTTTTGGAGAAGGGCAGGTAAGTAGGGGGGCACTGGCAGGGCACTTTGCTGTAGAGAGACAGGTTCTTGGCAAACCGAACCCATCACTGGCACTGACAGAGGATTCGGTCATGTCAGCAAGGCAGCAGAATAGGGGGATCCTCTCCATTCCAAAATGGGGAAAGGTGGCATACCATTTGCATTTAGGAGACAAAGAGGAGCCTGGCTCTTAATTCACGCTGTGCAGTTCACTGCCTTTTGTATATTCTCCTCTTTTTCATTGGTCTTTCTTCCCCTGCTGACTTGCATTGGGTTTCTCCTCGAGGTCTGCTGTGTTAGCTCTTGCTGCAAGACAACTGAACTTAATGGTTAAAAAGAATACGAATTTATTATTTCTCATGAACCTTTGGATTGGGACTGTGGGCTGGGCTCAGCGGGGCAGTGCCAATCCAGGCAGTGCTTTGTTGTTCTTGGTTAGAGGAGGTGGGATGGCTGGGACAGACTGCCTCCACATGGCTGCTCACCCTCCATCCAGCAGGTCTGCCCGGGCTTGATGACATGGTGGAGGAAGGGATCCAGGCATGAGGTTGGTAGCTGTGAGGTCTCTTTAGGCTTAGCTTTGAAGCTTGCATGACATCACTTCCACCACTTGCTTCCAATTACTGGCTGATGCAATTCACAGAGCCAGCTCAGATTTAAGGGGCAAAGAAACAGGCTTCACCACTCAATGGAAGGATCTTGATGGGACTAAAATCTACAGCCATTTTGGCATCCTAGCACCTCTACCGTGCCTAGTAAGGAGAATCAGCCATCCTTACTAACCCACTCACTTTTGCAAACCTGTATTTCCATCTCTTAACGCTCACAGTGGAAGAACAGAAACTATTTGGCTTCCTTCCATCAAGAAAAAATCATTTGTGCATTCAGCTCTGAACTCAGCAAGTATGATAGAGTGCTTGTCATGAGTCAGGCCCTGTACCAGGTCCCGAAAATTCAGTAATGGATATAGCCTGGTATTTGCTGCCAAGGAGCTCTGGCTTGTTGGGGAGACTGGCCCCAAAGCTGATCATTTCATGCAATGTATTAAAGGGAATGAAGGAGATATTCAAAGGGCTCCATATATATTATAATTAATAGTGGTCATTTAGGAGCACAGATGCAGAGCCAGGAACTCTGCCCAGACCTCGATATTTTCTCAGCAAATCCCAGACAATCCCATGGTAGAGGCTTTAGTATCCCACCCTCCACCCCTTGCATGAATGATGAGAGCCAAAGTGGAATTTTTAAAACAGGAATGTAATCTTGTCATTGCCATTTAAAATGACTTCTGGAACAGTCAACAAAACAAAGAGGCAACCCACGGAATGGGAGAAGATACTCACAAATGACACTACAGACAAAGGGCTGATATCCAAGATAAAGAACTCCTCAATCTCAACACCCAAAAAACAGACAATCATGTCAAAAAATGGGCAGAAGACATGAACAGACACTTCTCCAATGAAGACATACAAATGGCTGACAGACACATGAAAAAATGTTCATCATCATTAGCCATCAGGGAAATTCAAACCAAAACCACATTGAGATACCACCTTACACCAGTTAGAATGGCCAAAATCAACAGGACAGGAAACAACAAATGTTGGAGAGGATGTGGACAAAGGGGAACCCTCTTACACTGTTGATGGGAATGCAAGTTGGTGCAGCCACTTTGGAAAACAGTGTGGAGATTCCTCGAAAAATTAAAAATGGAGCTACCCTATGACCCTGCCATTGCACTACTGGGTATTTACCCCAAAGATACAGATGTCGTGAAAAGAAGGGCCACATGTACCCCAACGTTCATAGCAGCAATGGTCACAATTGCCAAACTGTGGAAAGAGCTGAGATGCCCTTTAACAGATGAATGGATAAAGAAGATGTGGTCCATATATATAATGGAATATTACTCAGCCATAAGAAAGGATGAATACTCAACTTTTGTATCAACGTGGACGGGACTGGAGGAGATTATGAAATAAGTCAAGCAGAGAAAGTCAATTATCATATGGTTTCACTTACTTGTGGAGCATAAGGAATAACATGGAGGACAT
>CM052898.1:56112933-56129377 GCA_028534135.1 Potos flavus | reverse complement strand
AGAAGGAAAGGAAAAGTGAATTGGGGGAAATCGGAGGGGGAGACAAAGCATGAGAGACTGTGGACTCTGAAAAACAAGCTGAGGGTTTTGGAAGGGAGGGGGTGGGGGGATGGGTGAGCCTGGTGGTGAGTATTAAGGGGGGCACATATTGCATGGAGCACTGAGTGTGGTGCATAAACAATGAATCTTGGAACACTGAAAAAAATAAAATAAAATTAAGATGTTAAAAAATAAAATAAAATAAAATGACTTCTGGTTCCATTTAGAACACAGCCCAACTCCTCACTGTGGCCTGTAGAAGCTGAGCGGACCTCCCTTCCTCACTGATTGATCGCATCTCTCACTCCTCTCCCATCCCTAGTGCTGCAGTCCTCATACAAACCCCATGGCACTTCCTCAAGCCCAGTCCCCGCCCTGTGGGGCCTTCATCCTGGCTCTTTCCTTTCTCTGGAATGATTTTCTTTCAGCACTCTGAGGTCTCAGCTCAAAGGCTGTCTTCTCAAGAAGCTGCCTCCCTGAGACATGGTCCCATTCCCCTGTTCAATTTCCTTCAGGGACTCCAGCATCCCAAATGCGTACTCAGTTGGCCTGATGTCTGCCCTTCTCCATCCTCCACAACGCATGAACCTACTCTTCGGGAAGGCAGGGACCTTCTCTGTTTTGTTCCCTTAGGTATGATCCTTGTCTAGAACAGTGCCTGGAAAATCTTAGGCTCATAAGAAGTATCTGTTGCATGAACAAAGAAATCCTGGATTTACTGATGAGGAAACTGAGGACCCATGTCTCACAGGTGGTAGGTGGCAGAGCTGGGATCTGAACCCATAATCGTGGAAGTCCATGGCTCTTCTCTCCATGTCATCTTGCCTACAGAACCTGGAAAAGCATACCTCTCCCCTTTGCTGGATCTCAATCCCACGTCATATGACCTAGCCTTTGGTGTCAGTGTGGGATCGCGGTGGCCATCCCTCTAATGGCAAAAACTAACAGCTGAGTTGCTGTGAGATAGAATCTCCACAGCTGTTTTCCCTCATTTGAAGATAGACACTTTCCCATATTGTAGCATTCCTTCAATTGAAGTGCATTTTACAACTGATGCGTACTGAATATTATTTCCTTTTCCCCATGAAAGCCCTTCTTAAACCTGGCGTGTATCCTACAGTGATGGTGTCCTAGAAACTGGAAACCAATAGCAGCAAAAACTGTAATTGTTTTCAAGAAAGCAGCGCTACTGGAATAAATAGTGGAGATTTCTCTTTTTCCCCATGGGTTATATTCTTTCTGTTTTACACAGATACCATACAGAGTAGCATCAGATATTTCTTTTGTTGTTAATGGTGTGTTTTTTCCCTCCTTGTCTATCTCCCTGATAGGATCTGGGAAGTGAATAATACAAGAACATAAAGATATATCTAGATTTGTTCTGACAAGTTTCATATCACCAAATATACTTGGAGAAGAATGTTTGACCTTACGAAAAATTACATGGAGAAATCCAGCTGCTATTATAAAAACCGTGCAGCACGGAGAAAATGATGCTTCATCTACTGTGGTACTCGTGTAATTTACGTCAACAGAAAGCTGCCAATAGCTTCATCATGATCTGAAACTATATTTCACTTCAGAGATCTTGGGCCCTCCCCTGATCTGATAGAAGGAAGCGTGTGCATAAATTCTTGGCTCTAACTTCCCAAAAGAACTTCAGGCAGGGAGTGGGGGAAGACAGGTGGTACTTAGGTTGCTGTCCTTTCTCATCAGCCTTCACCAAGGCTCCTAGGCCTTTGACAGAGAGATTTATGCAGGAGCATCATGGAGGTAATTCTGGAAACAGGACATATTTTGATATGCATTGTTTCTAAAACTAAGGATGTCAGGGCGCCTGGGTGGCTCAGTTGTTAAGCATCTACCTTCGGCTCAGGTCATGATCCCAGGGTCCTGGGATCGAGCCCTGCATTGGGCTCCCTGCTTGGTGGGAAGCCTGCTTCTCCCTCTCCCACTCCCCCTGCTTGTTTTCCCTCTCTCGCTGTGTCTCTCTCTGTCAAATAAGTAAATAAAATCTAAAAAAATAAATAAAACTAAGGATGTCCTTTTATTTTATTTTTTTTAAAGATTTTATTTATTTCACAGAGAGCGAGATCACAAGTAGGCAGAGAGGCAGGCAGAGAGAGAGGGGGAAGCAGGCTCCCCGCTGAGCAGAGAGCCCGATGCGGGGCTCAATCCCAGGACCCTGAGATCATGACCCGAGCTGAAGGCAGAGGCTTTAACCCACTGAGCCACCCAGGCACCCTAAGGATGTCCTTTTAAATGGATATATTGAAACTGATATCTTTCTCCATCAAATGTAGATTCATGCAATTTTTTTTTAATCCAAGCTTAATGCGAGTTGCTTAATTAACCTTTTGGCTTTGGTTTCCCTGTCTGGATATGGCAGGTGTTAATATTAGTCTGAAACCACGGATGTGCAACGATTATGGCATAATTTTATTTTCTGTCAGGTGAATGATGTTTTGGTCCTACCCCCATCCTGCTGGCTGCTGTCATCCTTTGTACGACAGTCCATAGTCTGGTCGCACTGATTATTCTTCTTTGGGGTCCTGACCTCTGAGCGGGCCTCCACTTGGATCCCTGGGGCTTGTAGGATTCTCTTCCCTCAGGCCGGGAAGGATCACTTTGTATGGTTTGGGAGAAGGGGGCACCCTTTCTCCTTTTCTCTCTGTAAGCTCCTTTCTCACTCCTTACACCCTCCATAGGTCTTCCAGATACTCCCCTGGGCAGGGCTGGATTAAGATAAAGTGAATGAGGATCTCTCTCAGCCCCTAAATTTAAGGGTACACCTTAAAAATCAGTTTTTTGTACTGAAATTTTTTTTTAAGCCACACCAAGAGTATTTATTGAATATTATTTAACGAGCCTGGGGTGAAATTGACTTAGTCATTTTGATTTTTTAAACTATTACATTAAAATATTATCTATCCTGACTTCTGAGTTTTTTGGGGGCTCTTTAGATTTTGCCCCCGAGGACAGTGCCTCATCTGCCTCACCTTGATGCTGGCCCTGGGATTTTGGAAACAAAACCAGTACATCCTGCCTTTTACTTGTCTTTTCTGTCTTGCCACGTACCTTTTGAGAACCAACTAGAATTGAAGGAAAGAGGGAGGGAAATGCAGGGAGGACAAACCATCCATTTATACCCCAAGGCACATTCAACCACACAGAGGTAGAGGGTGGGCTCTCTCTGCCCTGCAGGTCACAAGGAGAGGCTCCTGCACAAGTGTGCCCCGAGGAAGACACCTGCTTCCTCATCCGCCTCAGGCAGCAGCTGCCATTCAAATTGTTTTCAGCTCAGATTCTTGGCTATGGAGACGTGGCCACTTGACAAAGCCTCCCTGGCTAGAAAAATCACAACACAAAGGAGAGTGGTCCCTCACCTGCTGGAAGGTTCTTCATTCCCTTTCTGTCATTTCTTTGAGGCTCAACGGTTTTCTCCCTGGCTGTAGCGGCTCTGCACCTTTGCACTCATTAAAAAACAAAAACAGGGGCGCCTGGGTAGCTCAGTGGGTTAAAGCCTCTTCCTTCGGCTCAGGTCATGATCTCAGGCTCCTGGGAGCTCAGGTCATGATCTCAGGGTCCTGGGATTGAGCCCCACATCGGGGTCTTTGCTCAGCAGGGAGCCTGCTTCCCCCCTCTCTCTGCCTGCCTCTCTGCCTACTTGTGATCTCTCTCTCTGTCAAATAAATAAATAAATAAAATCTTAAAAAAACCCAACCAACCAAACAAACAAACAAGCAAAAATGCCTTTTCAAGAAGAGTCTCCATTCTCTAAAACGTGATGCACAAAGTTTGATTCTATTTTTACAAAAGGCCCAACTTTGGCCCAAAGGCACCCAACACAGCCCTCTGATTGAGGAGGGGAACTGAGTCTTCCTACCAGAGGGTAATTCTTTTTATTGTGCTTCTTTCTTTACACTTGCCCTCAGGGGTGGAAACCAATCCCAGGGAAAGAATGGAAGGTTATGAACAGTCAGCAGGGCTGCTCCTCCCCTCCTGGAATCCGAGAGCCCAGCCTTTGTAACCAGGACGCAGCTCCTTTCAAGCTGCCTGGCTGGCTTTTCAGCCCTCCTAAAAATCATCCAAGGGCTGAACATCGCTGTTTTTTCTGCTTTGCCTACTCCCTTGAAAATAACAGAAGCACCATGGGACGTTTTGTCCCACATTTGAGGCTTCTCAGTATTTTGTTGCCAAGCTCTGGGGCACAGGCCACTTTCTGAGGGCTGAGTGACTGCACGCTGTTTCCACTCCTTTGGTTTTCCTAGGTCAGCTTCATTGTCCCTTCTGATCACTCTCAAACAGAACGCAGCCAGCTGTGACCTCTCCTCCCCCCACCTCCCTTAGCTCCGATTCCTTCCTTCCTCCTTAGGGCGCTTTTCTTAGCCTGTGTAACCATCTAAGCTGCATCTTTATCACGAGTCATGATGCTGCAAGGGCAATGAGCAGCGCAAGTGACTCAGGTAGAGAGAGGGTTTACCGCAAGGTCGGTCAGAGGGTACCCCACTGAAAAGGTCTCTCAAGAACCAGAGGTCACCTGCACTGACCGTCCAGTCTCGTGGAGAGGTAGCCCAGGGGCTTTGAGCTAGGCCTGGGGCTGGGTGTTCTCTCCCTTTCCCGTGCACACCAGCCTGCTTCACACCAGCTTCTGGGTCTTGCTCACTCACGGTTATGGCCGTCTTGTGCCTACTCTGGCTTTGGATTCTCCGTGACCTTATAGCATGTCTCCTTGGAGCTAACTGGCAATTCCGATTGGCTGGTTTGGGTCAGGTGCCCACCCCTAGCCCTGTCAGCCGTGTGTGATGGTGGTGGCAGGCGGCATGGGAACGTGGGGCTGCCCTTTCCAGAGGAGCATGAATTGAGAGCAGTTTTTCTAGGAAGAGGACAGTGTGGACTGGGCAGGAGAGAGCCAGCATTTCTAGTGCCAGCCCTAAGCGTCATTTCCTGCTTGCTGCCCAGTGCTCCAGGACACACCCCTGGTAAGCTTCCCTTTCAAGGAAACGTGATGCTCTTCTCGAGGTTGCACTCCCTGGTCTTGTCTGTTTTGGGTTCTGATGTTGATCTATGGCCTAGAGAGCACCTCCACCCCTGGCCCCAACACCGAGATTAAATATTAAAACTGTTTCCTATGTGTATTTTCATTAAATATTTATTTATTTGTTTATTTATTTATTATTTTCTTAGAAATGACATCTCATTCCAAGGGACCATTTTATTTTATTTTATTATTTTTTTATTGTGTTATGTTAGTCACCATAAACATTTAAACTATGAATATTTCATCCATCCAGAATTTATTTTGGTGCAAGGAGTTAGGTAGGGATTTCAGTTTTATTCCCTCCACCATCCCCCCCCTCCCCCCACCAGGGCTAGCCATCTGTCCTGACACAATTTTTTAACTTATCCATTTAAAAAAAAATTAATGAATATCTTATTTATTATACACTAATTTTCTTATGCATTCAATCAATATATGCATCCCTATATCCAGGCTATATTCAGTACCATTAACTTGTTAACCCAGGTACCAGAAGCACCATGTTTTAATTACCATGGGCTGCTTCTACACTGTGGAGTCATTTTGTACATCTGGTGATTCTTCTTCTTCTTCTTTTTTTTTTAAATTTCATTTATTTATTTGAAAGAGGGAGAATGAGAGAGAGAGAGCATGAGACCGGGGAGGGTCAGAGAGAGAAGCAGATTCTCCGCTGAGCAGGGAGCCCGATGCGGGACTCGATCCCGGAACTCCAGGATCATGACCTGAGCCGAAGGCAGTCGCTTAACCCACTGAACCAGCCAGGCGCCCCTCTTCTGGTTTTTTAATTGCAGTACAGTTGACACACAATGTTACATTAGTTTCAGGGATACAGCACCTTGATTTGACAAGTCTGTATGTTACGCTGTGCTGGCCGCAAGTGTAGCTGCCGTCTGTCACCATACAACTCGATTGCAGTATCATTGACTATGTTCTCTATCTTGTACCTTTCATCCCTGTGACTTATTCATCCCATAACTGGAAGCCTGTTCCTCCCCTTCCCCTTCCCCTGTTTTGCCCCTCCCCCGCCTTCCCTCCTTCCGGTCATTTTCTTATTGCTCTTCCTCATAGATTAGACTGGTCTCGTTCGTATGATATCGGACACTGGGGGAGAGCCAGGGCAGATCTTCCTCTCCAGGGGGGAGCCATCTCACCATGGGAGCCCCTCCTTCATGTGGGGCGTGCCCCCTCCATGTCCACATCAGCAGACGGAAGCTGCTAGGATCCAGGTCCCCCCTGCCAGTCTGCCCAGTGCCATGGTGAAGCCATTCTCAGCAGGGACCGTGTGCCATGCAGCTCACTACCCACACCCTCAGCACACCGCAGGAAGCTCTGAGGAGAAGTGAGGTCACTCTGTGACCCCATTCCCTCAGGCCTTGGCAGCAGTCAGAGGGCTACTCCTGTTGGATTTTGCTTTTGGCTGACTAAAGCACCATTCATCCTCATCTCAGGCCACTTTGGTTCAGAGCTGGGGTGAGAGCTAGGGTCCTGGAGCCCATCTCTCGAATCTGTGACTTGTGAGGCCAGAGCTCCTCTGAGGGCACATTGGTTTGCAGTCTCTCCCCTTTTAAATTTTAGGTCTGGCCTCTTGTTGTGATTTAGTCCTCAGTTCATTTAAGTTCTTCTGATGGAGATTTCAGAAATGAGAAAAGAGAATAAAATGCAGGGACTTAATTACCACGTGGAATGGAGTTTCTACACAATTTTTTTTTTTAAGGGAGGAATAGGAATGTAAATGCTCCCTTTCCTTAAAGGCAGCATTTCTAAAATATGGGTCTGTAATAGGTTGTATGGTCTGTCCACAGCCGTACCTCCCCTTCCCCCCACCCATCTCTGTCCTGGCTTCTTTACGCTTCCGTGGAAGAAATATACTTCCTTACCCTGTTGTTTTGGCCAAAAGAACGGGAGCTGATGTGATGGGCACGGAGGCTTTAGATGTGCCTGCCTGTGTGATGTGGCCTTGTGCCCCTGCCATCGGCCACAAGAAGAGCGTGCCAGGTTCAAAGATGAGAGACACGTGGAGCCGACCTGAACTTGGCCTGCAGACCCAAAGTGGCTCTAACTGACCCGCAGCACTTGTGGGTGAGGAAGACAGACAGTTGTCCCTGTACGCCATCGAGACCTGGAGGTTGTTTGTTATGAAGCACACCACCACTGCAGCCAAAGCCTGATTAATGCTGAGTTGTATATGCGTCCCTTTTAGAGGGAGAAAATTCTAGCGAACCCTCTGTGTTGACACAGTTTGTCCATTCATTCAACAAATAACATTGACTGTATGTGTCTTGGAGGGGGAGGAATAGGAATAAGGAGAGTAGTTAGAAGGAATCAGAAGTAAATCATTTTATATAATTTAACAAATATTTCTTTTTTAAAAAGATTTTATTTCTTTACTTGAGAGAGAGTGAGAGTGAGAGAGAGCGAGAGAGAGAGGGCGAGAGCACAGAGGGAGAGGGAGAAGCAGGCTCCTCGCTGAGCTGGGCTCAATCCCAGGACCCTGAGATCATGACCTGAGCTGAAGGCAGATGCTTAACCCACTGAGCCACCCAGGCACCCCTAATTTTACAAATATTTCAAACAATACTAGGTATACATTTCTTATCCTTATAATTCATACTCCATTATACAAGCAAAACAAAATTACAAATTAGCTTCAGATAAAACTACCTCATAATTTATATCAATTTGATCAGATAAATATTTTATTTCCACCAAATTGCCTTTTGCAATGCAAATATGGTCCTTACTGACTGTTCTGTCTACATTCTTTTGAGTTAGGTGGCCTTCTACCCTCGTGAGTCCCCTGTGATGACTCCGTTTTCACCCCATTTTTCTACAATCGCTATAGAGCTCAAAGCTGAGTCCTTTGGCTTTTACTTAGTATAAATACTTCCTTGAGGAGGCCATCCACCGCTGTTCTGGTCCATGAACACGCCACAATTAAAAACAGTAGCACTGGACACAACTTCCCAGCGATATCCTAACAAATGCAAAATAGAGGCCAGGAATGTTTTGATGATTTTCCTTTCCTTTATCAGTCCGATAATCCAGCATGTGATCGAGTTTGTGTGATGTTTTTTAGGCCATCATAAACACAAAAACATACAAACAGCTCAGAGATCTTGGGGAGAACTTCGGAGCCTGAGCACACTCACCCAGTTTGAGATGAAGGCACCTTCTGTTTGATGTTGCTGAAGACAAAGAGAGACGGACAAACCGGCCTTTCCCCAGTCTGGGCAGCAGGTGGTGCTCGTGACATTTGGAATCGCACTGGGGGCTGCAGTGCTGGGTTCCTGGGTCAGCTTTGGATAGAATTTGCCGCAGTTGCATTGCACTAGGCTTGTTGTTTCTTCATCTTTCAAAAACAGCCTGTCTGCAATGACCTTATCTGGGCCAAGTTTAGCCCTAATGCAGCACAGGCTGGTGACCGGTGGTTTGGTCACTGGGCTGCATTCTGTTTTTTTCTAGGCTACGAAAGCAGTCCGGGCTCTAGCCCTAGAAGCCGAGGGGTTGCTGGGATGCATTCGGACCCTCTTTAGACACAGGCAGTCAGCTTCTCGGCTCTGGTCTACTCCACAGCCCCACGCCTGTAGGCTGGCAGCTTAATTCTAGTGCTAACGCAAGGGCATGGGTCTGCTCTGGTCCTCAGCCAGTCTAAAGAGCCTATAAAAATGCAGTTGTGATTTTACCTTTAGCAACACGGAAATCCAGCGTGCATTTGTCTTCAGAGGTGTGGCCATCAGAAGGCACTTCATCTTCAAGTTGCTGTGTGGCCTTGGTTTTCCATTCAGAGACTTGGAATAGCAGCATCTTCTTAGGGACGGTCGCTTATCGGAAGCCTCACTTATATCTTCTATGATTGATAATGCAAGTCACCCGAGTGCTGCAAGATGGATAAAATACAGAATCGATCATAAAATTTAAGATATAGAGATCACCTTACCCAACTTACTCCTTTTACAGTTGAATATCTAATGCCTAGGGAGGGGAAATAAACTTGCTCAAGGGAGGACAGTGGGTGCGTAGTGTAATAAGCTTAGATCTCTCCCCTCCCAATCGAGTTTTTAAAAAAGCCATAATAGTATTTTCCTTCACCACAGCCCCAACTCTGTGCACATCCCATGCAGCACCATGTCCCGGGCTGCCCACCTGCTCTGTCCTACCCGGGTAATTCCTAATGTTGAGAATGACTGAACCACACCCTAGAATGAGAATATTATACATATTCCATCTTCATTAACCTAATCCAAGTCTCAAGGGTCCTAAAGCATGGAAGTATCCCTTTTTACAGATTGAAGATGTCTTTGATGACATATATGTTTGTCTGTTTCCAGATTTTACAGATGCCCGTCGCAAGTGAGTGTGTGTGTGTGTGTGTGTGTGTGTGTGTGTGTTTTAAGGCGAGGGCTATTTAACATACAATAAAATGCACCAATGTTAAGTATTCAGCTTGATGGTTTTTGACAACCATGAAATTGCTTTTTGAGGACAAACCTGACTATAGATCTAAGTCGTAAGGAGGATGGAGTAATACAATTTGTATCCGAGGGAAAGCATATCGCTGTCTCAGGGCTTGTCTGGAAAGGGAGGAAGACTGACATCTCTGGTGACCCTGTCCGTTCTCCTGAGTTTCTTAAGAGGGCCAAGCCGTGGCTGTGCGGCCCCAGGAATTCACTGTGCTTCCTGCAGCCTGTGGGAGAGGATGCTCGGGCCAGTGTTACTGAGGTCTCAAAAGACAAGGGGGCCACACAAAGCTTGATTGCTACTACCAACCACAGGCTCTGATTTGTGTGTCCTTGGTAACAATCTGGGAGTCACTCTCACCAACGTGCTCAAACACCAGGCCTGTCTAGGTCTGCCGTGGGCCGCCATGGCTCTGGGCTTTAAATGCTTGGATTTTAATTCCATACTGCTGAGTCTTTACCTTCAGTCTCCATTTTATGTTTCCTTCTGGGTCTCTGTAATTCTACTGTCAGGTTCCTGCAGAGTCTGTTCCTGCCAATAGTTTGGAGTGGTGTGAATCTGAGTCTTGAACTCGGGTGTGCAGGGAGGATCACCTGGAAATTTCGCCTCAGGTGTTATTGTAGGCATCTCTCTATCCTGAGGTCATGCCAGGGTCCTGGGGTCACTTACAGGGGTAAAGCCAAGGGGAGGCCTTTCTAGTCGTGAGTCACAGGTCTGCACTGATTAATGCTGAGATATACACATTTTCCCAGTTTGTTGGGGCTGTTCAGGTCCACCTTGGAATGCCAGAATCTTTGGTGAGGCTTTGAGCTTTGGGTCCTTGGGCCTAGCATCCTCTACCCTAGTATCCCCTTGAGGTCTTGTGACCCCCTCACTCCTCACCCTGCCTCAGAGTGCTGTTCTCATGACTCAGACATTCCCGACATCGTACATGTGGGACTCATAGATATTCCCAGCCCTGTCCTGCACTCTCTCCTTGCCAGCATTGGCTTCTCTCTCTCCCCGCCACACCTGCGACACCTAGTATTTATCAGGGAGCCATTACAGAGGACAGGAGAAGAATAAGCTCTTGACCTCACGTCCCATCTGTAACCTGCTCTGTAAAAAATGCCCTGAGGGGAAGAATTACAAAGGCTACTTGCATGAAATTCAAGGAGATTAAAATAGCATGAGAAAAACCATAAGCTAGTATCTCAAAAGGTATCCTGCCAATGCTTACATTACCCCGATGGCCTGTTTTGCTTATGATGCTCTAGCATCATGCTCTCTTGCTCACTCTCCAGAATGTTCTATATCCCCTTCATTGCTGTGATATATCTGGTATGATCAGGATGATCATGGCAGGAGTTTAGTGGATATTTTTACCTGAAAATGCTCACTTACGGTGCCCAGTAGAGCTGAAAGAACACACCTTCACAACACCATAATCCTCACTGAGGCATCTGTCTTTGGTGGCGTTACTGCTCAGTTACCTTACCCATCTTCTCATGTTTGCAGTAAGATTTTTGAGGAGAGCTGGGTATTGCCTCCTCATGGTGTTTTAACACTGGGATGAGCATTAATTTTAAGGAGAGGTTTGCTCTGATGTATTTGAAAGAGGACTGGAAAAGGTAAAAAGAGGCCTCCACATTGTACCACTGGACACTAAATCATTTGGCGGCTGTAGATCTTCCTTCTGGCTTGAGGAGAACCCTTGGAGATCACATTCAAAGAGTAAGAGGACTCTGCCGTCCCAGGGGGGCAGCCCCGGGGGGGGGGGGGCTCTCTCTGTCCTCATCTCCTGCCTTTGCAAAGTCATCGAAGGGGAGGACAAATGGGAAAAAGCACTGCACTCCACATGGGCTGGAACATTCCAGCACTGGTCTGGCTGATTGGATATCTAATACGTCCCAGCGAAGCAGATGAGTAAATTGCTTTATTTCAAATGGAACTGAGGTTTGGCGAGTTTTTTTTCCTCACCGTGTTCATTACGAGGACGGGGAAAATCTTGACAAACAACAATGAGCAGGTGGGAGAAAGAACTACAGGCAGGGTGAAGTTTTGACTTTTCTGAACCCTTCTAGTTGAGATTTTGCTGTGGTCCTTAGGCTCTGCAGACTGGCACGTCATCAAGGAACCACCAGATGGCGCTGTGAGCAGCGTTACCCAGGGCCACTCCCAGGTGAGGCGGATTATCCTGGAATCTGTCCTTGTCCCCAGGGCACTGTGGCTCTGATCAGGGAATGACCTCAGTTTAACAAAGCACAACAATGCCTGGGTCTGGCTCCTGCTTCCTGACCCTGTACCTGAGGGATCTGTGTTGTACTGGCTTATGATAAATGCTTTCCTTGACAATCAGGGTTTGGTATCTTTCTCATTTTCTGCCCTGCTAGGTTTAGTCTCTCAAAATGGGATATTTCTGTCAGACAAGATAAGGATTGTGTCACTGTTACAAGCTGTTCTTGCTCCTGGCAATCAAAAGCTTCATGGATAAGCTCTGAAGTGTGCAGCCCTGCCCCAGTCCTTACCTAGACTCCCTGACTTAGCTTTGCCCCATCCCAGATGTCAGGGTGAGAGGGAGTGTGGATGGACAGACCCAGACAGGGGCCGGAGCTTGGGCAAGGGGCCAGGGGGAGGATGAGCCCAGGCTGTTGTGGGGTCAGAGGACAGGGCTGTTAATGGGGAAAGGTTCAGATTCCAGTGCGCCGAAGGCTGGAGGGTCAGCTGTGGGAGGGGCTCATGCGCACACTCTGCAAACATTCAAAAACAACACTTTCATTCTCGGATAAGGTCCGTGTTTCTATATATGTCTTAAAAGAATAAAAACTTCCTAACGGTGAGAAGAGCCTTGTCGAATTGCTGCTTCGAAAGGTCCTGATTCATTCTATGGGAAGCTCTCGGGGAAATCATCTCTTCCTGGATGAACCGGGACACACGCTGAGCGGCGCTGGCTGGGAAGCAGTCTCTGATGCGTGGTGGGCTGGGGACATGCAGCCAGCTGGGGGCTGTGGCCACACTTGAAGGTACAAAGCAGTCTGGGTTCATTTCTGCCCAACTCTCCATCTGTGAGAGAGAACAAGTTTGTTAGGGTTTGAATGTCAGTTCTGGGGACAACTCTCTTGCTTTCTCAGCAGCTAACAGCTCTGACTCCAGGCTTAGGGAAGGCAATGAATTCTTATGGCTATTTTGTCCAAGCTTGCCCGAAACTGAGGGAACAGAAGGCAAGCTGAGGACAAAGAGGAAGCTGACGGCTGCGACCTCCTTACTCCTGGGTGGGACATATGTAACATGCTTCCAGGAATCTTGCAACTATGTTAATGTTAATACCTTGCTAGAGGGGAAAAACAATCTTGCCCTACCTGGCAAGGCCTCTGGTACCTTGTAGGTCCTCATTAGCATATGGAAGTTCTTTTGAAACCTCCCTTTTTCCTTACCTCCCCCAACCCCATAGTATATAATCTGCCACCCCTCACAACCCCAATGCAGCAGCTCTTTCTGCCCACGGGTCCTATCCCCGTGCTTTAAAAAAAACACCATTTTGCACAGAAGAGGTCTCAAGAATTTTTTCTTGGTCGTCGGCTCTGGACTCCAACCCCACTGTACCTCACTTATATTCTAAAACTTCATCAGAACCAGCTGTCACGAAAAGGAGATAAGATCTCAGGCTGAAATATTCAAATTGTACAGTTTCCCCCTCTAATAACAGAGTTGTTGACAGTTGTGAGGCCTCTACCATTTTAACCTTCTAAAATAGTTAAGGGTCAGCCAACATTTTAAAATCATAGTGTTAAATGTGCCCAAGACACAATCCTGGATATGGTTCCGAAACATGAGTTTTCATGTTGAGGAAGATAGATTTGTTATAAAGGGAATTCTCTTCTTATGATGAGAATATGTTTTTATCCCTGCATACTGCAAAACTTTAGACATATTTAGGTTTGAAAGGTGTTTTGTGTGTGTGTGTGTGTGTGTGTGTGTGTGTGTGTAAGAGTGTCTGAAGTTTTGGGACTTAGAATGTTTACTTTTCTAGAACAGTTTTTTCTTTTCTAGAACAGTTTTTTTCTTTTCTAGAACAGTTTACTTTTTTTTTGTTGCCAACTCCCATGATTAGTTGGAAGTTTCTCAGAATCTTCTAGAATGCTCCTAATCTCTAGGAAAAAGTATTGCTTCTTCTAGGTTAGGGAGAGCTAGGCCCAGTCAAATATATAGGAGGACTGTGTGCATATTATCTTACGTAGAGCCATGCATTTTTCACAGTTTTTGCCAGCACTGTCCTACCCTTCTTTCCACAAGAAGAGAGACAGTCCCTAGCTTTAGTTTCTCAGGTGCCCATGATTGTCCACTAATTGACTAGTCTTGACAAAATTCCCTGAATTCTGGGGGGAGAGAAGCATGGTGAGTGCATTAGTCAGCTATTACTGTGTAACAAGCAACCACAAACAAATCCCAATGGCATATAACAAAAAGCATTTCTGCAGCTCATGCATCTGTGGGTCAGCTGTATGCCTCTGTTGATCTCAGCCTCACTTGCTTATGCATCACCAGCTGGCTGGAGGTTGTCTGATCAAAGTAGGGCATGGCCGAGTCATTTGGCTTTGACAGTGATGGCTGAGGAAGCTCCAGCTCTCACTCAAGTCTGTGGGTCTTGGGCAGTGTGCCTTATCTCTCTGGACCAACAGCCCATCCAGGGCATATCTTTGTCTTGCAAGGGCAGAAGTTCAAGAGGGAGGGCTCTCTGCAAAAACTAGCTTTGTCTCATCTCCTAAGATCCTATTGGCCAAAGCAAGTTTTATAGCTGATCTCAAAATCAAGGGATGGGTGAAATCCACTCACTCATGCTCACATGGGGAAACTGCAAAGTCATATGGGAAAGGGTGTGGATATAGGGAGGTATAAAAAAATTGGCACCCAAAAATGTAATCTACCACATCGTGTGTAAGACTCTTCTCCACACTGCATGGAAAACGTCACTGGTGCTGCATTACCCTAAGCCTAGCACTCAAATTTAAAGGGATTATTTTCTTCACCTTCCTCTGTAACTTTTTATAGGCCTCCTCTGCCCACAGCCCAGCCAAATACATCTTAAATGTGTCCACATTTGCCTAGGTAGCCCTCTCTAGTTTTTGTTTGCCCAAGCCCTACCCTTGCTTTGTGTGGGATGCAGGTTCTCCTGCCTTTAAACAGTCCCACCCCAAGACAGACCCCCACCCCTCTTCAGAACTTACATTGACATTCCCCTTTGTGGCTGCTGGTCTGGGCTCAGAGCCCTGGGAGGGATGCACAGATCTACTGTACCTCTAAATCCCCAACATCCTGCCTGCACGCTGCCCAACATGCAGTAAATATCTCAGTAAATATTTTTATTGTCCAGGAGCTGGGAGTGGAAAAGGAAGGAGAAAGAAAAGTTAGTCTTTCAAAAGCTGGGAGGAGCCAAAGCTTCTGCCTCAACCAGCTGTCAGGGCTCCCTGTCCCCCTTCACTCTCATATTGGAGTTAGGACACAGTTGAGACAGAGCAAGTCACTGGATCAGTTCAAGTCCCAGAACACCCTCAGATTGCTCAGTCTTCTGCTCCAACACCTGATTCTCATTGTTCTTCCTCTTTTAGTTCACTCAGTGTTGATCAGGTGATGAGACAATCAGCTTGTATCAGCTGGGTAATAAAATACGCACTTATGAGTTGTGAAAACATCTTCTCACAGTGTGGCTCCCACCCGGTAGGTCTTTTTTATTTTTTATTCTTTTAATTTTTTATTTTTATTTTATTAACATATAATGTATTGTTTGCTTCAGGGGTACAGGTCTGCGAATCATCAGTCTTACACAATTCACAGCACTCACCATAGCACATACCCCCCCAATGTCCATTACCCAGCCACCCTATCCCTCCTCCCCCCAACCCCCAGCAACCCTCAGTTTGTTTCCTGAGATTGAGAGTCTCTTATGGTTAGTCTCCCTTCCGATCCCATCTTGTTTCATTTTTTCCCTCCCTTCCTCCCATGACCCCCCGCCCTGCCTCTCAAATTCCTCATATTAGAGTGATTATATGATAATTGTCTTTATCTGATTGACTTACTTCACTTGGCATAATACCCTCTAGTTCCATCCATGTCGTTGCAAATGGCAGGATTTCTTTTTCTGATGGCTGCATAGTATTCCATTGTAGATATATACCACATCTTCTTTATCTCTTCATTTGTTGATGGGCATCTAGGTTCCTTCCATAGTTTGGCTATTGTGGACATTGTTGCTATTAACATTCGGGCAAATGTGCCCCTTCAGTTCACTACATTTGTATCTTTAGGGTAAATACCCAGTAGTACGATTGCTGGGTCATAGGGTAGCTCTATTTTCAACTTTTTGAGGAATCTCCGTACTGTTTTCCAGAGTGGCTTCACCAGCTTGCATTCCCATCAACAGTGTAGAAGGGTTTCCCTTTCTCTGCATCCTTGCCAACACCTGTCGTTTCCTGACTTGTTAATTTTAGCCATTTTGACTGGTGTGAGGTGGTATCTTATTGAGGTTTTGATTTGTATGTCCCTGATGCCAAGTGATGTTGAGCACATTTTCATGTGTCTGTTGACCATTTGGATGTCTTCTTTGCAGAAATGTCTGTTCATGTCTTCGGCCCATTTCTTGATTGGATTATTTGTTTTTTGGGTGTTGAGTTTGATAAGTTCTTTATAGATTTTGGATACTAGCCCTTTATCTGATTTGTCATTTGCAAATATCTTCTCCCATTGTGTCGGCTGTCTTTTGGTTTTGTTGACTATTTCCTTTGCTGTGCAAAAGCTTTTGATCTTGATGAAGTCCCAAAAGTTCATTTTTGCCCTTGCTTCCCTTGCCTTTGGAGATGTTTCTAGGAAGAAGTTGCTGTGGCTGAGGTTGAAGAGGTTGCTGCCTGTGTTCTCCTCAAGGATTTTGATGGA
>CM052898.1:55866309-56112433 GCA_028534135.1 Potos flavus | reverse complement strand
AGACTGTCTTTTTTCCATTGGACATTCTTTCCTGCTTTGTCAAAGATTAGTTGACCATAGAGTTGAGGATCCATTTCTGGGCTCTCTATTCTGTTCCATTGATCTACGTGTCTGTTTTTGTGCCAGTACCATACTGTCTTGATGATTACAGCTTTGTAATAGAGCTTGAAGTCTGGAATTGTGATGCCGCCAACTTTGGTTTTCTTTTTCAACATTCCTCTGGCTATTTGGGATCTTTTCTGGTTCCATATAAATTTTAGGATTATTTGTTCCATTTCTGTGGGAAAAAGTTGATGGTATTTTGACTGGGATTGCATTAAATGTGTAGATTGCTTTAGGTAGCATAGACATTTTCACAATATTTGTTCTTCTAATCCATGAGCATGGAATGTTTTTCCATTTCTTTATGTCTTCCTCAATTTCTTTCATGAATACTTTGTAGTTTTCTGAGTACAGATTCTTTGCCCTTTTGGTTAGGTTTATTCCTCAGTACGTAATGGTTTTGGGTACAATTGTAAATGGGATTGAGTCCTTAATTTCTCTTTCTTCTGTCTTGCTGTCGATGAATAGAAGAGCAAATGATTTCTGTGCATTGATTTTATATTCTGAGACTTTACTAAATTCCTGTATGAGTTCTAGCAGTTTTGGAGTGGAGTCTTTTGGGTTTTCCACATAAAGAATCATATCATCTGCAAAGAGTGAGAGTTTGACTTCTTTGCTGATTTGGATGCCTTTTATTTCTTTTTGTTGTCTGATTGCTGAGGCTAGGACTTCTAGTACTATGTTGAACAGCAGTGGAGATAGTGGACATTCCTACCGTATTCCTGGTCTTAGGGGAAAAGCTCTCAGTTTTTCCCCGTTGAGAATGATATTTGCTGTGGGTTTTTCATGGATGGCTTTTATGATATTGAGGTATGTACCCTCTATCCCTACACTGTGAAGAGTTTTGATCAAGAAAGGATGCCGTACTTTGTCAAATGCCTTTTCAGCATCTATTGAGAGTATCATATGGTTCTTATTCTTTCTTTTATTAATGTATCATATCATATTGATTGATTTGCAGATATTGAACCAAACTTGCAGCCCAGGAATAAATCCCACTTGGTCAGAGGTGAACAATCCTTTCAATGTATTGTTGGATCCTATTGGCTAGTATTTTGGTGAGAATTTTTGCATCTGTTTTCATCAAGGATTTTGGTCTGTAATTCTCCTTTTTGATGGGGTCTTTGTCTGATATTGGGATCAAGGTAATGCTGGCTTCATAAAATGAATTTGAAAGTTTTCCTTCCATTTCTATTTTTTGGAACAGTTTTAGGAGAATAGGTATTAATTCTTTAAATGTTTGGTAGAATTCCCCTGGGAAACCATCTGGCCCTGGGCTCTTGTTTGTTGGCAGATTTTTGATGACTGCTTCAATCTCCTTACTGGTTATGGGTCTGTTCAGGTTTTCTATTTCTTCCTGGTTCAGTTTTGGTAGTTTACAGGTCTCCAGGAATGCATCCATTTCTTCCAGATTGTCAAATTTGCTGGTGTATAGTTGCTCATAATATGTTCTTATAATTGTTTGTATTTCTTTGGTGTTGGCTGTGATCTCTCCCTTTCATTCATGATTTTATTAATTTGGGTCCTTTCTCTTTTCTTTTTGATAAGTCTGGCCAGGGGTTTATCAATCTTATTAATTCTTTCAAAGAACCAGCTCCTAGTTTCGTTGATTTGTTCTACTGTTCTTTTGGTTTCTATTTCATTGATTTTTGCTCTGATCTTTATTATTTCTCTTCTCCTGCTGGGTTTAGGCTTTCTTTGCTGTTCTTTCTCCAGCTCCTCTAGGTGTAGGGTTAGGTTATATACTTGAGACCTTTCTTGTTTCTCGAGAAAGGCTTGTATTGCTATATACTTTCCTCTCAGGACTGGCTTTGCTGTGTCCCAAAGATTTTGAACAGTTGCGTTTTCATTTTCATTTGTTTCCATGAATTTTTAAGTTCTTCTTTAATTTCCTGGTTGACCCATTCATTCTTTAGTAGGATGCTCTTTAGCCTCATGTATTTGAGTGCTTTCCAACTTTCCTCTTGTGGTTGAGTTCTAGTTTCAAAGCACTGTGGTCTGAAAATAAGCAGGGAATGATCCCAATCTTTTGGTACTGGTTAAGACCTTATTTGTGACCCAGGATGTGATCTATTCTGGATAATGTTCCATGTGCACTAGAGAAGAATGTGTATTCTGTTGCTTTAGGATGGAATGTTCTGAATATATCCATGATGTCCATCTGGTCCAGTGTGTCATTAAAGTCTTTATTTCCTTGTTGATCTTTTGCTTAGATGATATGTCCATTTCAGTGAGGGGGCTGTTAAAATCCCCTACTATTATTGTATTATTTTTGATATGTTTCTTTGATTTTGTTATTAATTGGTTTGTATAATTGGATGCTCCCATGTTAGGGGCATTCATATTTAAAATTGTTAGATCTTGTTGGACAGACCCTTTAGGTATGATATAGAGTCCTTCCTCATCTCTTATTATAGTTTTTGGCTTAAAAGCTGATTTATCTGATAAAAGGATTGCTAGCTCAGCTTTCTTTTGATGTCCATTAGCATGGTAAATTATTTTCCACCCCCTCACTTTCAATTTGGAGGTGTCTTTGGGTCTAAAATGAGTTTCTTGGAGACAGCATATGGATGGGTTTTGTTTTTTTATCCGTTCTGATACCCTGTGTCTTTTGATTGGGGCATTAGCCCATTTACATTTAGAGTAACTATTGAAAAAGACGAATTTAGTGCCATTATATGGCATGTAAGGTGTCTCTTACTGTATATTGTCTCCGTTCCTTTCTGGTCTGTTCCTTTTAGGCTCTCTCTTTGCTTAGAGGACCCCTTTCAATATTTCCTGTAGGGCTGTTTTGGTGTTTGCACATTCTTTTAGTTTTTGTTTGTCCTGGAAGCTTTTTATCTCTCTTTCTATCTTCAATGACAGCCTAGCTGGATATAGTATTCTTGGCTGCATATTTTTCTCTTTTAGTGCTCTGAATATATCATGACAATCCTTTTTGGCCTACCAGGTCTCTGTGGATAGGTCTGCTGCCAATCTAATATTTCTACTGTTGTATGTTACAAACCTCTTATCCTGAGCTGCTTTCAGGACTTTCTCTTTGTCACTGAAACTTGTAAGTTTTACTATTAGTTGACGGGGTATTTACCTATTTTTATTGATTTTGAGGGGGGTTCTCTGTTCCTCCTAGATTTTGATGCTTGTTCCTTTCACCAAATTAGGGAAATTCTCCACTATAATTTGCTCCAGTATACCTTCTGCCCCTCTCTCTCTTTCTTCTTCTTCTGGGATCCCAATCTAATATTGTTTTGTCTTATGATATCACCTACCTCTCGAATTCTCCCCTCATAGTCCAATAGTTGTTTATCTCTCTTTTGCTCAGCTTCTTTATTCTCCATCATTTGGTCTTCTATATCACTAATTCTGTATTCTGCCTAATTTATTCTAGCAGTAAGAGCCTCCATTAGTAGCTTTTTTGATTTCAACTTGGTTAGATTTTAGTTCTTTTATTTCTCCAGGAAGGGATTCTCTAGTATCTTCCATTCTTTTCTCGAGCCCAGCTAGCACCTTGATAATCATCATTCTGAACTCTAGTTCTGACGTCTTACTAATGTCCGTATTGATTAGGTCCCTAGCCGTTGGTGTTGCTTCTTGTTCTTTTTTTTGTGGTGAGTTTTTCCGCCTTGTCATTTTATCCAGGTAAGGATAGATGAATGAGAGAACAAAATACTAAAAGAGTAGCAACAACCCTAGAAAAATATACACTAACCAAATCAGAAGAGAACTGAAACAGAGAAGAGAAGAAAGGAGGAAAAAAATATATGTGTGTATATAATATATAATTATATTATTTTTATATTTATTATTTATTTTCATTTAAATATTTAAATATTTAATATTTTAATAACATATATATATGTTATATATATATACACACACACATACAGAGTCACACACTTGATTTTGGGTGTATTTTGGTCTGTTAGAAGAAACTTCCTCCCAAAATTTTAGAGAGAGAAAAACTTATACAAAAATAAGGGTAAACATGATGAAGGGATGGACTATGACTGTAAAGATGAAAATTAAAAAACATTCAAAAAAAGGAATTGGTAAGATAAGAAGTTGGTTGAAAAAAGAAAAAAAAAAAGAAAAATGTGATCAGGCTGGAGACTAGAACAAAGCCATGCGTTAGATTTAGGGTATATTTTGAATTGTTAGACAAAACTGTATCCCAAAATTTTAAAGTAAGAAAAACCTATATGTATACAAAAAAATAAGGTTAAATACAATGAAGGGATAGAATATGACTATAACAATGAAAATTAAAAAAGATTTTTTAAAAAGGTATTGATAAGATAAAATAGTTTAAAAAAGGTTAAAATAGGGAAGAGGAAACATTAAAAAATAGAATAAGAAGAAAATAAAGTTAAAAAAATTTAACTTTGAAAGACTAAAGAATCATGGGAAAAAAGCCATGAATTCTATGTGTTGCTTTCCCCTAGCTCTGGAGTTCCACATTTCTCATTGATTGGTGAACTTGGTCTTGGTTGGATATTCTTGCTGATCTTCTGGGGACCTGTTCCAGTGATCCTCAAATGTCTTTGCCTGAAGCGGAATTGCATTGCCCTTGCCAGGAGCCGGGCTAAGTAATCTGCTTGGGTTTGCTTTGGAAGCTTTTGTTCCCTGAACGTTTTCCATACAGCTTTGGAGGAGAGGAATGACAATGGTGGTCTCCCAGTCTCTGGCAGCGCCAGAGGAGCCGAGAACTCGGGGCCCCACTCCTCAGTGCACCCTCAGAGAAAAGCAGTCAGTTACTCCCTTCTCCCTGGTCTCTGGTCACACTCCGAGCTCACCCAGCCTGTGACTGAGAGTTTCTATCTCTGGCCCACAGCCCCAAACCTAGCCAATTCCTGCAACACGCTCCCATGCCGCTCCTCCCAGAAGAGGAAGGTGAGTCTCCCTGGATCTGCTGTTTTTTGGGTCCCTGCCCAAAGAGCAGTGGCCCAACTGTGCTTCAGATTGCGGTTTAAGGTAACCCCAAGCTGAGAGCCCACTGCTTGGCTCTGTCTCTGAGGCCAGCTTCCCCTCTCTGATACCTGGGGGCTCTGCCACACTCAGACACCCCTGATTTTTCTGTGACCCCAAGGGTCGTGAGACCACACTGCCCCTGCGAGGGCTCAACCCCCTGCTTAGCCTCTGGAAGTACGTCCCTCCGTGGAGCAGATTTCTAAAAGTTCTGATTTTGTGCTCCGATGCTCTACCGCTTGCTGGGACCTGGCCCCTCCCTCACTGTGTGGTCTATCTTCCCATATATTACCTCGGATTCACTTCTCTGCATGTCCTATCTTCCAGAAAGTGGTTGCTTTTCTGTTTCTAGAATTGCTGCTATTCATCTCTTCAATCTCCCATTGAGTTTGTAGGTGTTCAGAATGGTTTGATAACTATCTAGCTGAATTCCTGGGACCCCATGATATTTAGGTCTCCTACTCCTCAGCCCTCTTGCTCCTCCCCCCTCCCTCCACCCTGTAGGTCTTATCTGAGGAGGTTTGTTCATGTGGTTCCCTCTCCTGGGATGCCCGTATATGCTGAGAAGTCAAGGTCCAAGTCCAACTCAGCCTCTTCATGAACACTTATTCATGAACCCTTAATTTTAGTTGGAGAGCTGAAGGGAAATCCTGGCTCTAGCACTCCAAGGAAATTATCTCATTGCTTAGACTCTTCGATTCTTCATCTGTAAAGTGAATCATATTTTTAAAAGATTAAATGAGATAATGTGCAAAGTGTTTAAGATGGGCATCACACACACTGTACTTGGGAGAAAAAAAAAACCCACAACCATATCCTTTTATTATGAAGATTTTAGATCTGGAAAATTTCACAGAAAGAAACATGTACCCAGGATGCAGCTTTAATAATTGCCAGCATTTTGCCAATCTTGTTTCATCTGTCCTCCCACTTTTTTATCATACTGGAGAATTTTAAAACAAATCCCAAAGTCACATCATTTCACCCTTAAATACATGTAGCAGCCTGTTGATAAGCATTCCCCTGTTCATTATCTTTTCTATCCTCCATGAATCTTTGGGCTCCCAAAGCCCTCTGGTTTCTGCTAAGTCTATTTCATAGCTAATCACCTGACTTTGCCATGCTTTTTCTTTTGTTTCCCAAGGGAAATTGCAAACAATAGATAAAGGATTTTGTTTTGCTTTGCCTCTGTGCTCAGCTACATATCTATTGTAACAATAATCATGGAGCACAAGACACTGTATTGAACACATAATAAAGGAAGGTGGGCACCATAGCAGGTGCCACTGATGCATGGTGAGGATCAAATGGTTGAATCTACACTTGGAATGAACAAGATTAGTTGTGAATTATGTCAGCAGGGTTGGGCTGTTTAATCAGCTCACTTAGCCCTCAATTGTTGGTTAGTAATGGAGATAGCTTTACAATGTAATATAAGAGAGAAACTGGAATCCCAGAGCCCTGTCTCAGTGGTAAAATAATATAATTCATTCAGGGTAACAAGCTGATAGAGGTCAGGCTGGTGCAGGCATCTGAATCTTTTGTTTTTGATTTACTTCTGTGCTCTATGGAGTTTGGGCATTCTCAGAGGAGCCTCACAAGCTGACTGAGGTCATGAAGTAGGGGAAGCTCTGGGCCTCATCCCTGCTCTATGTTCCCCATAAGATTTCCTTTGACGAGAACAGGGGTTTCACAACTACAGGAGTTTCCAAATTATTGCTCCAAAGGGTCTTGCACATTCCTTAAGATGGTCTGCTATAGCAGATAATCTCCAAACTTCATTCTGCAATTTGATAAAGTGAGGAGTGGGGCTTAACACATTCTCTTTTATTTACAGTATCATAGAAATGCATCTAGGAGAGTTGAGAAGAAATGTGTCTCTGGCAGAAAAAAATTTAGTAATGTCTTTTTATAACATTGAGAGAAAGGCCATGTGATCCCAGTTCCACATTTCTAACCTCTCTGAGTCTCAGTTTCTGCATCTGTAAAATGTGGCTTATCACCAGCAGTGTAGGACACTGCATTACATCCTCTTGGACCACCTGGGATCAGCACACCTCTAGTGGACAGTTCCCCAGACTTCGTCAGTGTTCCCAGAACACATTTGAGAGCAGAACTCAAGATACCTCTCTGTTTTGCTGTCCCTGGGATTCCTCTGAAGCTGTGGGAGGCTCATGCAGGCACAATCCACAAATGCAGAGGAGTTAATGCCCCAGAGATGACTCTCAGGTAAAGGAGAGTGGGAGTCAGCTATTAATTCCCTGGTCTCTTCCATCTTCTGGCACAATGAATTCTGAGACGCATTGTATGCAGTTGTGTAGTGTCCACAGTGGGATCGAATCCTGCTGCCCACAATGGTAATTAATTCAGTAACTCATTTTTTATTGGTGTCACTGTCCATCAGGCAAAGACCACAGGACTCCATCCGAAGTCAAAGTGAGGTTGATTAGTTTACTGCAACAGGGAGAATACATACCATAGGTGACTGTGAGAGAGTTAAGGAGATTTTAGTATAAGAGGACTTGGGTTGGGTGATTTTGAAAAGGATTGTAAGAAGTGAGTTGATCCCCCCACTCCTGAGTGCTGAATTGATGGCAATTTGTTGACTGGTAATTTTTATCTAAGAGGCAGGAGCAACAAAGCAGATCTTGGGTTGTTGTTGATAAAGAAGCAGGACTCACTTATGTCAGAACAAGGGGATATTTGATCATTTTCGTGGTCACACAGTGTCCTTATCTTTGTGTCCAGTCATGATTATGGAGTGGTTTTGCTTGTCTTGACCTACCATGAGTGGCCTTATCTGATTCTTTTTGAGAGTCTATGGAAGTTTTTTGTTGTCAGCAAGCTGTTGACAGCATTAAGTCCTTTTATCCTGCCCATATTGGTTTTCCTTCCTTTCCTGTTTCTCCTCACCCCTCACTGTGCTTTCTGGGATCACTCTTCTAATAAACTGGCTGCACCCCCCATCTCAGCTTTGCCCTTCTGGGAACCCAAAGCAAGAAAAAGACTCTTTTAAGTAACTGGACTTGGGTTCCTAGAATATCTTTAAAAAACCAGAGGCGGATCTGGCTCCTAGAATCAATCTTAAGGCTTTTTTTTTTTTTTTTTTTTTTTTTACTACTATGGTAACTGTTACATTATAGGAATGTGGACACTGTTATCTCCTCCATTCTCAGAAATATTCACTCATGAATGAAGAAAAGTTAAAAAAACAAAAACAAAATGAAACATAACCACAGGAGCATTTCACGGCCTTCCCAGTTTCTTTCACCTGCTATCAGTGTTATCAGGAAGGAGTCCTCCCATCATTATGACCTTCAGCCTTAATTAAGAGACTTTTGACTGGAGGTTTCCTCCTACTTCCCCCACTTAGTTCTTAGCATCCTCTGATACTCATTTGCAGCTGTATGTGTTGATGCTTGACTGTCCCCCACGTCCTGCATGTACATATCAGCCACTAGTCTCAGTCACAACATAGCCTATTCCTCCACTGGGAGAAAGGCCATATTCGCTGCAAAGCAATAGGAAGGGCAGCTGTCCAGTATGTGGGATTATTATTATTATACGTCGTTGTAATTAATAGATTTAATTTTTTAAGTATAGTTCTAGATTTACGGAATAATTAAGCAGATAGTACACAGAGTTCCATATACTCATTGTTCAACCCTTCCCTCGCCTCCTATCCCAAGCACAGAGTTCTTGTGTTAGTGCAGTCCATTTGTTACAATCAATGAACCAATGTTGATACATTACTATTAACTATAGTCCATAGTTATATTAAGGTTCAGTCTTTGTGTTGTACAGTTCTATGGGTTTTGACAAATGCATAAAGACATATGCCCACCATTACAGTTTCGCACAGAATAGTTTCACCACCCTGAACATCTCCTGTGCTTCCTCTATTCACATCTATCCTCACTTCTCCCCCTTTAAAAACCCTTTCGCTCTGTTTTGATAAATGGATTAGAGAAGGCAGGATGCTCTTCTATGACCCAGGAATATTTAACTAGAGTGGCTTTGCTTCCTGACTTCTGTTTCATCAGGAAGGCGAAGAAGGCTCCCTCTATGGCCGTCCTGTAGGGCTATGCAGAGAGTCATCTTGAAGGAGAAAATGTGGGCAAAGTGCCCCAAACGTGGTAGGAGGCTTGGTACAGATCATCCCTCTCTCCTTCCTCCATTGTGGCTTTGCTGAGGCTTGGCAGTTGGAGAGAAAGGCAAGGAAGCTTTAGACACCCAGGTAATTGTATATTCTTATGATAACTCTTTTCTCTGCCTATATCCCAAGGGGATGAAAAACAGGCTTCTCTGGCCCCAGGCAGGAGAGAGATTTGGTGGGAAATTTAATTTTCTTTGTGAGTTTAAGGGAGTCAGAGACCAAGATTTTCATTAATCACCATGAGAACCCTCTGCTGCCCTATTGCTTATGAGTATCACCTGCTCTGAGTTGTCTTCTTGGGGCCAGCCATTCAGAACAGCCTGAATTAACCCCTCAAGATTGGTTCTGACCCACCCCGACACCACCGGCCGAAGGCTGGCTCCTTCCAGCAAGCCTCCTGCAACCCCCTCTCACCCTCAGTCTTCCCTGACATTGGAATACTTCTTCCTTGATGCAGACTCAGTCCTTTGTGGCAGGATTTCACAATACAGACATTTCTCTCTAGCACAGATTTTCATAATGCAGATTGGAAATGATGTGATAGTTTACTGAGGAAGCTTGGTTTGCAGTGTTGAGATAGACATTGGTTCTAACATGGTGCTTGCTCCATGAATATAGGAAAAAGTTGTTACTCACAACTCGTACTTTGTTGGGGTGGCTCTGTGCTTGGTCTATCCTAACAGTGTGGATTGGTCAGGGTCCCACAGAAAACAGATGGCACATGCAAATGTAATTTAGGAGAGTTTAATGAGAAGGTGAGTGTTTATAAAAGTGTCGATATGGTGAAAGGCACCGACAAGGGATGGTGAAGCCCTGAAGGACCCAAATCAGTGGGAAGCCATTGCCTTCTGTGATGGCAAGGGATGGGAATGGCAATGGGATCATGGCAAAACCTGTAGCTGTCAGAGAGGGCTGGTTGAAAGGAGCTGTAACCTTGGGTAGAAAAATGCAGACATTTATCAACGTGTTGTCTAACTGGGAGGGAGCCAGGGAATAAACATATAACTTCTCTCCCCTGCCCTTCAGGTGCTTGGTGGTATCTCCATTTGCCAACAGAAGCCAGAGGGAAAAAGAGCTTGGGTGATGCATTCCACCAAGGTCAGCCTTCTGGGGTCAAGGGCAGGGCAGGGAAATGTGGACAAGAGCTGGGAAGCAGCAAGTGGAGAGTACCCAGAACAAATGGGTTATAATCAGGATAAAAGTGATATGAATGTTTGAGGAGACCAGGGCTACTAAATGAGCTGGTGGTGAAAAGGAAACATGGGTATTAGTGTTGCCCAACAGCCATGAGAAATAAATCCCTACGTGAGCTCAGTGATGTTGTTTGAATTTGCAACTGTGGGATATAACCATAAAGAAAAACTTTTTAAAAAATATCTACAGGAAAAATAACTCATGAATCTAAAATTCTTGCAGCCCTACCTTTTCACCACCTCTACCCCTATGGTCACTGAGATAATAATAATTTTTTTATCGTAGTAAAAACCAAGTACCATCAATTTACCCTCTCAACACTTTTTATGTGTGTAGTACAGTATCGTTAACTATCTGCGCATTGTTGTATGACAAATCTGTAGAGGTTTCCCATCCAGCATGACTGAATCTGTATACTGTTAAGCAGCAACTCCCCATTTCTCTCTCTCTGCAGCCCCTTAACAACCATTCAGCTTTCTCTTTCTATGAATCTGACTATTCTAGGTACTTCATATAAGTGGAAACATAAGGTATCTGTCTTTTTGTGATTGGTTTATTTCCCTTAACCTAATGACCTCAAGGCACATCTGTGTTATAGCACATACAGTCTAAGAAAGAGATAATTTTAGTTCTTTCTTTCCAATATGGATAGATGTTATTTATTTTTCTTACCTAGTTGCTGTATCTAGGATTTCTAGTATTGTGTTGAATAAAAGTGGCAAGGGTCAACATCCTACTTTGTTCCTGATCTTAGAGGAAAAGCTTTCAGTTTTTCAACTTTGCTTATGTTAGCTGTGGGCTTTTTATATATAGTATTTATTATGTTTAGGTAATTTTCTTCTGTTCCTAGTTTGTTGACTGTTATTATTATAGAAAGTGTTGAATTTGTTGAATGTTTTTTCTGCATAATTGAGATGACCATGTGATTTTTTTTGTCCTTCATTCTGTTAATATGGTGTATTACACTCATTGATTTGTGTATGTTGAACTATACTTGCATACCAGCAATAAATCATAGTCAGTCATGGTGTATGATCCTTTAAAATGCTGTTAAATTCTGCTCATTAGTATTTTGTTGAGGACTTTTGCACCAATATTCATCAGGGATGTGGGCTATAGTTTTTTTTGTTTTTTTTTTTCCTCTCTTGTATCTTTGTTTGGCTTTGGTTATCAGTGTAATGCTGGCCACATGAAATGAGTTTAGAAGTATTCCATCTTCAATTTTAAAAGGAGTTTGAGAAAAATTGGTGTTAACTTTTATTTGAATGTGTGGTAGAATTCTCTAGTGAAGCCATCTGGTCCAGGACTTTTTTTTTTAAGGAGCATTTTGATTCCTGATTTAATTTTCTAACCAGCTACAGATCTGTTCAGATTTTCTATTTAGTCATGATTCAGTCTTGATAGGCTGTATTTTTCTAGGAATTTATCCATCCCTTCTAGGTTATGCAATTTGTTGGTTTATATTTGTTCATAGAAGTCTCATGATCCTTTGTATTTCTGTGGTATTAGTTGTAATGTCTCCTCTTTCATTTCTGATTTTAGTTATTTGAGTCTTCTCTTTTTGTTCTTAGTTGATCTAGTTAAAGGCCTGCCAAATTTGTAAATCTATTAAATCCAACTCTTAGTTTCATCATTTTTTTTTCTTAACTCTATTTTGTTTGTTTTTGCTCTAATCTTCATTATTTCATACATTCTGCTAGAGTGCTTTTAGTTTTTTTTTTTTTTTAATTCTCGTTCATTAAGGTGTGAAGTTAGGTTGTTGAGTTGAGATCTTCCTTTTTAATATAGGCATTTACTGCTACAAATTTCCCTCCTAGAACTGCTTTTGTTGTATTCCATAAGTGTTGGTATATTTTGTTTTTGTTTTTATTTGTCTTGGATAGTTTCTAATTTCCTTTGTGATTTCTTCTTTAACCCATTGGTTGTTCAAGAATGTGTTGTTAAATTTCCACATATTTGTGAAATTTCCAGTTTTCCTACTGCTATTCATTTCTAATTTCATTCCACTGTGGTTGGAAAGATACACAGTATGATTTCAATCTTACATTTGTTAAGGCTTGTTTTGTGGCCCAACATGTGATCTCTCTGGAGACTGTTCCACATGTGCTTGAGAGGAATGTGTGCTCTACTGCTGGTGCCTGGAGTGTTCTGTTTATACTGTAGATCCAGTTAGTATTGTTCAAGTCTTTTATTTCCTTATCTGATTCATTTTGTTCATTGTTTTCTGTCTTTCTTGTAACTATTTATTTCCCCTCTTTTTTTCTATTGCTGCCTTCATGTTTCATTGATTTTTTTTTTTTTTTTTGGTAGTGACATACTTTTTTTCCCCCTCCTTTCCTTTTCTGTATTTTCTTTAAGTATTTTCTTTGTGTTTACCATAGGGCTTACGTAAAACATAATAATTTTAAGCTGATAACAACTTAATTCCAATTGTATGCAAAAACTATTCTTTTACATCTCCCCACCCCACCTTATACTATTGATATCACAAATTACATCTTTATATATTGTATACCCATTAACATTGTTTTAGAGTTATAGTTATTTTTTAAATTTAATAATTTATTTATTTATTTATGTATTTGAGAGAGAGAGAATGAGATAAAGAGTACAAGCAGGGGGAGCAGCAGAGGGAGAGAGAGAAGCAGACTCTCCCCTGAGCAGGGAGCTGGATGAAGGGCTCGATCCCAGAATCCTGAGATCATGACCTGAGCTGAAGGCAGATGCTTAACTGACTGAGCCACCCAGGTGCCCTGAGTTATAGTTATTTTTTATACTTTTTTCTTTTAGATTGTATGCTAGAATTGAAAGTGTCTTATGGACCACCATTTCAGTATTACAGTATTCTGTATTTATCAATATATTTATCTTTACCATTGAGCTTTACTTCTCATATGTTTTTGTTTTGGTATTTATCATTTTTTCATTTCAATTTGCAGGACTCCCTTTACCATTAAAGGTAGGTCTTGTGGCAATGAACTCCCTCGGCTTTTATTTATCTGGGAAAGTCTTTACTTCTCCTTTGCTTTCAAAGGATGAAAAAATCATTTTCTTCAAAGTATAATTATTTCACACTTTGGGTTATAATCCATACGACTTAATTTTCTTGTTCTAATTGTTCCAGTTTGGGCTATTGGGAGTGCTTTCAGTTGGCTCCTGTGTCCCTTTCATACATTCCCATCATTGTGAGGCTGTTTGCTTAAGTACTTCCTGACACTACAAGATACTCCTGGCTCATGTTGTATATTTCCTGCCCCAGTCCTTGAGTCAGCCACTTCTCCAAGGAGCCCTGGTTCCTTTTATTGGAGAATGATTTTAGAAACAAAGATCTAGGTGCTGGGTATGCTAGCTGCTACTGGGGTGTCATTATTAGGGCTTCTAAGCTGACAGAGCAAGAAAATGTATATGTATATACTAACCCATCTATATACATTGTGTATATTGTGTATCTATTGCTGCCTTCATGTTTCATTGATTTTTTTTTTTGGTAGTGACATACTTTTTGTATGTCATGTATCTACATACATATTTCTGTATGTAACAATCTGTATCTATATTACACTAAAGTAAGTTTATACTGATGTCTCCAACTGTACCCTATTACTACATGGATCATTCTAGCCTCCTTTCTAATCTTAACTGTAGCTTCCTACTCCAACAGCGAGAAACCTGGCTCCTACCATCTGCCATCCATTTACTTAATTGTTCAGTTGCATATATGTATGCAGTATCAGAATTGTTAACTCACTGTTTTTCCTTATGCTCCACTTGACTTATTTCACTCAGCATAATCTCTTCCAGTCCAATCCATGTTGAAACAAAAGTTGGGTATTCATCCTTTCTGATGGAGGCATAATATTTCATGGAGGACACTGTGAAAGGGAAGGGAGGGGTGAATTGGAGGAAATCGGAGGGGCGATGAACCTTATGAGAGACTGTGAACTCTGAGCAACAGACTGAGGGTTTTGGAGGGGTGTGGGTGGGGGGTTGGGCGAGCCTGGTGGTGGGTATTGAGGAGGGCATGTATTGCATGGAGGACTGGGTGTGGTACATGAACAATGAATCTTGTAACACTGAAAAAATAAAATAAAAGTATTTGGGAAAAAAAAAAGAATTGTTAACTCACTATTCCCATAGGAAACTACTTTATCAACCAGAGTACAGCACTGATGCACAGGGTTTTTTTGCCTTTAGTTTTACATACTCTACTCATTTCCAAAGACACTTAAATCAACATCTTTCTCCCCCAACTCCTTTAGTGAAGTTATTTCTTACATTTGTAAATACAGTTAGGTTATTATACTATATTCTGCTTCCCATTCTAGGATTCTCTTGACCTCCCAAATAATTTTTAAAATTTGCCTATGTTAAACTTCATTCTGTGCTATAAAGTTCAGTGGATTTTGATGAATGCATAGTCATGTGTCCACCGTTCCAATATCATACAGAATAGCTCCACCACCCTAAAAATTCCCTGTGCTTCACCTATTCATCCCTCCTCACAGTTTTGATCTATTTCTGTACTTTCTATTCTTTCCCAAAGATCTATAGCTATATTCTTTTTTCCAATACCAATAGCATGCATTGAATCTTCCAAAGCATGAATATGAATCTCTCTTCATTTATTTAGATCTTTCATCTCTTTCTTTTTTTAATAATGTTTTTTTCAAGATTTTATTTATTTATTTGACAGAGAGAGAGAGATCACAAGTAGGCAGAGAAGCAGGCAGAGAGAGAGGGGGAAGCAGGTTCCCTGCTGAGCAGAGTCCGATGCGGGGCTCGATCCCAGGACCCTGAGACCATGACCTGAGCGGAAGGCAGAGGCTTTAACCCACTGAGCCACCCAGGTGCCCCGATCTTTCATCTCTTTCATTAGAGTTTCATACTTTCTCTGCAATAGGTAGTATATATTTTGTTATATTTTTACTTACATATTTCATTTTGTCAGGTGTAATGTGATAGTATTACTTATTCAATTTCAAATTCTAATTGTTCATTGCTGGTATACACCATGGGTTTTGATTCCAGCCCATTCCATGCTTTTCCCATTGAATCTTGCCATCTTTGGACAGGACAAGGGGGCAAAAGAGCCTATATTCTTAGGTATGACAGTAACATTTGATGTTTTCAATGTTATTGAAGAAAGGGAAAGGCTGGCACCTTCCTTCTCAGAGTTTTTGGAAGGCAGCCTGACTTTGGACGTTACATTCACCTTTGTAGAGAAATAGTTCTTTTGTCGCCTGTATTGATAGAGATTTTTTTGCTGTAATAATTATGAATGATACAGAACTTTAACTCTGCATGGAGGATAGTAGCTGCCTCATTGGCTATGTCTGAATTTTCTTCTCAGGCCCCAGATTTTGCACACAAAATTCAATCAGCTTGTCTTTCCATTGGAAATGCTACTGAAGTTTATGTGGGCTTATAACACTTAACTTCAGATTCCTTTCTCCAAGAAGAAGCACTGGAATGAAGTCTTGGGTCTCCAGAAATAGACCTCAACACAAGGATTCACGTACAAGTGATTTATGAAGGAACTTCTCCCAGGAGAAGGAGGAGAGAGTATGGGAAAGGTGTGGTTTCAGGGGAAGTCCTGCCTCAACTTAATTCTGAGAGGGGTTCTGGGGTGTAAACCACACAGCAGAATATGTCTACCCTCAAGGAGGGAGCTAGACCTTTATATCCATCTACCTGTCAGTCACTGGCCATGGGCCATAGAGGGAGGATATGAACTCCTGGGAGCCTCTGGCTTTCTTCACTTATATTGTGGCAATGCAGCTCTGGTAGCACAAGGGCAGTTCTCTGAGGAGATCCCCAGATGTAAACTGTCAGGAGTGAGGAATGCAGAGCCTGGGGAGGGGTATGCCCAACCAGTGGGAAGATCCAGTGGATCTGGGTGGAGCACTGCCAGGTAATGTCCTCTTAGAGTCTTATGTACTGAGAGTGCATGGTGGTTGGGGGCAGCTTTAGTAGGATTTAACACTGTGGCGGTCCTTCCCATTTTCATTTCTCTCTCCTGATCTGAGGTGCCCCCAGCCCCTTTTCTCCTATACTCAATATATAAAAGACTACTTTTATAACACTTTGCATTTTCCTCTGGAGAGAGACTATCAGTCCACTGCATCCTTTATTTACAAGGTCATGCGGCTTCCCATTTCACTTCTCACTGTGTCAGAGCCCTAGATCATAGCAGACGAGCATATTCCTTGTATATATATATATATATACATATATATATATATATTCCTTGTTTATATATATATACATATATATGTATATATACTTATTTATTTATTTATTGGAAATATATATAAAATATATTTACAAAAATGTATTTTTACTGAAGGTAATGATTTAGTTTTTTTGATTATTCATGCAGTTTGATAATCATTTCACTTTTGATTTTCATATCTGTTAGGAGACTGGGAGGTGAAAAGAGAAAGTAATACTCAAATGGGCCTAAAATTCAAATAAGCTTGGTTAATAATGAGCTCCTTATATTGACCCTTTCTACATGGTATTTGCATTAATGTGATTCATTTAAATAGAATACATTTCCCTAAAAGTGGTCATAATTTGCAAGGATGCCATTGGTAAGTTTATTATTGATTTTGGATGATGAGAGAAAAGCATATCATTGATCATTTCTAGAAGCTAAAATTAGTAGCTGAAGGCTGTGGACATGTGACTCTTCTGTCTGGAGTGAGGTTAAAGATGAGGTGGGACCTTTAAGCCTTCTTCCATTCTTACCTTCCATCTGCTTTTCCTTCCTGCACGTAGACAGGACATTGACAGAGGTGGTGGGCTGACCCTTCCATCTCACACTCCCCTCCTGCTCAATGTAGTTCATGTCAGTGATGTATCCGTGGCCATTGCCTTTGTGCTATTCCAGTTAGCTGGTCCCTGCCGTTCTGGATGTTTCAGGCATCCTGCAGCAGCTAAAGCAAAAACAAATTAACATATGTGTATGTTATCCTGGCACAATTAATGTAAAGAATGGCTGTTATCTTAAGGACTTGTCAGGACAATATAGATCAGTTTAAGTCTTCTTTTGTTTTAAGAAAGCAGACCTCATGCCAAAACTCTTCCAGTAAGCACTTCTCAAAAGGCAGTTTAAGTGAGAATCCATTGAGGAATATTATGCTTCTACATTCCCTTGAAGATAAGGTTAGCAATGCCACATTATAAAAATCTGTGTTAATTAGGTACCTAATCTAATTAAATTTCCCTGTCTTACATTTCCTACTACATGTACTCATAATGTATAGTTTCAAGCTGATATGTGCAGAGACAGGATTCACGCAGGACTGAGGGGTTTCCTGAGACATGGGACTTCTGTAATAAAACCATGAAATTGCCAGGCAAACCAGGACTAGTTGGTTAAGCTGGATCATTCAACACACTGACATGCAATGCGAACTGGGCACCAACCCCTATCCTAAGATGCAAGCTTCTGAGTTCATTCTGACTCTATTGCTATGGGCCATTGGTGACTCCAATCTTCCTCCACTTCCCTCGGTTCAATCTACTGTCAAACCTTTGTATGAAAGGTTTCCAGATTTACTCACATCATACTCAAATGTATAAAGACAAGCTCACTTCTTTATTTCTCTTATTATAGATCAAGCTTTCCTTCCAGAGACTCCTCACCTTCTAGGTACCATGAAATGCCTGGGTCTTCCAGAGCTAATTGGTAGTAGTAGGACTAAGGTCTGGTTTTCTTCGTGGGTGTTGGCTGGAGCTCATCTCCAGCAACTAGAGGTTGCTTGTAGGTTCTTTTCACATAGCCTTCTTCATCTTCAAGCCAACAGTGGTGTGTCGAATCTTCCAGATGCTTGAATCACTGACTTCTTTTGCCATCAGCCAGAGAAAACTCTCTGCTTTTAAGGAACTTACGTAATTAAGTGAGGCCCATCTGGACCATTTCCCTTTCTTAAAGTTAACTATGCCATATAACATAACCTAGTCATGAGAGCAATTTCTCATCATATTCACAGGCTCTTCCCACTCACAAAGGGCAGAACTTATATCAGAGCAAATGTCACTTCAAGGTCACTTCAAGGTCATCTCCTGTTCTGCCAAACAGGATTGGTCGTAAAGATTAATGATAATGTGGTCATCAGTTTCTTTGCACATTGAAAAGAAGATCTTTTGAGTCTTGAATCTCATGTTCAGCTCTGAAAAATATGATAATAAGAATAAAAATGTTTAAGTTTTATATATTAGAAAATCCACAGCATGATTATATTCCATGGAAAAAAGAGAGAAAGAAAGGGAAGATAGAAGGAAAAAAATTGCTGAAGGAATTGTCAAAAAGAAAACCACAGGCCCAAGATGTAGTCACTTATGATAGGCCATGTCCCCAAACCAGGGTTTAATACCTAACCTAAGTGCAGTTTCAACCTCCCCCAGAAATGTAGTCTCAACGGGTCAGTCAGGAATTTTCTGTTCAGCACCAGTGAGGTAATCTGTTACATAGGTTGTCCATCCCCCAAAGGAAGGTGACATAATCTGCATGATATGACCCTCTGCCCTCATCCCTAATGAAAGGTGACCTTGACTGGAACAATCCTTTCTTTTCTTTTCCTAATAACTCTTGCCCCACCCTCCTTCCTATAAAAACCTTCCACTTTGTACAACTCCTTTGAGCATCTCTCTACTGGATGGGATGCTTCCCGATGTATGAATTGTTTAATAAAGACATTTAGGTCTTCAAATTTCTCAGTTGAATTTTCGTTCTTTAATAGAATGATAAACTTCAAATGTTTTATTTCTCCATGTTATGCAAAATGATGCCTGCCTACTTTGTAGTCTTTGTGCTTGTCTCTTTGAGCTGAGAGACAGGTGACTTGAATTCTGATCTCTGCACCGCTTCCTAACTGTAGGACTCTGGAAAGTCTCTGGGCTTCATTTGGTTCATGAAGATAATCATAGTGCACTTTCCTAAAGACAAGCGACCTTGAGGACCTGTCTGACTCTAAGATTCAGGAAGTTGGATGTGAATGAGATGTGAAGGATTTGTCCAATTGTGCAGAGTGGCAGCTGTGTGTTTTGGGATATTTAAGAGGTTCATATTGTGCTTCCTTTCAGTGTTACCTCATCCAGGAATCTGACTGGCCCTGTGGCTTCTTTTGGGCCTCAGATAGTTCCCATGGGTGGTGGGCCACTCTCTTTCCTCCTTCCTGGAAAAGTGAAAACTTCAATCCTCATTGGAATTTTTCTTCTTTCTTCAAATCACATTTATGTTATAGGTAGAACCTAAACGCAAGTCTATTTGCTGAGCCATGAATACCCGATGGGTAGGACAGCAAAGTCCAGTAGAGAAAGAAGACTCTCTTAAAAGCCCATCAGTGGCATAGAAGGCATTCTGGAATGGAGAGTGGAAAGGGAGGTGGACTTCAGCTTTCCCTCCTTTCATCTACTTTTCACTAGTTTGGCGACAGCCTCTAGGGAGCTTCACTCCTCAAAAGTCCCACTCTCTTCATGTTCCTTTTGGTCCTCAGAGCTTAAAACCCTCTGCTGTCTCATCCTCCTCACCAGCTGTCAATCATCCCTTTCCCTTCCCTTCTGTTCCCTTCCTTGCCCTTCCCTTCCCTTCCCTTTCCTACTAGATAGAACTCTTGAAGGCCAAGGATCTATGAAAATAGAGGAAAGAATGAAAGACAGCCATTTCCTGGTAAAATAATCAGAGTTTTACACTGCCAATCAAGGCTTAGCAAAATTCCTGTATGACATTTTTATTTACAGAGCCACTGTTTCTTTTCTTGGTGTGATTTGGGTTGTCCTCTTCTGTTAATATGGATTGGTACATGCCCAGTCCTATAAGTGAGTTGGTTTGGGTTTCTCTTGGGAAGAGTATGTAAGTTTCTCTGCCCACCAGCTGTTTCAATGCCTGGGCAAACATCAGTTTTATTCTTCATATTTGTGGTTTAAATGCTCCTTGCACTTAGGAATACCATTTTTTCTCACACATAAGATTTCATTTCTAAAAAAGTTAAGCCACAATTTGCATGTGCCATTGGATGATGCCATTAAGCTGGTCAACATTAATAAATCTAGGATGTTCAACTCAAAGCTTTTAAAGTTGATTATGAAAAAAATGGGCTCAAGATATGTTAGACTGCTGTTGCTTTCCAAATTGAGATGGGAATCAGAGGGTCCTATATGAATATGTTTATTTGAATTAAAAAGGAAATTAGATTATCTGGATGGACAGGAACTCTGATTTGATGATTGGTTTGATGTTAGGAGTAGCTTTCTCATCAGGTTATTTGAAAATAGTTTACCTGCTGCTACAAGCTTAGTTATAAATTAAAAGCATCCCAATGTTCCTAGCAGCAGTGTCCACAAGAGCCAAACTGTGGAAGGAGCTGAGATGCCCCTCAGCAGATGAATGGATAAAGAAGATGTGGTTCATATATACAATGGAGTATTACTCAGCCATCAGAAAGAATGAATACCTACCATTTGCAACGACATAGATGGAACTGGAGGGGATTATGCTAAGTGAAATAAGTCAAGCAGAGAAAGACAATTATCATATGGTTTCACTCATATATGGAACATAAGGAATAGCATGGAGGACCACAGGGGAAGGTAGGGAAAACTGAAGGGGAAGAAATGAGAGAGGGCGATAAACCATGAGAGACTCTGGACCTTGGGAACCAAACTGAGGGTTACAGAAGGGAGGGGGTTGGGGGGGTGGGGTAGCTAGGTGATGGGCATTAAAGAGGGCACGTGTGGTGATGATTACTGGCTATTACATGCAGCAAATGAATTGTTGAACACTACATCAAAAACTAATAATGTACTATATGTTGGCTAATTGAACATAATAAAAAAATAAGGCTGTTACCAAAAAAATACATAAATAAATAAAGTAAAAGCATCCCCTTATGAAATATTGCCTTAGCACAGTTGAGTTAAAATTAGCTACATTGTATTTCCCCACCCCTTTTTGAGTATATTGTGTTAAACAAGGTGACCATAAATGAGAGTATCAGGAGTAACCAGATATAATTAAACAGTCACTTGACAGGTCCTGATAAAGTCCTTTACATGTACATCCTAGAAACTGAAAAAGTAAATAAACAGAATGACTGTGTAATAAAATATTTTGCAAAAAACATAGTTTCTTATTCTTTGCTTTCAGCAAAATTGAAGGAAGACTGAAATTAAGTTGTCAGCATATAGGTCATTAAAATTAGTTTTTGATGGTCGATCACCATGTAATTTTTGGTATATAACGAAGAGTTCAAAGAATTCAGTACATTGCTATGAAAATCTCTTTATAGCTATAGTTATGTAAACAAAGTTTCTAAATGCTCTTATCTGTAAAAATGAAAATTAGTTAAGAAATTAATGCTGAATCTTGCTGTTTTTATGTTTATAATATTTATGCATAGATGTAGGACATATTTTTAAAAATTTCCTATCATTAAGAGATGTGTTTCCCATAAAAATTTATTTATGTTTAACAACTATTTTTCATAAATTGTAATATATTTTTGTGTTTTGATATCTGTTTGCAATAATTATAATGATAATTCAATCAGAAGAAAGTTTTAAAATCTTAAATGATCAATTGGATTTAGACCAAGAGCTGGCATCCAGGAGCAGAGCACTTTACTCCTCCCTCAGAATGGATGGGGACCAGGAATTGGATCCTTATGCCCAAGTAAAGCAGGATTTCAGCCAGCACTTCTCCCAGACTGTCAAGATGCTGACTGAGGATGGCATGACCCACCTGGAGACAGGAGATGGAATTGCCTGGCTTAAGAAGGTCTTGGAGTACAATGCTATCTGAGGCAAGTACCAGTGGGGTCTGACAGTGCTGATAGTTTTTCAGGAGCTGGTGGAGCCAAGGAAGCAGGATGCTGATAGTCTCTGGCAGGCCCTGACTGGGCTGGTGTGTGGAACTGCTTCAAACTTTCTTCCTGGTGTCAGATGACATCATGGATTCATCTCTCACCTGACAGGGGCAGATCTGCTGGTATCAGAAGCCAGGCATAGGTTTGGATGCCATCAATGATGTTTTGTTTCTGGAAGCATGTATCTACCACCTGCTGAATCTCTACTGCCAGTAGCAGCCCTATTACCTGAAACTGATTGAGCTTTTCCTATAAGTTCCTATAAGACTGAGATCAGACAGACCCTGGAACTCATCACTTATAGCTTTTCCTATAAGTTCCTACAAGACTGAGATCAGACAGACCCTGGACCTCATCACAGCCCCCCAACGTAATGTGGATCTTGGCAGATTCACTGAAAAGAGGTATAAATGTATTGTCAAGTACAAGACTGCATTCTATTCAATTTATGTTCCTGTGGCTGCTGCCATGGATATGGCAGGCATAGATGGGGAGAAAAGCATGCCAATGCCAAGTAAATCCTACTGGAGATGGGGAGTTCTTTCAGATTCAGGGTGATTACCATGATCTCTTCGGGGATCCTAGTGTGACAGACAAGGTTGACACAGACATACAGGACAAAAAATGTAGTTGGCTGGTGGTTCAGTGTCTGCAGTGGGCCTCTGTAGAACAGCACAAGGTCCTTCAGGAGAGTTATCGGCAGAAGGAGGCTGAGAAAGTGGCCTCTGGCGAAGGCTCTATGTAAGGAGCTGAACCTGCCAGCTGTGTTCATGCAGTGCGAGCTAGACAGCTGCAGCCACCTTATGGGCCTCATCGAGCCATGGCCCTGTGCCCAGCCATGTTCCTGGGGCTAGCACACAAGGTCTGCAAGAGGAAAAAGTGACCTAAAGACAGAGAAAGGGAGGCTCTCAATAAACTAACTTTCAAAAAAAAAAAAGATCAATTGGATTTATGTTCTCAATTCTTCACTCATCACCCTTGCAGTAAAGGGAGTACATTTCCCCACTTCTTTGATGTTGGACTTGACCATGTGACTTTGTTTAAGCAACGGACTCTTAGCAGGTGGGATGTAAATAAAGATTTTAAATGTGTTTGTGTGATTTGTCTCACCTCTTGGACTTATGCCATCCACCTTGATAAGAAAATACTTAGGTCAATGTTTTTCAAGTTTCTCTTAGGGTATATGGGAACAAGAAGTTTGAGGCACCACTATAGATATATACAACTGGAAGATATCTTACAGATCCTTTGGTACAAAGGCCTTTAAAGACCCTAAAGTCCCAATTGCAAGCATTGTTAGACACATGAAGGTTGGCATCTGATCTGCTTTCTGGGTTTGCTTTGTGATGTTCCACCCAAGCTGTAGTTTCATTGCTAAAAAACAGATGTATAGGAAGGGTGAATTGGGGGAAATTGGAGGGGGAGATGAAGCATGAGAGACTGTGGACTCTGAGAACCAAACTGAGGGTTTTGGAGGGGAGGGGGGTGGGGAGTTGGGTGAGCCTGGTGGTGGGTATTAAGGAGGGCACATACTGCATGGAGCACTGGGTGTGGTGCATGAACAATGAATCTTGGCACACTGAAAAAATAAAATAAAATAAAATAAAAAACACAAAACAAACCCCAGTTATCTAGATCTTTGCCCCATGATCTACAAACAGTAGCACAAAGGCAAAATTTGAAAATGAAATCTGGCAAGAATATAGAGGAATGTCTTAATTCACCTATGAAAGAAGACATTGAGAATCTTCTGTAACTGCAAACTAGGCTCAGTCTTAGCAATTCCCCCATTCTGGATATTACATGAAATTAGTTCCATTTAGGAAACTCCCTAAGACTGAAGCTCTGAAAGTGGAAGTTTGTGATCCCTGGGGCTCTCGTGTAAGTAAAGACGACAGCCTACGCAATGTCCAGGAGAAACATGGCTCCACTTCCTGGAATATTTCACTTACATACCAAATTAAGTCTGGACCTTTTGAGGAACAGGATGCAAGGTATATCATACACTTTACAAGATATCATCCAAGACTTCTAGGAAATTTTGAAATTATAGTAAGATCTAGCAGCCCTACCTCCAGGACTCGTGTACACACAGTTCATCCTTTTCTACCGGTAGGGATTCTTTAGTGAAATGCTGGAGAAACCTACTTTAAGGGCTTCACATGCTTAAGATGGTCCTTGTTGCATTCGGGAGAGAAGGGATCACAGGCATCACTAATGCCTATACTTCGTGTTGCTCAGACACAGCACTTGTCATCCGGTCATGTTGCTGGCCCTTTTCCTGAGGCTATTCTACATACGGAGTTAGAGAGGAGTTTGTGGAAGTTCTGGAGGGTTTTCTTCTTGGCTGACATTCAAAGGGGGACTTTTTTTGCTTGGATTACAAGGAGGTCGATATCTCATTAACAACGATGACAGATTGTAGGGGCTCTAAGACAGCCTCCTACCAAATGCGAAACAACCAATATGTTTATGAAATCATTTAATCCATAATCACAGCGTATAATGAAAGGCGCTGGTGCCTTGGCTTTGGCATTTACAAGGCCGACACCATGATATGTTTCTGTGAATTACAGATTCAGCGAACTGTGTAATTTATGACTGATGAGAAAAAAGGATCCATCTGGGCAGTTCTTGAAGCTTGTTGAGGCAAGGTGACGTCTTTAATCAACCTGAATATAAAAATCACACTATTGAGTTATTTTGCTGTTCTCTGTAATGCCATGTTCCTCTGGTCCTTACTGTTTTCTGAGGGACTGGGGAAGCAGAGAGGGTAACATTCTTTTCAATTTTGCTACAAAGGTGCTATAGCTGTGGTGTAATTATTTTCTTTTGCAATTTAGAGGCAACAGAGCTATGACTTGGAGGTCACTGCTTGTATTGACCTTGAAAAATTACTTGAGTTACCTTTCATCACAGAGCTCGAGAGCCATAATTTGGCCCTAAACAAGATTGTAGACAGAGCATCTGTGAGATTTCTATGGATTCTGGGCTTTCTCATCATTTTCCATGGTGGAATGCAACCCCTCTCTGAACTCTGGCCACGCTGATCTCTATTTCAATGGGTCATTACCGTGCTTATAGCTATTTATTTCTTTATGACCACCTTAGAAAGGTCCCATATGTCGGCCTCTACAGTCGCGTTTCTGTGCTGCTTTTGGGACTGCAGGTCAAATTTAAAATATATTCAGCAAATCCATGTTTTCCATTATCTGTGGTTTCTTTACCTGGAAGGTGATGAAAATAAGATTAATTTTTACGGTGGTCATGAGAATTAAATGGTCAGCAAGCATGAAGCACCAACATACTGGTGCTCAGTTGATGTCAGTTGGAGTTCCTTCCCCACACCAGTATATATATTCAGTAGGTACTCCCAGGATGGGGAAATGGTGCTGGGGTGTAGCAACATGCTCTCTCAGTTTTTATGGGTACAGGTAATGCTCAGAGCTTGTAGGACGAGCATCAGAAGAACCAGACAAATATTGGTTGCATATCATTGTAGCACGGGTTACATACATATTTTCTCTTGCTAGTCCATATTCTTTAAAACCCACAATTTGAGGAAGAAAGGTATAATTTCATCTGTTAAATTTCAGCTCTTCTTATGGCCCTCAAGTGCACTGCTCTCTGCAGTAGCATTTTACCCATACCATTCTTCTGGATTTTTGTATTAGAGCTAGATTTAGTATAAAGCACTGACAGTGCTTTCTGTGAGTTCACGGTGGTAGTGGCTTGGTATTGGAATCCAGTTTTGGGTTTCCCTACATATATATCCTCCCTACTTTTGTTTCTCATTATGTTTGGGATGTTTGGGTGATTTGGGCTATGGTCAGACAGATGTGGCCAGGGGACCTGAAGATCACACCTTACAAATCTTAGTCCAACCTTGGCATTCACAGGTACACTTCTTTCTGGCATACAAATATTGCTTCAAACTCACGACCTAGTCCTGGGGTTTATAAAAATAGAAATATAGAAATAGTAGGTCAACTTTTACTTTTTAGAAAGAACCGCCATCCCTGTGATCATCAGAGAAATAATTAATGGTGCAGACACAGATACGATGATAAGACTGTTCATTGCAGCTGTGTTTGTAAGAGCAAAAAAAAATTGTAATTATCCATAATTATTATTGAGATATCAATTTATTTGTAACTTTCATAAAAAATAATTCCACTGCAAATGTCAGCCCAAAAGAAAACACTCTAAAGCCACTTCAGGCCTGCAAATCTTCTCAAGCACAACATCTCGAATGGCTTCAAGAAGATGGTCAGTGGAAGGGCTGGAGGGCAAAGGGCTGTATCTATAAAATAAAAAATTTATCCCCATCAACAGGAACCACCTTAAACAATGGGAATCAGTCTTAAAGCCTTGTCCCTTCAATGTTCTCAGTACTGAGAAGAGTGAATGCCTGCACCCACGGGGCAATGGGGTGGTATGAGGAGGTATAAGTCATCTGGAATCATACTGATATTTTCCACCCGAATTTCAAAATCTCCTATAAGTCTTAAGTTTTATCTTTAAGAATTAATATACATTCTCTGTTGTACTCCACATAATTCATACTTTATTTCAGTATTTAACAAGTTTGAAGTTACTGTTATTAAAGCAAAATTGATGCCCCAAGAAGCTGTGCCAGGTTTATCTTGGGCTTTAAAGACCCTGTGGCCTTTTGCCAAGGGTCAGTTACCCTAATTTATGCCCTGAGGGCGGGTGCAATTTCTCTCTTATTAGACATATTCTCCGATACCCTATCTTAGAAATGGCTGATCTGATTGTCCCCCAGGCAGTGGTAACTCTTGGTGAAGTAATAATGCCAGCTATGGAGCATGTCAGGAGCAAAGGGACGTGATGGAGAAGGCAGACGGTGAGGGCGCTCTCAGGAGAAGTATGGAGATAACCTGGGAGAGAGAAGTGGCCTGGGTCCTTGTGAGGATCAGCCTATTCAGATTTGTCTACCAAGAACATGGCCACTCTCCTTGTAGCCGAGTATGGATATAGGAAGAGCCTCTGATTCTGGGGAATGAAGTGGGTGCTGCACAGATCAAATGTGAGGACCAGTTAGTTGTTCTGGCTGTGGTCACAACAGAACAAGGAATGAGAAGTCACAATGGAATGAGGAGAAACAAGACCTAGTCTAAGTACTGGGCTGTCTTGAAGGAGGTGGGAAAGCGGGGCTCAGTCTGCAAGTCACGTGGGGCCAGAGCAGAATTTCTGTCTTGGCTCCAGGCCCCTAGATGGGATAGTACTCAAGGGACACTTGCAGAGGGGGGCCAGATAGGCTGGCCTTTGGTGGGAGAGGAATTGCATTCAGGCTTTACCTGAAATCAGGGGCTGAAAAAGATGGCCTCCCAACTCCATTGGCAGCCCCTGGACTTCTCTGGTTTTAGGAGAAGACATCGAGGGTGGCACTGGAACTGAGTCCCTGGACTGATGTGTGTGTAAGAGTGGAGGGCCAGCAACCAGGGGAAAAGAGGAAAGGAGAACACATATAAAAGGCAAGAACACAATCTCAAGGGCAGAGGAGTCTGAGAGTAATTACTAGCCAAGGAGTGATAAGCGGGGTTACTCAGAAATGATTGTATTTCTGGTGGTGTGTGTCATCAAAGGAAACAAGAGGTTGGCTTTCAGTGTAGTTTCAGCTTGGGGATAATGAGACAACATTTGGTTAAAACTAAAAATGTTCAGGCATAGATTTACTGTGAATGAGTCACACAGATGATCAACTTGAGGTTGAAAAGAGATTTGGGATTTTTCAGAGCTTCATAATTCATTAGAATGGCCTGGTCTTCCAAGCAGATAGACAATTCCTTTTTTAATTTTTTTTATGAGAAGAGAAATATGGGTTTGTTTTTGTACAGGAGGCCTGGTTCCCTTCTCTCATTGTCATTATTTTAAATATGAAACATAGTTGGACAAGTAATGGTGAGAAAACATGGAGTGCATGAGATAGGTAGGCAGAGGTTGAGGAATTTATGACTTTATGAAATTCCTTTGAAGTCACATAACTGCACCTGGCATTTTACATAATAAAACTGACTATAAAAGTAACTCTTTTTGATATAAAATAAGTATTCAAGAATTATATGTAATACTATGTGAAAAGGACTATCCATATTTTGCACCTAAAAATCCTTTAAAAATTCATTTGGCTCAAAATGGGATGTTTTTGAAACAAACATGAAGAATATATTTGGATGTAGGGGCGCCTGGGTGGCTCAGTGGGTTAAAGCCTCTGCCTTTGGCTCAGGTCATGATCTCAGGGTCCTGGGATCGAGTCCCACATTGGACTCTCTGCTCAGCAGGGAGCCTGCTTCCCCCTCTCTCTCTGCCTGCCTCTCTGTCTACTTGTGATCTCTCTCTCTCTGTCAAATAAATAAATAAAATTAAAAAAAAAAGGAATATATTTGGATGTAACCAGGCTGCTTGATGTTCGCTGTGAATGTCCAAACGAATAATTCTTTTTTTTATTCTCATTTTCCATTCATTGGAAATCTAACAACTAATTCCAGGCTGAACACTATCATCTTTATGGGACCCACTGGGCACCCTGTCCTCTGCAAGAGGACATGTAGATACGTGCCTCTGCAAGAGATGCCTGCTGGCTGTATGGACTCTATCTCAACTTTTTCATGGTGACTTAAGTTTGGAGAATAGCAAGCATACTTCCTGAAGCAAATCCATATTGTAGATTTTTCTGTGTTTGCTTTCTGTAGGAAGATGGTAAAATAATTCACTATATTCTGATGTTGTGGAGGGATGTGTCATCATCATTATCATCACCATCTTCACCATCATCACATCATCATCGTCATCATCATCACCACTGTCGCCATCATCATCACCACCATAATTTAAAGACATGACATACTTATTTACTCATATATTTATATATTGATGTGGTACTGTGTTAGATATTAGACAAAGAATCAGCTTTAAATAGTTGCTGATTGTTCATCTTCTCATCATTGTAGGAAAGATGCAGGTGTCAGGCAAGCTTGCAAGTACACCAAGCAGAATATGGTTGGTGCAAGATACATGCCTTGAACCAGCTCGAATGAGTTCTAAACATAAGTTGGTATTGTAAACAAATAAATAAACAAAAATTATAGTGGCAAAGCTATACAGTGGACCCTGGGGGTTCCAAGCTCAATAGGAAAGATTATAGCTTCATGATGTTATCTGTGGGAAAACCAACTCTTAAAGCTTGAGCTAGGTAGCTGATTAATATCAGATTTTAGAACCTCGAGGGAGAATTCTGACTGAGATTGATGCTTTTATTGCCATTATGTCAACATCTTGCTGTATCTTTGCTCAAAGAAAAACATTATTTTAATAAATCAAGGACATTTTTCACACTTCAATCTCCATTTTACCTGCTCTGTTATAAATTGTGACCTGATTTCAAAAGTACAGCTCATTAATTATGATAGCTATCTCTAAAGGGTGAGATGAACCAGACCACCACACGAGGAGTGAGTCTGAGCTGGAATTGACCTTTAGCTCAATCATTTGGTGAGTAACTTTGCACATGTTAATCTCTCCAAGCATCGGTTTAAACTTAATGTAAGGCCTATTTGGTTTGTAAGGTTTATTATGTGGATCAACTGAGTTAACAAAGGTAAATACATTCAGAAAACTGTCAAGTAGTATTCACATGTGAATTGGAGTGATTATGTCTATTTTTATAGTTTTACTATATTTTAATGTCCCTCATTATTCTACTTTTTAAAAAATGTTCTTGAATATTCTCCAGATTAATTTGGAATTATTTTGTCAATTTTTCCAAAATTTTTTGTTGCTAATTTCATTTTCATTGTATTAAACTTTATACTAATTTGAGAAGGATTGATGTCTTGATCACGTAGATGCTTTAATTGGATAGTGACATATTGAATATTTTAATAGTTTTCTTTTATATTCCATGGTAAAATTTTATTATTTATTCATTTTGGTTTTCAGATTAATAATCTTTATCTTTTAATTGGAAATCTAGCTTACTTATATTTTATATAAGAACAGATGCATCTGGGTTTAAATATTTTATTTTATTTTTTTTATTTGTTAATTCCTTTTCTACTTTCTTTTTTGTTTAAATATTTTAAAAATTCCACTTTCCTTCATTTGTAAGTTTACATAGTGTTTACATTCTTTTAGTGGTTATTCTAGAAATTACTCTAGGAACCATTACCTTATCACAGTCCAAACAATATCTTTACTCTCATTCCTGAAAAGACAATGATCTGAGGACACTTCTATTCTGTTTGCTTACAGAACTTACAATAAATACTAAATAGTTCTTATGTCACCTCTTACATTTTCTCAACCCTCTCTCCTGTCTGCAAGAACCTGTCCAGAACTCATGCATCCATAGTCCAGAAATGTGAGGAGGTTAATGACCAACTGGGGACAGAAGCTAGTGAGTAAGTATGCCTCTCTTTTGCCTTTCCTGTGGATAATTGTGGGTAGTTTCTAAGGAGTCCCTGGCGAGACCGAATTCCAGCTATCCACAGAAGTGAACTGCTCATTAATGAACACTTTTATTGGCTTTCACTCCTTTCCTGTTTTGCTCTGCTCAGTTATTCCTCTCCCCTGCAATTATTGCCCAAAACAAATTGCATTTATTATTATTATTATTATTATTTGTTTCAGAATCTGCTTTCCGGTGGGGAGGGGCCCACCACAGGCTAAGACATTGTATATTTTAGTTATGTATCTTAACCTCCTGTATTTACCTCTTTCTTTGCTCTTCATTCCTTTTTGCACATCTAACATTCCACATGAAATAATTTACTTTCTGCTTGAAGTACCTTATTATACCTGGGACTGCTGGCAATACAGTCCTTAAGCTTTGTCTGAAAATATCTTTGTTTTACCTTTTTTTCTTAGAGAAATAACTCGTTTTTCTGGGTATGAAATTTTAGGCTGATAGCTATTTTCTCTAAACACAATGAGAATATCATTCCACTTCTGTTTTCTATTGTTGCTGTGAAGAAGTCACCTGCCACTGACTGTCATTTGTTATTTTTTCCCTTTCTTGGGTTGCTGTTGTAATTTTTTTGGTCTCTTTTTCTGCAGTGTTGCTATGAAATGTCCATACATGAACTGTTTTTTCATTAATTCTGTTTGAGATTTTTTTCAGCTTCTTGAATCTGTGAATTGATGTTTTCAGTCAGTTCTGGAACGTTCTTAACCATTCCTTTATTGTCTCTGCTCCACTCTTTCTCTCTCTTTTCCTCTTTAGATCCCAAGTAAATATATTAGACCCTCTTATTTTGTCTTTTATCTCTTTTATGCTCTGTTCTGTTATTTTCCATCTCATTATCTCTATGTGTTGTGTTGTGTATAATATATTCTCCCTATCAACCAAGTTGCTATTCTTTCTTTGGCAAAGTTGAATCTGCCATTAAATTTTTGCTAATTGATTTTTTCATTCTTAACTCATATCTGGTTCTTTAAAAATATGCTATGTCAGTTTTTATAGTTCTTAATTATTTTCCAAAACTTTTAAACTTGGCTTTTATGTCTTTGAACCAGTAAAGTTACATTTGATAATTATAATATAGGAAATCTTTGAGAATCTGTGTGTTCTGTTTCCGCTGGTTCTTGGTTATAGTGATTTGTTTCCGTGTGTGCCTGGATTTCTTTGGCTGTGTGTTGCACATTGCACCTAAGTTATTTTTAGGAATAATTATTTTTTTGTTGTTTTTGTTTGATAGTTTCTCTTTTCTTAAAGAAATGTTTTGCCCAGAGTTTTAGACATCTTTAGCAGGGGGGTTTGTCTGAATCACTTAGATTTCCATTTAGGAGGTGGAAGCCCCATTCAAAGTTTTTGAGCAGGAGATGGCATAATTTGGTATCAAATTTAAAAAATATCACATTGGTTACTACGTGCAAGTTGGAAGCAGGGCAAGGCTGGCAGCAGGGAGACCAGTGAGGAGGTCTTGCAGCTGACCAGGTGAGAGATGAAGGTGATTTGCACTAGAATGGGTGAGATGGAGAGAAGTAGACAGATTTATTTCTGATATAGAACCGTCAGGACTTTCTACAAGACTCATAAATGAATAATAAAGAAGAGGATAGCTTTTAGGATGACTTCTATAATTTGGGTTTAGGAACTCAGTGGAGATTGTGCCATTTACTATGAAAGGCGAGACTGGTCACTTCCTGTTTAGTTTCATATCCTTTCTGCATCTTATCCGTGCTGTGCTTTATGTCATAAGACCCCTTATTTCTCAGGCTCCATTGTCAGCTAGATTTTGGTATGTTCAGCCAATGAAGACAGTGGCAGAAGCCTAATTAGCAAGAAGAAGAATGAAGCCAGGGGTATTTGCTCTCATTCTGCATGAGGTAGCCCTAGCAGAGGCTGTGTCTCTTCTATGGCCCTAGTTTCTGTCAACCTTCATGGTCCCAACTCTCCCTGGATGGTGCTCGCTTCTGGACTCTGATGACACCTGCATCTCTCTTTTCCTTCCAGCCCTTCAGGTGGTGGCGACTTCCTGCCATGGCCAATCTGCAGGTGGCTTCACCATTATCTTTTCCATCACCTGTCTTGCCAATTCCTGGTATTAAATCCTCTCTTTTGGAAAGACCTAGAATGATTCTGTTTTCCTGACTGGAATATAACTGATATACCTGGGTTAGGACCAGGTTTGTTGGAGGGAGAGGGGAAAATAATTTCCTAACATTTGTGGTATCCTATAGATATTAAAGTGGAGATGTCAAAGAGTGAGTCTTCCTTGACATCTTTCTTGATGGGAGAGGCCATATTATAATACTGAGCATTTCTACATAGACCTGTCTAGGAACATCAGGAAGACATATAAGGCCCAGCAGGTCTTGAAATCAGACAAACTTAGGTTCATTTCCTGTTTCACCACTGATATTAGTGAGAGTTAAACTACGGCAAAAAAAAAAAAAAAAAATGATTCTCAAATGTCTGCAGCTTAACACTATAGAAATGCAATGCAACTATCCTCCAGCCCACACCCTCCTCCGCCAAAATGTGGAGATGTCAAGAAGGTGGCTGGACATGGATTCAGAACTCAGGGGAGAGATGTGAAGAGATACAAATATGGGGCCCCTTTGCATGCAGGTGACATTCAGAGTTAGGGAGAGATTATGTAATATAGAGAGAAAACACAGAGAAAAGAAGAAGAAGGATGTGGGATGGCCCTGGGGAATTTTGACGTTCAAAATTCAGATGGAGGAAGAGGAATCTGAAAAAGGGAACTTGAAATGGTGAGCCAGGGAGGAAAAAGGAAAATCAGCAAAGTGTGGAGTTGCTGAAAAGAGGAGAGGAGTATGACAAGAAAGAGAGGAGCTTTCAAAAGTCTGCAGGTGGTCTAGTAACATGAGATGAGAACATTTACTGGACGTGTGGACACGGAGCTCGCTGATGGCTGTGGTGAGAGCAGCTGTACGGGAGGGCTGTGGATTGGAGTGGGTTGAAAGAACATGAAAACAGCTCTTTTGCGAATGTTTGCTACAAAGGGACACAGTGTTTCTCAACCTCTTTTTCATTATTGTCCCTTAAGGAGCCTGTTTAGACATTTTTCTCTAATTGCTCCTACCCCCTGAAATTTCAAACCGCAGGTACACTGTGTATCTGTTTACGTCCTATATGTGCATCATTGGCGATACATAAAATGAGTACAATATTTTTTCACTTCCTGAAAAATTAGTTTTACGTGATACCATCCCTGCTGAGAACACGTGGTCTTAGCCTGATAATTTCTTAGCATCTACAGAGGGGCTTAACCTTATTTATTTATTTATGAAGTGCTAGATAGTAAATATTTTAGGCTTGGCAGGCCATATGTGGTGACTGGTCTCTGTCACATATTCTTCTCTTTGCTTTTTTTTTTTTAAACAATTCTTTACAAATAATAAGAAGAAAACACAATTCCTAGCTTGCTGGCTGTATGAAAACAGGCCGTGGGCCGGGTTTGGCTCACATTCCATAGTTTGCCACCTCCCTGATTTGTAACGATAAAATCGGCCAAATTTCAGAGTTAAAATAAACATGTTTTGCGGATTTTTTTTTTGCATGACATTTTGAAATATATGATTTAGTTATAGATTTGAAAGCCTACACAGAGTTCACTCATTTATTAGCCAAATCATGATTGACAACTTCTTGTGTGCAAAAGATATGAGTAATTTTTATATTATGGCAAAACAACCAACTAAGTAACCGAGTATTAAAATGAGTCAAGGGGCAACTGGGTGGTGCAGTCAGTTAAGGGTCCGACTCTTGATTTCAGATCAGGTCATGATCTCAGGGTTGTGAAATGGAGCCCTGCAGTGGGTTCTGCACTGGGTGTGGAGCCTGCTTAAGATTCTCTCCCTCTCCGTCTCCTCCTCTCTTCCTTCCTTCCTTTCTTTTTTTTTCTTTCTTTCTTTCTTTTCTTTCTTAAAAAAAACAAAAACAAAAAACAAAGCCGAAACAGCCAGCAATGTGCTGAACGCACTGTGGGTGATAACTGGGGGAAGGCTGGAGTGGTGCAAGAGGGACCAGCTTAGGCCTGGGATCAGAGAGACTTGGGTATGTATCTCCATTGACCTTGGTCTGGTTCCATGATCTTGGACAAGTCACTTAACCTTCTAGAGTCTCAGCGTCCTTAATTGACAATGCAGGTGTTAATAAGCCACCACTTGGGAGGATTAACTATAGTAAGATCACAAGGTGCCTGATGTCTCATAGCAGCTCTGTAGTGTTAATTTCCTTTTTCTTTCCTTTGCTCTTAACATGACTGAAGAAGTTCTTATGAACATAGTGAATTATGTCTGAAAAGCAAATACATAGATCCATTTCAGAGATCGAAGACAATGGTGGCAAGCTGTTTCTATCGTGAGGATGCTGACGGAATTCAGGAAGTGTGTATAGAGCACCTGTGGGAAAAGAACCGCCCTGACAGTCTGGTTTGGGACGTCTCGGGGCACCTGGGAATGTGCATTTTTCGAGCTTCCAGCTGACTCTGAATGCAGGTGGTACCTGGGCTACACTTTGAGAATTACTGCTTTATTATTAAATAGGAAAGGCTGGCTGAGGTTCTAAGATCCCAGAAAAATGTAGTTTCCCACCAGGTTTCCTGAGACTCCAGTCATAAGAGGGGGAAAATTTCGGGATCTGGTGCGGGGGCCAGGGGCTCCGTTTAAGCCAAATGTCAGACTGGCCTCTCTGCTGGGGTGAGCGGTTTAAACAGGCTCCAAGAGAAACAAAGTCTAGCTTGATCCAGGCCCAGGTTGACATCCCAGGTGCTTCTTCGGGAGCTGGGGCCCGCAGACAGACGGGGCCATGGCATGGTTCTGGGTTTTCTACTTGAAGATCTTGGACAGCAGAGGATTCTGGAAAAGGGATCAAAGTCAGGAAGATGGGGATGGCAAGAACTAGATGGGGTTCCAGGGTCTCGACCTCAGTCTGACTTTGTATTTGGGGGTGGGGGGTGAGACAACCAGTTTTGCCATTCATTAGTTGTGTGCTAACTTTACTGGCCCTCATTTTTCAAATCTGTGAAATGGGATCATAATTCCTACTTCAGAGTGATGCTGTGAGGATGACATAAGGTCTTGAAAGCACCCGCTATGGCACCTAGCAAACCATAGGTTTTCAACATACAGGGATGCTTAAAACCGTCATTGCAGGGTGGAGTTCTGCTTCCAGCTAAGCCCTAGAAAGCTGATCAGGAAATCAGACTCAGGCTACTCTGGCGAGGGCTGGGGGAAGGGTCAGCTCCCATACTGCGTAGGCAACCAGGTTCTATGGCAGCTCTGAGAGGAGTGTGAGCCAGCAGTGGCCCTCACTGTCCTGGACAGAAGAGACCCAGAGTCTGTGTGGCTGAGCCTGCAGCATCGGGGGCCAGCAAAGCAGATGTAAAGAGCTGGACTTCAGGGTCCAGGCCAGCAGGGGTGGCCTGCCTCACTTGGGACTGAGATTTCCAGAACCATCCATTGTTTGGTATTCACTCCCTGAGACTCTGCCCTTTTGGGTTGCGGCCAGAGTTGGGAATGTGCCTTTCTTTACTTTAAAGCATCTCTTCCCCTTGCCTATGACCTCGCCTCCCCCTCTGGTTCCCACCCTGAGAAACACTGTCCTGGGAGGTGGCAGACAGTCATGTGGAGCATGTTCTCAGCCTTTTGTGTTTGTAGCACCCTGGTGGATTTGGGGCAGCACACGGTGAGATTGCTAGAAGTCAGTCTGGCACCAGCAAGCCAGCCACCCCTCCAGCATAACCCCCCACTGTATACAACGTCTCATGCTGCCTTGGAGTGCCGGCCACCCGCTAGTCCCTGATCTGCTCCTCAGAATCATGCTTCTGTTTAAGCCAAACGGTTACTGCCCTGGCTACATTCTTGAATACAGCCGGAGGCACAGTCCTCACATTCTTCCTCTGAGTACTGTTTGACTTTTTGCAGTGCCTTCTCCCTGTCCTCCCAGCAAGCAGCCCTCCCCTTACCTTGCCCGGCACCACTCAGATGGGGCAGCTGATGGACAGCAATGTATCCCCTGCTGTGGGAGGAGTAGGTCTTTCACAGTGATCAACAGTTGGGGGCGCACTTGTGCGGTCGCTGTTTCCTGGGGTGTGGGGATTGAGAGCGCTTGACCCAGACAGGTGGGGGAGAGACACGCAGAGCCCTAGAGTGGGAGCTGAAGTGGACAGAGACAGATGAAGCACAGTGCAGTGCTGTGGAAGGGCAAAATATTTCCCCCTTTTTTACAGAAGGCAAGCAATTGCAAACCATTCCCAAGCCAAGCTGTGGCCTCCACGTCTGACTTCCCTGATTGCCTATGGCGTGGGACTGTATCCCCATCCGCGGCCGGACTCCACGCACCAGCTGAGCAGCTGGGTTGTTACCAGGATGCTGGATCTTTCCAGCCGGTGGGTCTGGCTTTAGTAGTTAGGGCATGAATTGATATGAGCCTTTAGAACTGACTTCGGCTCCTCCTCTGGGGTGTCAGATTATCCCTCGTGGTTCTCTCTTGTTTGCTGGCAAAATCGCAGTGTGTTCATGTTAATTGGCTGTGTCTGGCCCACGCCGTTTCCTGATGTCATTATGAATGTGAAATGACAATTATTATTTACAAGAATTTCAAACAAAACATACCCCTTATAAACAAATGTGAAGTTAATGTTGTATGGAAATGGCATAATTTTAAAACTGAAGACACGAATGTCTGTCAGCTACTTTGCCATCTGCATGGTTTTGGAGACAGTAAGCAGTTAAATGCACTGCCCCAAATATGCTAAGTTTTCACACACCATTGAGTGAATCTCTGATGTTTAAAAGAGGTTGTGTCCGTTTTCCTTGGGTGTTTGCAGGAGGAAATACTGACTGGTGGATTTTTCAGGTCCCACAGGCCAGCGCTACTCAAAGTCAACTTGACATTGCTGTCACCCAAGCAATGGTCAGTGGCTTTGTCTTTGAATGGACTATAGACCAGTTTTACGGTGGGCTTCATGGTGAGTCACACGTGCTTGAGGGGCAAACTAGTCCTGCTTGGTAGGGCCACATTGGAAGTTGGAAAGAAGCAAATTGAACCTGTTGAAATTGCTTGAAACCTTCTTACATTTCTGTCAGCATATCTCTGTGGGAAAGGTTTATCTACTATGAGTCTATGAATGCTATTAAAACAAAACAGATAAATAATTTGGATATAGTTTATTCCTTGTGAATTGCATGGCCAATTCAATTTAGAGTACCAAATCCATTTGTTATGTGAAAACCTTTAAATGGTGATGTACATGGTGTTCGCTCAAAACGTGCACCTAGATGCTTAATGTGGGGAACTGCTAACTCATAATGTTTGGTTTAGTTGTAAGTGTGAGATGACAACGTTACAACTGCAATAATGATTCTCTATGTTCATTGCTTCTAGACATGCTTCCAATGAATTCAATATACAGATTTTGTTCTTTCCCCTTTCTTATTGGTTCTGATTATATTTGTCAATGAATTGATATATTTATTGGTATGTAATTTTGTACCTGTTGAATCTAATCATAAAACATTTGGACTTCTATTTGTAGATAAGTGTTTTTTCAAAATTTTATTTTTCTAGTAATTCACTTTTATTGTATTTTATAAAACTGTAAGTCTGATGTGATGGACTGGAATTTAAAGAAAAAGTGTGTTTCTTTTCCCTACTACACAGAGAATCAGTTCTATAGGACTATTTCTCAAATGACATCCATGGAACACATATATCCAAATCACTTTGGGGGTATTGATGCAGATTCCTCAAAGCAGAATCTCCAGGAACAGGCTCAAGCATTTATACAAGCTACCCAGGGTATTCTGAGTCTTACTTGAATTTGGGAAAGACCTAACTATAACATGACTGTGTATTATATGATAAGCATTGTACTAGGTACTTTTTTGTATTTTAGGATTCTTGGAGGGCTGACATACAAAGGAAAGCAGAATTATCTTGGAAGTACCACATCCATCCCTGACTGCTTTACTCAGAACTGATCATCAGGCCATTTTCAAATTCTAAACAAGAACAGAATCCTGGATGATGCCTAGGGAAACATTGTCCCAAACCATAATCTTTCAGTTTTATTTTTGTGACTGTGGCCAATGTAAATGCACAGCATGATGGATTGTTGGCAGGTTAATTGACAAATATTAGAGAGAATGCACATGGCCAATGCATTTATTAATATGATTGGCTGTTTGCCTTGACAATCTCAATGACTGAATCGAGTCAGATTGTGGCCCTCTTGTAGCTTTTTTGACAGTTCACTGTTGAGGAATAAGGAAATATGTTTGAAACAATTGAATCAACTCTCCAACTCCACTCCCCCCCCCCCCCCCGCAACTGGATCCTCATCTCAATTTCCTTGTTTTTATCATGAAAAAACCAAGGCTCCATTCTTGGATTACGGTAGTAGCCTCCATACTCAGTAGTTGTCAGAATTTTATTTTAAGAGAGAGCCTAAAAATACATCCCATGACTCGATGGCCCAAGGCTGTCTCCTAGTGCTAATCTTAAGACCATTACTTTCACTAATTTATATCCCCCAAATGGATCTGATTCCACAACATGCTCATGGGAATTGAATATATTGCTTAAAATTTTGTGGGGAGATGGATAAGAGAATTCTGAATTTGTAGTAAAAATTGGAAAAGGCTCCTCTAATTTAAGATTATAAAGTGATTTACCCATGTTTCCTTGAATTACATTTATATCATATTATTTTTTAAAATTTTATCTTTGACATGTTTGGAGTTTACTTTTTTCCTGAAATATAGCTCAATTCCTTCCCTCCACCCCCAGAGGGTTACTTGGTTGCTTTCAAGCAGTGGTCCTTAAACATGGGCAACTTTGTCACACAGAGGCCATTTAGCAATGTCTGGAGACATTTTTGGTCATCACAGCTCAAGGGTGGGTATTATTAACATCTAGTGCATAGAGTCCAGAATGCCACTAAATACGCTCCAATGCCCAGGACAGCCACCGAGGACAAGGAGTTTTCCAACCCAAAATGTCAATAGTGCCAAAGATGGGAAACTCTACTCTAAAATCATTTATCAGGTAATCCACATTCACCTTACTGATTCGAGATGCTTCATTTATCATACGTCAGATTCTTAAAATCATTTGGGTCTATTTTTATACTTCTCATTATGTTTCTTTGGTTTGTCCGTATATCCATGCATCACTAACACACAGTGGCTTTATTTTATGCAGTGGCTTTATAATCTGTTTCAATATCTGGAAGGTAGTCTTCTCTTGTTGCTCGTTGTTCTTCAGACTTTTCCTGGAAACATTTTTCTCCTGTGTTAAAATTAGAACCAGCCTATAGACTTCTAAAAGCACCCATTGATATTTTTATGGAAACTCTGTTAAATTTATAAATTAGCTTAGTGAGATTTGACATTATGATGTTGAATCATCTTATTCAGAGACACAGTATGATGCCTTTCCATTTTTTCAAATCTTCTTTCACTAGTTTTGAAAATTTCCGTTTTATAGCTGTTGAATATTGTTAAGTCTTGGTAAGACTATTACCAGGACTATTTTATGTCAAGATTTCTTGTGTAAATGGAGTTTCTTCTTTCATTTTATCTTCTCACTGTTGGTTGTTTATATAACTGAAAGCCATTGGTTTCTGCATTTTAAGTTTGCCCCTTGCTAACTTTTTTTTCCCCCAAATACTTTTATTTTTTCAGTGTTACAAGATTTATTGTTCATGTACCACACCCAGTGCTCCGTGCAATATATGCCCTCCTCAATACCCACCACCAGGCTCGCCCCTCCAAAACCCTCAGTTTGTTTCTCAGAGTCCACAGTCTCTCATGCTTCAGCTCCCCCTCTGATTTCCCCCAATTCACCCTTCCTTTCCTTCTCACAATGTCCTCCATGTTTTTCCTTATGCTCCACACGTGAGACCATATGATAATTGACTTAGTGAAATCTCTAATGACTTGTTGTGGTTTTCAGTCAGTTTAGGGGAGGAGAGGTTCCACGTGTGCAGCCATATCATCTGTAAGCAAAGTATCAACACCAGTCTTTTCAATTTAATCCTGTAATATCTTTGGGTTGTCTGATCACGTTGGGTAGTACCTGGAGTATAATGTTAAATACTAGTCATAATACTCCACTAGTGGAGTCAGGGTGCCATTGGACATCCTTGTATTGTTCTCAACTTTAGTGAGAATGTCTCTGGTGTTTCTGTGTTAGCATGAGGCTGGCATGTGGGCTGAGGAGAACATCTTTTATTTAGTAAAGTAATCTCCATCTATACACATGTATCGAATGTTTTTGTTATTTATTTTTCATATCGAGAATGATTGTTCTCGATATGGCATTTCATGGTCTATAGTGAGGATTATATGCTTTTTGCCTTTATTTATATAAATATGATGGCTGATAGTAATAGATTTTCTTTTTTTTTAAAGATTTTATTTATTTATTTGACAGAGAGAGAGAGAGAGAGAGAGATCACAAGTAGGCAGAGTGGCAGGCAGAGAGAGAGGGGGAAGCAGGCTCCCCACTGAGCAGAGAGCCCGATGGGGCTCGATCCCATGATCCTGAGATCATGACCTGAGCCGAAGGCAGAGGCTTTAAACCACTGAGCCACCCAGGAGCCCCGGATAGTAATAGATTTTCTAATACTGAACTATCTTTGACCAAATCTTCTTGGTCATATATTGTTGTTTGTATGTGCCACTGGCTTTTCTTTTTTAATATTTTAATAGGGATTTTTATATTAACACGTAAAAGTGGCTTAAGGTTTTCTATTTTGGGTAATCTTTGTCAGGGTTTGATATCAATATGATAATCACATAATTTTAAAAATGTGAACATTTTCTTTCTTTTCTGTTTTTTCTATATTCCGAAATAATACTTCCTTGTGAAATCCTCTGAACCTGAGGCTTTTTTGGAAGTTGGTAAGTTCATAGCTTTTTTTCTATTTTCTGTGGAAATCAGTGTGTTTAGAGTTTCCATTGTTCCTGGCATTAGTTTTGGTAACTTACAGTCTTCTAGAAAAATATACGTTTCATCCAGTTTTTTATAATCTTGAGTAATATAGTCTAGTGTTAACCTTTAAATGTTCTCTCTTTCTCTAGTTATTTATACTTAACCTTTTTTCTTCATATTTTTTGATAAAAACATTTTTATAATAAAATTTCTTAAACAACATTTTTGTACATTTTTTTGTACATTTTTTGGGGAAAAAAATAAAGATCCATTTTCTGTCTTCAGGGAGTATAGTTCATACATCAGTGAGGCCTATCATGTTAGTTCTGTTAGTCAGGTATTTTTTTTTTTGTCCCATTTGCCTTTGCCCAGAAGACTTCCAGTGGTGGTATGTCATTAGGAGGGGCTCAGCAGGGCCTTCAAAGCCTATGGCCTAGAAGGTTCCCACTCTTGCCTGGGTCTAGGATAGCACTGCTGTTTCATACAGATCAGAAGAGTTAGCATTAAAAAGACTGACAAAACCAAGTACAGGTGAGAAATAGGGCTTTGGAACTCTTAACTACTGCTGGTAATAAATTGTGTATAAATTGATAGAACGCTGAGATATTGTTGCATAGCCTTTGCTGGGGTCTTCAGCAGAAAGTCCACTGGAGGGATACACCCAGCAGAAGTGAGCACATACAGCTACTGAGAATTAATGTAAGGATTTTAGAATAGTCTTGCTTGTAATAGCTCTAAACGGCAAAGTCAATGGTCCACTGACACTAGAATAGATAAATAAATCATGGTACATTCATTCATTCAGTGGAATACTATATAAAAATGAAAAGGATCTACACACAGTGATATGGATCAATCTCACAAACAACGTTGAGCCAAGGAAGCCAGACCTAAAAGCATATGTGAAGTACAATTCCATTTATATAAATTCAAACACAGGCAAACCGATGTCTGGGGACAGAAGTTGTGATATTGGTTGCTTTTGAGGAGGAAGGAGGGACTTCCTTTTCTGATTTTAAGATTTTATTTATTTATTTGAGAGAGAGAGAGCATGCATGAGTGGAGGGCAGGGAGGGAGAAAGGGAAAGGGAAAAGCAGGCTCCCTGCTAAGCAGAGAGCCCAATGTGGGGCTGGGATCATGACCTGAGTCAAAGGCAGACGCTTAACCAACTAAGCCACCCAGGCGCCCCAGGAGGGACTTCTTCCGGGAGGCAGATGAGGGTGGCTTCTGGATGGTAGTGTTGTATTTCTGAATCTGGGTGGTGGATAGATAGGTGTACTTTTTTGAGATGGGCCATCAACCTGCATGTGTATAATTTTGAACTCCTCTCTCTAGAGGCTACAGTTCAATTAAAAATATCACTTAAGGGGCGCCTGGGTGGCTCAGATGGTTGGGCGTCTGCTTTCGGCTCAGGTCATGATCTTAGCGTCCTGGGATTGAGCCCCACATCGGGCTCCTGGCTCAGCGGGGAGTCTGCTTGTCCCTCTCCTTCTGCCTCTCCCCCTGCTCTTGCTCTCTCTCTCTGTATCTGTCTCAAATAAATAAATAAAATCCTTTAAAAAAAATCACTTAAAAAAATCATAGGTTGCCATATCTGTCAGGTGTTCCCTGACCTGAGTAATCAGCCATCTTTGGCAACTCTCCTGAGTCTTGCCCTTCTGTGTTTCCTTGCTCAAGGAACTGCTCAATAGCTGAGCAGGGACCCCACTGTCACAAATAAATAACTGCCCCAGCTTTCCTCCCAGTGGGTTTGGGAGGACCATGTGACGTAGACTAAGAGGGCCAAGCCTGGACTGGGTGGCCTCCTTGAAAACTGGATGGACCCGCAGAGCAAGTATGAACCTCTGTCCCCGGAGTGGATCCAGTGGATAAAGTACACGCTGCGATGGGGGCAGCTGAGTCAGGTTCAGGAAATGGGAGATGAAGGTAGCAAGACAGGAGCCCACAGAGCCTGCCTGGACCTGGGGTAAGGATGGAGGTCAAGCACGAGGTTGAGGAGGGCCCTGCAGTGCTGCCTCCTTGGAGCCGTGTAGGTCACTCAATGAGGAGAAGCTGGGGAGAGGGGGCGGAAGACAAGAACCTGATCTAACGATACCTTCCATATTTTAATCATGCAAATGGTCTTAAAACGGTATTTGTTCCAAAATTAGGCTTCAAAATGGGAAAAACAAGTGTGCATGCATCGCTGCTTGCACATTACCCATTGAATGGAACACCTGGAGGTTAGCTGTCCTCTGTAGGGGAGGAAAATAAGGCTTTTCTGGCAAGGTGCTCATACCACTGCTACCCATGGTGCAGTGAGAGCTTAAAATAACCCAAGGGACTGCTGGGGGTGGAGGGGGTTTGTACTGAAATTTGTTTGTCTTTGAATTACTGTTAGGGCCGCAATAAAACACAAGGGGAGAATGTTTTGCAAAACCCAGGAAGTTATAAAATATTTTTATTCCAGAACAGTTCAGTCGGTGCTAAAATGTCAATTAAATCAGCAGATGGTTAGCTACTCCTCTTTACAAGTTCAAGGATATAATTCCAGAATTAAAAAGACTCACAAATTCCATATACATCTATCTATTCCATTTCTCCACTTAGAGATAGGAGATGTGTCTTTCAAGTCAATTTTACAAACATTGACTTGCTCGCCCCCACCGCCCCTAAATATGCTTGGCAATGGAATAGCTTTGGGGTCCGGAGGACTGGGATGACTTCATCCAGTTTCTTTCGTTTTCTTCTGGATCATGACCTCAGTTTTTCAGATTGATGGCTGATGTGTTTTTCAAGCATGTCGCAAATGAAAGAAGTGAAAACGGAAAACGTGTCCAGAGTCACACAGGTGGGGACTTTCGGAGCTAGATCTGGGATTCGGGTGTTCTTGTAGCCACAGAGGAAGGCTTATTCACTGGATGGAAGTCGGACATGCTTGTTCAACTGCGTAAACCATCCAGTCAACGAAAATCATTTAACAGTCACTAGGCAAGTCAGGTATGGACAGGACACGCGAACAGAAGCCAGAGTGTCTTATTTATTGGTGTTTAGACCTAATCTGGAGATAGAAGAAGGCAATAGAATTCCTTATCTCTGACAGAGGCAGGGCAGGGCAGGCCAGCAAATTATGATAGAGAAACAACAAAGGGCACTGGCCTCGTCTGTTCTCTTTTTTTATTTATTCTTCACAAATGTGATTTATGAATCCCAGGTTTTTTTTTTTTTTCGGTCCCATTATAGAATGCAGCTATCAGCTTCGTGTCCTGACACTATAATTTTGTTCTAAGCCAGTCTCTCTATTCTTGTGCATTTCCTGGCCACATTTGTGCACCCGCTTGTCAGTTCCATAAATCATCATAGATAAGCAAATCCTTCTCTTAACCTTTTGGAAAGATAACATGACCAATATTTTCTGAACATATTTTTGCCAGGGTTGCTGTGGGGAGATAAATGAGGCCTGTCTTGATGGTGCATCACTAAACAATAGCATGATTTATGAGGAGGAGTGGGGCTTGTTCATTGTGGTTTACCCAAAGACTTTTCAAATGTCTTCTTTTTGGAAGGACCATGGGCAGTTGTAAGGAGCACAGTACAGATTTTCGACAAAGACCTTGTATTCAGGATTTCTGCAGCGGTTTCTATACACCAAGGTGAGGTGGCCTGTGAAAGTTTTAATATAGTCACTTGAATTATCTAGAAATTCTTTTTGAGGGATGTGAACCTTGGTTATATTTTTTTCTGTATGTTTATATAGACTCTCCCAAAAGGTCTCAACGAGAAGCTTCCTTCCAGCTCCGACACATATATGCAATCTGCCTGTAGGAAGAATGGAATTTAAGTGAGATACAGAGAGGAGACGGAATGGATATGGCTCCCGCTCCCCCTCCCCCCCGGGGGGGGAGGGGGCCTGGGAGCCCTTTACTTTAGCATAACAGTGATATTGTGCAGCCAAAGAAAGGACATGTAGAAAATCACGTTCAGGGGCGCCTGGGTGGCTCAGCTGGTTGAGCATCTGACTCTTGGTTTTGGCTTGGGTCCTGGTCTCAGGTTGTGGGATCGAGCCCCGCATCGGGCTCTGTGTTCAGTGCACAGTCTGCTTCAGACTCTCTCCCTCTCCTTCTTATTCTGTTTCTTTCACACAAATAAATAAATAAGAGAGAGAGAATGAGAGAGAGAGCATGAGAGGGGGGAAGGGTCAGAGGAGAAGCAGACCCCCTAATGGGACTCCAGGATCCTGAGCTGAAGGTAGTCGCCCAACCAACCTAGGCACCCAGACATCCCTAAATAAAAATCTTAAAAAAAAAAAAAAGAAAAGAAAAGAAAAGAAAGTCACATTCAGCATGGATATCAGAGAAGGAAAAACGTCTCATGGTTGGGACATAGGCTGTGGAGTTACACAAGGGTTGGATTTTAATCCCTATTTGTCAATGCAGTGAAGTTGGGCACCCTTGGGTACCTATCTTAAGTTCGCCTGTTTTACTCCCTTGTAGAATGAGGATAATGTGTATCTCAGACTGCTGGAAGCATTAAAAGAGACATTATCTTGGCATTGGATGGAAGCCTTTGTTTCCTCCCCGGCATGAAGAATTGGAACGATCGCACCTGTTCCTCAATTTATAGTACGTGAATATTCTTACTCCTTGCATTGCCTCACTGTTCACTGTTATTACTTGATTTATTGTTCCTTTTCTGTTCCATTCCTGATCCTATTTCCTGCTCCCAACAGGCACCCACTCCAGGGGAAAATTGGAGGGGTCTGCCTCATGGTGTTCCGACCCGCCGCCTTGTGCGCATGAGCCGAAGAGCTGAGTGTCGGCCCCCACGCGCGTCTTTTTCCTTTAGTTCAATCTACAGAATATAAAGAAGGACCAGGTGATATACTTTACTGTTGGCAGAATGCGGCTGAGACTTTTAGGATCAATCAATGCGCGGGCGTGCACACACACACACACACACACACACACACACACGTTTCTTTTTCTTTTCGGGGAACATCACAAGATTCTGTTTTTGTTTTTGGTAAACATTCACTTATATTTTTCATGTAAATCTGCAGTATTTTTTCTTTTTGCTGTTGGAATAGGGGAGCCTCTGACTTTGGTCTTTACCTCTCTGTCAGGATTGGGACTTAATACGCTTGGTCCCATTCCTAAATCCGTGCAGGTTCTGCCTGAGTTCCCTTTGGAAGCTGATGTGAATAATTCCTAGCCCCAGTCCATCCTGGGGCCCTGCGGCTGGGGAAAAGGGAATCTTCTTTTATTTTTAAAAAATCTCCACTTTCTTTTTGCTTCTTAAACAAATGGAGTTCATGACAATCTTTAGTCTCTATAACTTACTGCTGCCAGAGCGTTTGGAGCTTTCATTTTTGGGCATCTCACTTAGGCAGACTGCACTACCCCCCTTTCTGGAGGTTGTGTCCTTACACTTGCAGAATGCATTTTGACACAGAATGATCTGAGGAAGGTGGGAGCTGGGAGGGCGGCTGGCGTAGCCCTGGACATCGCACCCCCAGCCAGATCAACGGCAGAAAATTTCTTTCGTAAAACCTTGAGGCTATTAAGAACGGTTCATGGTTTTCTTAATTTTAATTTATAGACCGTACCCTATAAAATGACGCTTTTCGTACCTTTAATTCTGATTAATTTGATGTTTATATTACCATCATGGGCTTTTATTCTTTATTAATTTTTTTTCTGGTCCATTGTTTAACTTTTAACCTCTATGTACCATTTTTTAAAACTTATTTATTTCTTTAAAAAATTTTCTTCATTTATTTAAGAAAGAGAGAGAGAGCATGAAGGAGGTGGGAGGGGTAGAGGGAGAGGGAGAAGCAGACTTCTGCTGATTGGGCTCAATCCCAGGACCCACAGATCCTGACCTGAGCCAAAGGCAGATGCTTAACCAACAGAGCCACCCAGGAGCCCCCTACACACCATTTTATTTTAAGAATCCTTATAAGCAGGATACTGTTGGCTTTACTTTTTAACCCAATTTGAGAATTTTTCCCCTTTCGATAGGGGAATTTTACTCATGCCATTTGTGTGAATGAAATAGAAATATTTAGCTTTTTGGTAACTTTCGTATCTGCTTACCTGCCTATATACTTTCTTTCCTTATTTTCTAGGCACTTGCTAAATGTGTGTAATGCTTTCCGTTTTGATCTTACCGTTCAACTTCTCTGAAACATTCATCTCTGTTTCTCCAGTGCTTAACTTTAAGATCAATTCAGTGATTCCAGGTCATCATTATGTCATTCTTTGTATTAAGAGTGCTTCTATTTACCCTTGATCACCATACCGTTTCCTGATCCTTGGTACCCCAATTTGGGTACCAAATAAAATCTGCACTATTATTACTGTTGAATCATTTCCTTTATGTTACAAATCAGTAGTTGTGATCCTGCTTTTTATGAACATCAAAATCTATTCTGATTTTGTGCTTTTGGTTTCCTGGATCATTCTCTCAAAAGCTTCTTTGTTTTTTCCAGTGAGCTTTCTTTAATTTAAATTCAATTAGTTAACATATAGTGTAGTATTAGTTTCAGAGGTAGAGCTCAGTGATTCATCAGTCATATAATAACCAGTGCTCATGACATCACGTGCCTTTCTTCAGGTCCGTCACCCAGTTACCCCAGCCCCCCACCCCTCTGCCCTCCAGCAACTTCGAGCGAGCTTTAATCTCAGTTCATATTTTAGTCTGTGTATTTCCTAGTTTATTTTGCATGTTAAAAATGAAGTTGATACGTTCTTACATTTTAGTAGAGAGTACAAATTAGATCCATTATGAAGATTACTTTCGTGTTTCATAGCAGCTTCTTTCAAATGCTTGCTATTTCTTTGAATCATGTAGGTCACAGGGGTAAAGGTGAATGAAAGAAGGCTCTAGGTGTTTGGGGTGAGCAACGAGGTGGATGACAACACAATTTCGGATATGTTAAGTTTGAGATAGCTCTTAGATAATCTTCGGGTGATATATGAAGTATAAACCTCATGAGGGTGTTTGAGACTGGGGTTGTAAATGTGGTTATCACCCATATATGGGTCCTATTGAAAACTAGAGGATGCTTGAGTTTATCAAGTGAGAGTATAGAGAGAGAAAAGACCCAGTCCTGAGAAATGCCAACATTTACATTTTGGGTAAAGGAGGAAGAGTGTACAAAGAAGCAGAGGAGGGGTCAATTATGTAGGAAGAAAAGTAGAATATGACATGTTACAGATCCAAGAGAGGAAAGTGCTGAAGGCTACTCTCACTAGTTTAGCCATTTTAGACAATCTGGATTTGCTAGAGTAAGTACAATTCACCCAGCCAAAGGTAAAATGAACATTAACTGGATGGAATAAAGCAAACGACCATCTAGTTAACACTGGAATCTCAGCAAAAAATTAACCTGTCTCCTCTCTAGCATCCTTCATTCATCCTTCATTCATACCATGAGAATGGTATTAGCTGGTATTACACCAAAGGGTAGAGCAGCTGAGCTATGTCTTTAGGAGATTTCGTGGCATGTCTAAACATCTGGTTCTGGAACAAGGCATTGCTTGCCCATTCCAGCTAGTTTAAATAGAATAGAAAGTTATTGAATACTCAGAGAATCAGGCTTTGAGTCTCTGTAGTCAGGAAGAAAAGCAAAATCATATTCCCCAGGACTCCTCACAGATACGGTCCCTTGATGGCTGGACACTCATTCCCTGGTTCTCACTGAAAACAGTGATGTGAGACACTGCTGTGAAATCCTCTGACATTCCAGATTCTGAAATCCTGGTATTTCTCTTCCAGCCTCCCTCTCCCTTTCCAATAAAATGGATTCTGGGCTCAATCCTTCCTTGTCTTATTTTTTGTCATTGAAATCTGTGAGGGCGTGTCTGGTTCACTTCCTTATGCCCTAATTGCAAGGGAGTCCGGGAAAGCATGTTTCCTGATTTCTGTCTTGCACACGTGGATCTCACCATGTAGGAAATTTCCAAAGTGTAGGAAAGGTGCCAGAAAGGCACAAATAAGATGAAGAGAGGAAACAGTGGATCCAGTAATGTCCAAAGCATCAGTAAGGGGAAAACAGAAAAAAAGTCCTATCCCAGTTTTGTAACCATTCTATGTTGTTTTTCCTCATGGCATGTCAAAAATAGCCATGTCAAAAAGAAATGAAAAAGAAAGAAAGAAATTTAATTTCTAAAATTTGATTTTTTAATCATGAAAATAAGTAGTTAAGTAAGTATGGTTCTTGTGTTTTCTATCTCGGTATACCCGTCTTTTATTCTATTTAATTCTTTCAAACGTCATTGTCTGGAATAGACTCTGAGGTGATGGTTTGTAGGAGGTTTTCCGGGAATTCTCTTGTGAACCACACCTGTAAAGAAGGGAGAGTATTAGGGTTGAGCAGAGGGAGGAGGTGAATTGCAATGCTCCAAACTCTGTGATATTTCCAAGCTCCGTGATATATGAATATGCATTATTCTGTATAAGGGTCGTAAGCTCAGCAGAATGATGAGTGATAAGTAATACTACTGCTTCCAAAACCTGTGAGCATTTCTTCAACCATAAGTACGTATTATGGAGGAGCTTCATGATAAATAAAATTAGAAAATGCTGATTAAACTGAGTAAAACAATGCTATTACAATACAATTGACTGTAGTTTCTTCCCATGATGCAGTCTTTCCATAACTGGAGACCTGTACCTCCCGCTCCTCTTCACCATTTTTCCCATCTCCCCACTCTCCTCCCTTCTGGCAAACATCAGTTTATTCTCTGTATTCATAGATCTGATTCTGCTTTTTATTGGCTTGTTTATTCATTTGTTTTGTTTTTTAATTTCCACATGTGAATGAAATCATATAGCATCTGTATTTTTCAGTCTGACCTATTTCACTTAGCACAGTACCTGCTAGATCTATCCATGTTGTCTCAAATGTCAAGATCGCATCCTTTTTTATGGTTGTGTAATATTCCATTGTATATCCAGAGAGATGGTAGCTACAGTTGTGGTGACGATAACATAATATATAGAAATGTTGAATCATTATGCTGTACACCTGAATTGTGTATCTACTACAATAAAAAAAATTAAAAAAATAAGCTAACTGAAATAGATTTTTCTTTCTTTTTTTTTTTTTAACAGAATTTATGCATTGTGAATCTTTGAGAGGAGTAAGCAGAATTTTCCAGTTTACCTGATCATGAAACACCCTTTTTCCCAGCAACACACTTTGGAAAATGCTGGATCACACTAGTTTCACTTGCACCAAAGGCCTTGTCTTTGATGTGCATGGCATTAAGAGTTCTCCACATATCTGATCTTGATGCCTAGGTAATCTGCCATTCTAGTTCATTATCTTTAAAATTAATATATTTTTTCTGTCATGAAAAGGCAATTAATTTTTATTAGAAGATTTACATAAATGAAAGGGTGACTGGGTGCGGGGGTGGCTCAGTCAGTTGAATGACTGCCTTCAGCTCAGGTCATGATCCTGGAGTCCCAGGATCAAGTCCCTTGTTGGGATCCGTGCTTAGTGGGGAGTCTGCTTCTCCCTCTGACCCTCCCCCCTCTCGGGCTCTCTCTCTCTCTCAAATAAATAAATAAAATCTTTAAAATAAAAAAATAATAAAATAAAAAAAATAAAAAAGAAAGGGTGACCCAAAGCATCTACAACCTTACCATTTGTGGACTGCTAGAAACACTTGGATGCATTTTCTTTCAGAACTTCAAAAAAATGCTTTTATATAAAAGCATTTTTTTGGAGATATATATATATATATATATATATATATATGCCTTAATTTATTTTGTGCCCTATTTTTTTTTTTTACTAAATAATACATAATAAACAGACTTTCATTTCCAGAGTACACACCTACAGGGTTATTTTTAATGTAGTGTGGGTATATTGTAATTTGTGTAATCCATTCCTTATTGTTGGACATTCAACTTTGCCTACAATATCACTATGGAAACCTTACAATTATTAAAAATAATGCTGTAATGAATAGTCTTGTTTTTACTTCTTTTTTTTTTTAAGATTTTATTTAGTTATTTGGCAGAGAGAGTGAGAGAGCACAAGCAGGGGGAACAGTAGAGGGAGAGGGAGAAGCAGGCTCCCCACTGAGCCAGGAGCCCAATGCAGGACTCAATCCCAGGACTCTGGGATCATGACCTGAGCCAAAGGCAGATGCTTAACCATCTGAGCCACCCAGGCACCCCTTGTGTCTACCTCTTTACATTCTCCCTTAATACATTTTAGGAAAGTTAATTGAACCCTCCCATATTTCATGTCTCTCATCTGTAAGATGGGATTTTCAATAGCATTTATCTCACAAGGGTGGTATAAGGATTATCATAAATCTTCTGTGTCATGGCCTTTAGATCATGGCCTTTCACTTATCACCCAAGAGGTGTTGGCTCTTACGATTGTATTGCCATACTTTATAATCTGTAATCCGACCCATCTGTACTCATTATTGCCAGTATTTACCTGATTCTTCAGATGTTGGGCAGGGATCCCCTAGCAGGTCATCTTGCATGACAAATATAGCTTGCCGCTGTGTTAACTCCAAGTATGTCCAAGGTTTCCAGGAGATTTAGGAAGGGGACCTGGGGGGCGTAATTGTCATAGAGAGTACCGCAGCCTCAAGTGAGTCAGCAGGGACTAAGCCAACAGGAGGACACCCAATCAGTCTTTAACCCAACAACCTATAGGTTTCTGAACAGAATATCCTCCTAAGGGTTAACGTTGGTGGGTGTCCTGCCTGCTTTGCTTCTCCATCTTTATAAAAGGAAGAAGATCGTGGGTTTGTAAAATACTTTCCTCCATTGGTACAGATTACCACAATTGAAAAACAGATGGGGTGTGGGGTAAAGGACTGTTTTACTCTTAAAGCCCAGAAGACTCTTGCGTTTGGTCTGGAATCTCTTCCTATGAACTATCAGAGTGATGTCTGGGAGGTCACAGCAATTTTGATTCTGGTTAGATTTGCTCTGTTGGAAACAAGTTGAAGGCAGGGTTCCAGGTTAGCTTTAGAAGCTGCTGTTGAGGGTGGGAAAGTCTCTTATTCACAGTCCTGGGTGAACTTGTCAGAAACCTGGTGCTCTGATGCCTTTTCTGGTGTCCCAAGTCTGCCCTACGATCCTCCTCCCAACCCTGAGGGGCATCGGTTTTTCTCAGGCCCTTGTATTCCTCCTTTAGATTTGGCTTCACCATGTGGAAAACTTTGGATGGCTCCTTGAGTCTTTGGTCAAGACCGTTTCTGAATGGAAAGACTTGGCTTTAAACCACTTTAATACCAACCTGTTCTTGAACCTGACTCTTCAAGTTACTGTCCACCAACCATCAAATGGCTCATGGTAAGTCCCTCCTGTGTGAAGAGAGGACCTTGCTCTTTCCTGCCCATGTGTGTAGTCATCCTGGCTCTGCCCCCTTTAGCCAGGAACTCTTTCCTATACATGGACATTTAGCAATAGAAACAGAACAACCTTAGCCAGTGGCTCAAGCCCTCCTGGGTGCTCCTTCTCATTCTGTTTCTGTGTTTATGGTGGCTTTGTACTTTTCTCCCACTGTAGACTGGGTCAGATACCCACATATGAGTCAATAATTGCTGGCTAGGGAGTCAACAGTTACAAACATGGCAATATTCGGGGGACTCATGTACACAGAGTGGCAAATAGAGGTAGAGGGGGAGTCCCGTAAAGAGGGGGATCCTTGGCAGATCATCCCTTATTGATCATTATAGTGGAGATACTTGGGTAGGCAGAAGAACAGATTCTAGGTATCAGTTAGCTTTTGGTGCAGTAACAACCAACCCAATCCTCAACAGAATAAAACCAAACACTTATTTCCTTTTGACGTTAAACGAAGGCTGAGAGTTGGCTGTGATTCCTGGGCTCAAGGTACCTTCTCATTCCAGGACTCAGGCTAAAGAATAGCCTTTCTTTTCCATACTATTCTCATGGAAGAAGGTAAGAATGCAAGAGGCCAAAATGAACGGAGCAAGCATATTTAAAATTTTTGCTCACAAGTGGCAACTATCATATTTGTCTACATTCTACTGATCGACTTCAGCCATGTGGCTAGCATGTCAGTGGAGTAGCCTGGGAAACTCTCATAGTCAGATGGCAAAGGCTGTGGATGAGTGATCCTTCCGCCCATTGTAGAGGAAGGAACAGGTGCTGAGTGAACGAGAGTGAGGGCAGGACAACACATGCAGATTCCTCTTTTAAGGAACTTGGCATTTAAGGAATGGAAGCGTGGTGAATTATGAGAGTTAGTGGTAGGTCAAGTTTTTTGTTTTTGTTTTTAATGGAGGAGACTTTTCTGTATAGAGGTCAAAGAGAAGGGATAAGGGGAATATGATAACATAATTTAATACTCTTAGCCTACATTCTTTGAAGGACTACTCTGTGTGGCCACTTTATGTTTGTCATCTTATTACAGCTTCATGAAGCAGGTACTATTACCTTTGTTTTTCCAATGAGGACAGTGAGGCCAATGTTATATAACTTGCTTAGTCACAGAGCAAGCAGAGTTGGTACTTTAGCCTCATAGATGGACTGTAAAGTCTTGGCTTGTTTTTTATTTACCAAGTTAAGTTGGTAAAAAAATGTCCTTCTCCTCTTCACCTCTGCCCCCATCCAAGAAATTTAATATACATGTATGTAGTGCTTTGCATGTCTTGGAGTAGATGACAAATGTTGGAGGTCATTGAGAGGCACAGGGTGAGATCATCTTGCTCCCATGGATATTCTCCCCTCCTAACTGACTCCAGGTGTTCTATAGCAGTGGGCAGCTTCACAATGAATGCACGGGGCCTTGGATAAGGCTTTCTGCCTCTCTGCTAGATGTGGCCAAAGCAGCCAGAACTCTTGGCGATTGCATCCAGATGTTGCCTTTAGTTGGAAAACAAACAGAGTCTACCTCAGCCTCCCTCTGGATCCAACAGAAGAAGTTTTAGATTTAGTGTACTTCTTGGTGGATTTGCTGACACATTTCTTTTTACTTAGGGCCAAATGTTCTGAAAGCAAAGCCTGCATTGTATTTGCCAAACATGCATAAGAACACAAACAAAACTCATGTTTGCAAGCTCTAACTAAACACTTCTTATGCCTTAAGTGCCATTTGGAAACCATCCAGTGCCACAGTGTGTAAGCTTTGTGAACAATTCTCCATAATTGTGTATGCAAAGGGTGTATATTCACAATTGCTTGAATGTCTTTAATTTCCTTTGATTACATAGCACACTGTGTCCTACCCTCTTGAAATGAGCGTCCCTTTATAAACCAATGGCTTCCTAAGTTTGATATAGGTTCCTGTGGAGTGGGATTTTATACAATAGAATTTTCTAATTGGAGCTGGGGTAAAAGCAGAGGGAGGAGAAATGGAAGGGGACACCAAATTCTGAACAAATAAAAGAAAAACCCAAGTGGAAATTGTTACATCCCACTGTTCCTCTCCCAAACAACTCTGCAGGCAGCATAGAATTGGCACATTGGCCAAGTTCCCTCTGGGTGGTGGGCTTGTAGGGCCTTAAGCTGCATTTGGTGCTTCTTGGAGTACTGTTGAGTAAATGTGAAGTTCAAAAGGGCCAACTGTGGATAAGACAGAAGAACATGTTGGGGAAGTGCATTTCATAATCTCCATTCATGCCTCCATGGTCCCTAATATTCATCCTCACCATCCATGCTGGGGGATGGGAGCGACAGGCTTATGAGGAACCCTAGTCATCAGATGGTGGTCATCCATATGAGATTGTTTGGATGGAGGCTGGAAAGAGTCTCCAGGATCAGACAAGTTTTACTCCACACTAGATGACAAAGAGCAATGTGCTGGCTGCTGGCAATCAATGACAACTTAGCACCATCATTACTCAAAACTCTTCAATGCAGTGTTACAATACTGAGCTGATTCAGCCTCAAACTGTGGCTTGCAACCTCTCTATTTTACCCTCTCTATTCTACCAAGTTTGTCTTCCTCCCCTTTCCTCCAGGGCTTGGTGTCATTTAATATTTTCTTTCTGATGGGGAAAGTTGCCCTGTAAGAATACAACTCTACTTTTTTGATCTGTACTCTGGCCCATGGCTTTTTTGGTTAGTATTTGAATGTTTGTGGTTTTTGTTGGGTCCTACAGTGGGTAAATCCAATCCAATTGTTTGGACTTGGGGGATGAAGAAGTTTAGTGAGTGGGAGTGGGGAGCAGAGCTATACGCCATTGCAATAAAATACCATTTATTGAGCTGTGCACACAATGAGCCAAACACTGCATTAGTGGCTTCTGAAACATTTTCCCCTCCAACAGTTATGCAAGGCACGTCTTACTGCATTTTAACCAATGGAGAAACTATGGGTCTAAGAGTAGCCATAATTTTCCAGATCTTGGAATGCAACTGGATATGCTTGACTCTAGAAGATGCAATTTTTCTAATATGGCCTCATTTTGGAATTGCCAGGCCTGATCCCCTGTTCCATCTCCCCTTGGATTTCTTTTCCCTGGTCTCGCAGTACTTGGTGACAAGTCCTAGTGTGTTCCTCTAGCATAGCAAAGACTGATCTGATAGGATTAATTTATACCACTGCATTGTTGCTGTTGTTTCTACTTCAGAACACATTTCAGAAATGGAGTTTTGGAGACTAGTTCCACATACAGCAGTTATTCCCAAAGAGCCTTATAAGGAGTCTGAAGGTGCTGGAATAAGATTTGCTAGCATGGCTGCTTATGGACTTTTGCTAGATAAAAATGAGGCCAAAGAAGACAATACCTTGCAAAGGGACTGTGGTGCCCCTCCCAGATTGCCTGTATTGGGTTGGTGCACCCATTCTCCCAGCTTCCGTGAATGCTGACTGCTAGTGTTTCATAGCTGGAAGATTGTCTGGGGATAAGGGAAGCTACTGGCCTTAAGAGCTATGGAATGGCTAATATGGGAGTGAAAGCTCCTTTGTTTTAAGAAGGGAGACCTCCAAGGTGTGAGTTTTGCTCCATAGCCCCTCTGTAGATCAGGACAAGGTCAGATTATACCAGAGACCACTATCTTGCTCAGTCTCCTCCCCTTGCCTTACCCTGCTACACTCCTTCCTTCACAGATTTCTCCTGAGAGTGCTTTTCCAAGAAACCATGTGTACTTGAATCCTTGTCTCAGACTCTGCTTCTCAGGGCATTGACCTAAGATTGTCTGCTTACCTGTTTATTTCACCCTGAGCATAGACTCTTAATGCGATAGCTGAGCAACGTCTATATTATTATAATAGGCGTCCGTAATAGTATTTGAAGGAATCATTTAATGGATTTTAGGAGACATTAAAAAGACTATTTGAGAATAACTGAAACCACTTACAGAAAAACAATCATATAGACTTTTTTGAAAAAGTTAATTCATATGTAAGTACATGCAACAACTATAGATACTTTTAATGGTGCCCATAAACTAATTTGTACATAATTATACATATACTATAATACATATAATATGTGTATATATATACACACACATTATACATATACATACATAATATACATATACTAATTTCTAATTCCCTTTTCACTCAAACTTTGGTTAGAATCCTTGACCAGACAGATTTTTCCAAGGATATATTCTCTCTTGTCATCCAGCCTGGACATCCTTTTCTTCCTTTGTCTATGTTCTGCTGAGTGTAAATCACTCCTCTTGGCCTATACCATTTTTGCCTTTTGCAGGAATGCAAGGGAAGCAGAATTTTCACATCAGAATGCTGAGTCTCATTCTCTCCTTATATTTTTGTTTGAAGTTTATTTTCAATATTGTCCAATGATTGGAAAAATGCTTAGTGCTGGATCTTTATGGTGGGGGAACGTTTCTCTGCTTTGGGTTTTTTGCTATCTGCTGAGAACCTGCAGCATTATGCTGCAGCTTTGCCATTTTGTTCTGCATTACATTTTTTTTTTTTTTTTGTCCCTGAAGTGATCCTGTTCGGAGTCTGAGCTGAAAACTGATCCCTTTTGGGGTTGAATCAGAGCACCATGACAATTGCCATATAACTTGTTGCAGAGTAGAAGGTCCAACTATTTGGCTATTTCATGTCTGATATAGTTAAATGATTTAAATCTGGTATGTATTTATTGAAGTTTACAGTTCTCTGAGAATGTTACCCTTTTATGTTTTGAGGCAGGGTTTCTTTTGGATATGTCTTTCTGATTCTCAAAACCTGTGAGGGAGGAGAAGTGAGGAGGATAGGAAATTAATATCTATTCTCTTTGCTTTCCCGACATAGGAAAACAATCACTGAGTTAGGCAGTGGGCTGATAAAGTTTTTCTTCTTACTTGCAACTTCTCTTCACCAGCCCAGACCCACTGAACTAATGCCTACTGACATGCCTTTGCTCACACAAGTCCCTTGGCTTGAATGCTTTAAGCTCCCCTTTCCACTAAGCTGTCCCATCCATAGTTCAAGCTCACGTCCTACTCTCCTAAAGAAGTCTTCTCTACCTGCTCCATTCTTATGTGTCTTCACTTTCTTTTTAATTCCTAGAGCATTATCTATACAAAAATGGCAAAGAGGTGTCAATGCATAGCCTTCCATTTATGATTGGTAGTGGCTACCAGGGATACTGTGTTGAGGAGATAATAAAATGAGGCTTTACCCACGCTTATAGGGCAAAAGAGGTATGATTAGCAATGTCAGCCATGGGTATCAGTGATGGGAGTGGCCTCATGTTTGCCATCTTTAGAAACATTATCTCTTTCTCCAGCTAGATTTTATACTCACTGTATACTTCTCTGTAGCCACAGAGTTTAGCTTCTGGCACATAGAAGGTTTTAATTGTAGCAAACCATTAATGATCTGTACTAGATAAATGATATCTATAAACTCCTAATGCTTCACTGTTCTCCAGATAGGGTAAGAACTACTCTTGGAGCTTCTCCTGCCCGTTCAACCTGTAACTAGCAGAAAGTTGCAATTCAAAGAATCACAGGCATAAAGCATGGTTTCACAATTAAAGTTGAAAGAAAAAAGGTGAGACTCCTTTTGACCCAGAAACATTAAATACACACTCATTGCCAGTGGGGCTTTAAAAATTTTTTCCATTGCAAACTATGATTTGGCAAAGGAAACCACTAATTGAAGTAGACTTAAAACTCAAACTGGATCCTTTCATGGAAAACCAATTATGAATTACATCTTTATTGAATACATGTCCACAAACATGTAAAACTTACCAGATGAGGGAACATATTTCCCAATAAATGTAAACCCTAGAAGAGTTTACATCGTTGCCTCAGAGGAAAGACAAAGAGAATATATTCAAAGTTCAAACTTATTAAATACATAAGACAAAGATCAATACTTGAATGAACAACTTTCTTGGTTAATTTTTTTAATTCCTGAAATTTACGATATAACATATGGGTGACTTTTTTTTAAAGATTTTATTTATTTATTTATTTGAGAGAGAAAATGAGAGACAGAGAGAGAGAGCATGAGGGGGGGGGGGTCAGAGGGAGAAGCAGACTCCCCACGCTGAGCAGGGATCCTGACACGGGACTTGATCCCAGGACTCCAGGATCACGACCTACGCCGAAGGCAGTCACTTAACCAACTGAGCCATGGGTTACTTTTTGGGGGGGCAAATAAGTGGATTAGATCATTACCACCAAGGCTTAGACATTAAAACTTGTTTCATTTATAGTGGACAAAATGTCAGAGAATTGTGTGACAGCCATAAGCACTTGATAACTTGGTGGAGAGTATAGAAAATATCTAAGGATAATTTTCAAATTCATGCAACAAGTTGAGAAGCTCAAGATAGCATAAAGATGAGTTTTTAGAATGACATTCTCCAGTGAAGGAACTAGCCCTACAGTTTTGATACAGTCCAAAGGATACACATGTTAAGTGTCTAAGAGTTGTCAAGACTTGTACTGGATACTACATGCCTTACGATGATGACTAGATGCAGGGTCATTGGAGAGATCATGAGTCTTACACTTACATAATTATGGACTCATATCAGGTACTATAACTGACGAACTGTAGGAACCTGGGGTGGTTGTTGATCTTTTCTGAACCTCAGCTTCATCATCTAATGATGTTGACTTGGAGTGCTATTATGTGAACAAGGTGAGATGAAGTAGATCTAAAGACAGCTGGGGAGCAAGAGAAGCTGCTTGAATAAGTCTTGGATGGGAGGCTGTTCACTGTTGGGATATAAGGGACCACAAGATGCCTTCTTCATTAAGGTAGGATGTATTAGCGTTCTCCAGAGAATCTAAACCAAATCTATATAATATGTGATATGCAATATAATATATATGAAGATATATAAAATAATAATACATATACATATATTTCTGCCAGCATATACATACACACATGCACACATGCATGCACACATACATATGTGTATGTGTGTGCACACATGTAAGGAATTGGTTCACATGACTGTGGGGCTAGCAGGTCTGAAATCTGTAAGGCAGGCCAGCAAGCAGGAAACAGGCAGAGTTTCTGTGTCATGGTTTTGAGGCACAATTTGCTTTTCTAAAGCACTCTTAGTCTTTGCTCTTCGAGCTTCAACTGATCTGAAGAAGTCCACTCATATTATGGAGTGTAAACTGCTTACTTTGTCTGTTGAACTAAATGTTAATATTTCCTCAAAAGCTATCCAAAAAATACCTTCCTGGCAACATCGAGACCACTGTTTGGCAAAATGACTGGGTGCCATAGCCTAGCCGAGTTGACACATAAAATTAACTATCACAGAGAATTAAAGAGATGAGCTGCCCTTAAATTAGTCAGGATTTGCAGACTTTGGGAATGAAATTTAGTCAAATGATAATAAAAATTACCATCCCAATAATAACAATAGTGATGGTAGTGAACACTTACTGAATTCTGTTGACCAGGACCCAGGGCTACATGCCCTGTCTATGTGGATTGCTCGTTGTTCAGGCCATACATTTTTACCTGACCTCCCCAGGTAACTAGGGAACAGCGCCCCCACAAGTCTCTTTACATGCATGTGATAGAATATTATTCAGCCTTAAAAAGGAATAAAACACTGATATGTTCTACACTGTGGATGGACTTGAAAACATTCTAAGAAATGAAAAAAGCCAGCCCCAAATATCACAAACTGTATGATTCTATTTGTATAAAATACTTAGAATAGGAAAGTCTATACCGACAGTGAACAGATTGGTGGTTTCCAGGGGCGGGGCACGGAAGGAAGGGGAGTGAGTGTTTAACGGTGTGAGATTTTCTTGTGAGGTGATGAAAGTGTTTTGGACTTTGATAGAGAAGGTGGTTGTACAATATTGTGCCACTGAATTTTACACTTAAAATTATTAATTTTAATTATAAAATATTTAAAAGAATGACAAGAGTATAAAGAAACTTGCAGAGTCTATAGATAACATATTCCAAATGTTAGGGGTGTCAGTAGTATATGGGTTCTTCATTAACTGGGGGATATCCTTTTCCAATTCTTCTCCTCACCCTCAGTCACTAATGCTCAAGCTCTTCCCATGCTGGCATCTATGACATATCCCTTAAGGGACTCCTATGTTCAGGGGAATATTTTCCATCTTGTCTGATTATATTCTGTTTCCTTTAGGATCCATAAAGCCATGTCTTACCCCACTAATGGCCCTTTTCCCCAGACTCTTGGATCTTAAAGATAGAAGGGGAACCCTCAGTAGTCTCAGGTGAGCTGCTATTTTAACTTTTTCTCTCCTTTGGCCAGTCAACTCTTGGCAGAGGCATACATATGTGAAATCTATTGCCCAGGGGGGCATATCAGGAGAGGGGAATCTGAAGTTTTTAGCTGGCATCTGCCATTCTTTCTTTTCTTTCTTCTTATGGTTCACACTTTGTATCTCAAAGTCTCTTCTGATCTCTAGTACTATCTTCTGTCTTTCTCTTCTATTCTTCTACCCCATGTCATCTTCTTGGGGACATTGTTATATTGTAACCTGGTGAGGCTGGCAAGCTTAGCTGGCCATTCCCAATAAGGATGATTGAGATGGTGTGTGGAGAATGAGAAGGTTGACACTGAGATTTGGGGGATGACAAGAAATGAATGGGGGAGTTAGAGTGCAGCAAAAGATCATTGAAAGTAAGGCAAGGAACGGTGTCCATGACGGTGACTGGATCATCCACATGGATGTTGAAGTAAACAAGAATAATAAAAGAATTGAGAAGAATAAAATGAGTAAGGGAGAATGTCTGAGAAGTCCGGAGGTGGCTGTAGGAAACAGGAATGGCAGTGACAGAGACTTTTGGCATCCATTGCAAAAGAGAGGAGGTTTCTGAATGTGAAGAGAGAAAAAAATTCTAGAAATAACAAGGAGTTGCTGGAAGGACACCCATCTACCTCATTCTCCTGGTACTGAGATACCTGAGGTGTGGGAGAAAAACACAGCCACCTCCTAAGAGGACGGTAGGAGAAATATGTCCTTGGGTTTAGCCAGGTTTCCGTAAATGCAAGGAGCTAAAAGAAACTTCACTCTATAGATTTCTCATTACATTAAAAGTTCCTTCTTTGGCATTTGACACAAGAAATTGAAATGGAATACTGAACCCATTTTAATGTAGAACAGCAACAGTTTTTACTTAATAAAAAATGTTGGTAGAGACGTGGACATCAGGTCTCAGGTGCCAATTTCCTTGCTGAACAAATTGCCCAGGGCTCTTTCTATGTGTGGTGATAGGTCTACATTAGGGGATTTTCTTAGGGGATTGTTCAAAAGAGAATTACTCCTCTATAAGTTTGAGGGTCCTTACATACCTATGTAGTTGTTCAGACTTTCATTTCTAGAAAAATGTAATTTTCCCATCAAAAGAGTATCGTTTTATTTTCTGAAGAAGTATCGGAATTGAATAACTTTTACAATATCTTGTTTGGGGGCAGCCAGTCTTTTTATTTTGTTTTGCCTCTTTTAAATTGAACTACAGTTGGCACACAATGTTCCGTTAGGTTCAGGCGTACAACATAGTGATTCAACAACTCTGTATGTTATGCTGTGCTCACCACTAGTGTAGCTCCCATATGTCACCATACAGCACTACTACGACACCACTGACTAGATCCCCCATGCTTTCATCCCTGGGCCTTATTCATTCCATAACTGGAAGCCTGTACCTCCCACTCCCCTTCACCCATTTTGCCCATTCCCCATGTCCCTTCCTTCTGGCAACCATCAGTTTGCCTTCTGTATTTACAGGTCTGTTTCTGCTTTGTTTGTTCATTTGCATTGTTTCTTAGATCCCACATATGAGTGAAATCATATGGTATTTATCTTTTTCTGTCCGGCTTATTTAACATTGCATGATACTCTCTAGGCCCATCTATGTTGTCACAAATCAGCCTGTCTTTTTAAAAGATCAGGTTTTAGTATATTCTTTTCTTTCAACATTGCAGTTAGGTCATAGGAAAATGTTGAAAGTTAGAGAAACCCTATTGTGTATTATAAGGACTTAAGCATCCTAGGGAAACAGACACTGGCTGGACACCTGTTTGTGTGACCCGACAGGCTTGTGGCAGGTTGTGCTGGGCCATGTTCAAGAGCAGAAGTGGCAGTCATGTGTCAGTAGACTGTAGTTTTTCCATCCAGTAAGCAAAACAGCAGAATTGGGGGTTGTGTTCAGTGGGTCCTAGAGACTGAGTGAGATCATTAGCCCATAAGTCACATGGCCCCGTAATAACAGTGGACCTTTCTTATTTAGAAAATCAAGGGCACCTCTATGGTCAGTATTTTCTTAAAGAAGAAGTTGTTTCAACAGAAGTCGCTTACTAAAGGCCATTAGAACAAAGCCGTGCTCCTGGTGTCCTCATCCCTTCCCACTCTATTTGAAGGGCCACAGAGTTGGAAGTGGAGTTGAAACATGATATAGGTTTTCAACATGGTACCATGGGAAACCCTACCATCCCTTCCATTTGAAGGAAACCACTCAACTGCAGAGAGTTGGCCCAGTGATGACCTCACTGCTTTATAACATGAGACATATTTACACATGAAACAGAGGGTAAATATTTAGGACAATGCTCCCTTTTGGTGTGATGGCACATCACGAACAGGAATGAAATGGGATTTGCCTATCATAAAAATGCTCTTGATAAGGGCAGCCTATTTGATAGGCACCATCCTATCTAGGCCAGTGTCCCCATCATTGTAAACTCCCAACAGAAGGCCGAAGTTTCCAGAAAACTGACTTGTACCAAAGGTGCAGTTTATAGGAGAATCAGTCAGGACATTTTTTTTTTCTTTTGTAAGTGTCATCTCTATCTAAAGAATGCAGTGACAAGAGTCTTGGGTTTGGATTAACTTATTTTAAGAAATAATCATAGAACATTAGAATGAGTTGACAACAAACTTAGTAAAAGCTTATTTATGGATAAGAAAATGAGACTCTAGTTTGTTAATGGAAGAACTGGAAAAGAGAATTTGATCTTTCTCCTTCATCCTTAGTCACCTCTTCTTTCCTATATAATCCAGAGTGTTCTTCTTTCTGGCTTGAATATTTATCATCTTGGCTCAAAGTTGAAGCAAATTTAAATATGATGCTATATTTCTGTTTATGGAAACATAGAAAGAGAAGTATTTTAGAAAGTCCAATTGAAGGCAAATTCAAATGGGAACATAAGAATGATTTGACATCTATGAATACAGCCTTTTTTTCAAGATAGGAAGAGAGAAATCATCAATTATGGCATACAAAATGTTCTTAAATTGTGTAGTACAACTTTCAGGAAAGAAAACAGAAATGTTATCTGTTTACTGGATCTCAATTTCTATGTAACTGTAAATTGTTCTGGAAAACTACACTTCCAAAAGCCAATGACAGGACAGACATTTCTCTGCATTTACTGCGCAAGCTATCACATGATTATACCTTTTGGAACAAGCAGATTGTATTACAAGTGTGGGCGAGTTCCATCAGAATCGCTGAAAATTGTCATAAAGTTTTATTTTAAAATACTCATTTTACTTCTGAATATACATAATATTGTGTATTAATCCCTGACAAAATGCTTATAGGAGATTCATTTTTGGTGATTAATAATTATAATGTATCATATGTATTGAACTTGTCCTATGTTTTATATATTTTAGAGTATTTTTTGAGAGATTGCAAATTAACAAAAAAGAGTCAAGTTTTATTGTAAGTGTTCTCATGTTATGAATCCACACTCTTCCTTCATTTGCTACATTAGTTATGAAATAGAGGAAAATAAGCCTGTTTTTCTAAGCATCTGGCATATTGTAATTCATCCAAAGAAGCAGATAGTAGACCTTTTCCAAAAAGAGTTAAAGATATTTCAGAAATGTAAGAAGAAAGGAAAGAAAAAAAACCCTAACTTTTTGAATTTTCATCATCATCACTGGGCAAGCTTATCTTTATACTTCCATGATTCTACAAAATCATTCATGTTACAAATGTATCCTGCAGGTTCCTTTACACCCAGGGAATGATTATGAGACACCTATTTAAAATTACTTATTATTTTTCATAATGATCAGTTCTTCATAAAGTTATGGGTCAACAGATAGAAAAACAAAGATTTGGGAAATGGGCAAAAATAACCGCTTAGCTGTGGTGACTCAGTGGTGGGTCAAGTGAAGGATCTTCACAACCCCAGAACATTGTGACCCTTTGAGGATCACAGTAAACCAACAGTAGTGAGCCCTCTATAAAAAGTCGGCTTAAACACTGGCCTATCTGCCATTACTGACAGGTCCTAAAGAGACAAGGAAGGAGAAGAAGAGCATCTGTAAGGTCTGGAAAGGAGTTTCCAGGAATAAGCTTGTTGTAAATACAAGTTATTCTAGTCAGCTTGGCTGCAATGCTGCCTTTGGGGGATAGGAACGTCAGGCACTGGAATTTGCCACAATCTCTTTTCCCTGCTTTTCTGTGCATTGTACAACCTTATGATTTTTAAAAAAGATTTATTTATTTATTTGAGAGAAAGAGTGAGAGTGAGAGAGAAAGAGAGAGAGGGAGAGAGAGAGAAAGAGCAGGGGGAGGGGCAGAGGGAGAGGGAGAGAGACTCTCCAGCAGACTCCCTGCTGAGCACAGAGCCTGACACAGGGTCAGTCTCACCATCCATGAGATCATGACCTGAGCCGAAATCAAGAGTCAGACACTTAACAGACTGAGCCACCCAGGTACCCCCAACATTGTGATTGTGATTTGTATTACTGTGAAAATTTGTCTGTTTGGGAAAATGTATCTACCTGTGAATATGAGTATGAATTTTTTTTTAGCAGTCATCACTTATGGAATGCCTCACATGGTGCCGGGAATATGTTAATATATGTTATCCTAACTTTTCCCACATGAGCCTTATGTGGTAGTATTTTTATTGTCCCATTTCATAAATGAAGACATCAAGCTTAAGAAGAGTTAAATTAAATCACCAAGGACCATACTCTTTTAAGGGGTAGACCTGAGAAGTGAAATCAGGTCTGTTAGTCTTCGAAGAATGAAGGTACTCTTGGTGTTCTCATTGTTCATTGTACGGTAATTACCTATTTCTTTCTCAAATGCTGGTGGGTTGATCAGTATGAGTAAGTCCATGAGAGACTGACCGATTTTGGAGACCTGGACAAAGCTTTCTTGGATCTGAAAAGCTGAGACGTGGGTCTGGATAGGTGGTCCCAGTTAGCCATCTGCTCCAGCCTCCATCTTTACCAGAAGAAATCTCAGCCTTGTTTTCTTTTCTAGCTTTAACATCACAAACCTCCAGGGGGAGCTATGGCAGCCAAGGAAGAAAATTACTATGGGAGTGTTTGTAGCTCCCTTGTACCAAGTGGCAAGTGATTTGGGGGAAGTTCTGTAAAAAAAACACAAATGTTATTTGTCCCTAAATCCACAAAAGCTCCATGTTTATAGTATGACTATTTACTTTCAGGGATTTGATAATCCACACCAGAAAGAATAAAAGATTTTCTATTCGATAATGCCAGGGCAAGTTTTTTTTTTTTTTTTTTGAAAGAGAGATCAAGAGAGAAAGAGAGAGCAAGAGAGCAGGGAGTGGAGGGGCAAAAATGAGAGGGAGAGAGAGAATCCTAAGTAGGCTCCATGCCCAGTGCAGAGTGCAATGTGGGGCTTGACCCATGACCCTGAGAACATGACCTGAGCCGAAATCAAGAGTTGGACACCTAACTGATTGAATCACTCAAGCACGCTATATTTTTAATCGAAGTATAGTTGACACACGATATTACATTAGTTTCAGATGTACAGGGCAAGTTCTTGAGAGAAGTTCCTGATGTCCAGGTTGTCTATATATAATGACTATAGATATAAGTGGTTTATTTTGAGTGATAAAGCACTGGTCAGAGGTTCTGGATTGTCAGCCTTCATGTTTCAAAATACCTTGTTTAGCTGCAAGGAAATTTGAATGGCTTCTCCTCTGTCTTGGGACACGCAGCCTCTGTTCTAGGAGCAGGTCTCCCTGGAAGGATGGGTGTCCTGCCTTGCAATTTTCCAAGCATTGTGTCCTTGCTGGAGAAGAATCAGTTCAGTTGCTTAGTTTGAGGTTAAGTTACTTTTTTTTTTTTTAAACTAGGCAGTGTTTGACACACTAAGGGCACCCAATAGATTCCGGTTGAGAGAATGAGAGACCAGAAGTTTCAGAGGAGCAGAGAAAGTAGAGGACAAGAAATAATATAAGAACTGAAGGTAAAACATATATCAGGCTAAACAAAGGCACAAATTTTCAGACTGTATTTTTCTACCTGGCATTAAGGAAGATAAATTTAATCTAGTTCAAGTCTGGTGAGATTTTATACCTTTAAGAGGAAAGAGAAAATTTTCAAACCTTCCAGAGAGGCAAACAAAATACCTAAAAAGGAATTAAAAAAAATTAGACTGCCATCAGGCTTTACATTAAATGTTAAGGGACAAATTATTATAAAAGTCATTATTGGGACAAGTGGTGAAATTTAAATAAGATTTGATGGTTGAAAAATAGAATTAATTAAACTTCTTGACCTTGATAATTGTACAGTGGTGATGGAAGTAAGTATCTTTGATTTTAAGAAATATACACTGAAATATTTAGGAATGAAGGAGCATTCTGTCTGTAATTTGCTCTCAAATATATAAAAACCACAGGGATGAAATAAAGGAAAAAATACGGTAAAATCAGTGAACTTGTGTAAAGGATATGCAGGAGTTCTTTGTATTGTTGTCACTAACTTTTTGTAAGTTTAAAATATGATCAAAATTAGAAGTTAAAAAATTTCTGAGTGAAAGAAAATATTTTGAACTCAAAATGCTATAGTCAGAAACAAATAACAATTCTGAGTGAAAAAAATAAAACACTGTCACGTGCAAAAATAAATAACATTTAACATCCTCTATAGAATAATTAGTGATACTAGGTCAAGAAATGACAAAGATATCCAAGACTAAAACTATACAACACTACGTAACATTGATGAGAAAAATCAAAGATGATCTAAATAAGTGGAGAGACATACTTGGTTCATGGATTGGCAGAACTGACAAAAAAGTAATACTGGACATTTTAGCTAGGCTAATCTAAGGGTCAACTAGACTCATCTAAGTTGCCATTCGTCATTGAAATACAGCTGATTTCTTTCCAGTTTTGGCTATTGTAAATTAGGCTTCTATAAACATCCATGTATATAGGCCCAAAGTTAGTGGCTCAAATACAGTAGAAGTTAATTTCTCATTTATGTATCAGTTCCAGGTGGGTTCTTCCCCATGATAATTCAAGAATTCTGTTTTGTGGTCCTTGTTATAAATAGGTGAGGCTGGGTCCCCATATCCAAGGTGACTCTGGTAGAAGGAGAAGGAATGTGTGGCAGTGGCTCAGTCTCTGAAAATCCTTGACCTAGAAGTGGCTCATGTTTTTGCTTATATGCTGGCAAATGTGGCCACATCTAATTCTAAGGAGGACTGGGAAATATAGTTTTTTGTAAAATAAGCTATTTACAAAATTACTATAGAACCATTCCCCTTTGTGCCCTATATAGACAGGTTCCAACTTTATGCTATTATAAGTAACACTTAGTTAAACAACTTTGGACAAAAAGTTGTTTATCTGTTTAGTTTTTTTCCATTTATGTGGTTCAGAAATAGAATATCCTTGGTCCAAGGTCACTGGGTTTAAGGACTACAGATTTCATTTTTTTCACACTTGCCTCTCTTTGGGATGCCTTCGTAAGATTCTTGTCTAAGTTTTCCTCTGCAAAAAGGTTTACCAAGTTTATGGAGTCAAAACAGTCAAGTTTTATTCCTGGATCTGGTTTGAATTTCATTGTTTACTTCTTGGTGTTTACGACTTTCATATTGGTATGTATGTGGGAAAATAGACACAAGACCCTATCTCATTCTTGGAAAATTGCAGTTTCCCATTCCCAGAGGAAAATGGAGTGGAGGGGGAGATTTTCCAATAAAAGACAGATCCCTGGGTGGATCATCCCTGACTATTCTCAAGAGTTGCTGAGATCCATTCATATGTGCAGTTCAAGCTTCTTGACTTAGCAAAGTTTCCCAGAGCTTAATAGTTCCTTCCTGGAAGATCGCTTCTCTTGAGTTAGCAGGTCCAGACGCTACATCTATCCCTTGGGTTTCTGGCTTTGCTCAACTTTAGTTCCTGATTTTAGGATGAGTACAATATCTCTTAGTCTTATATCTGTTGACTAGCTTTACATTAAAACAGTTTTTTTTTAAAGATTTTATTTATTTATTTGACAGAGAGAGAGATCACAAGTAGGCAGAGAGGCAGGCAGAGAGAGAGGAGGAAGCAGGCTCCCCACTGAGCAGAGAGCCTGATGCAGGACACGATCCCAGGACCCTGGGATCATGACCTGAGCCGAAGGCAGAGGCTTTAACTCACTGAGCCACCCAGGCACCCCTAAAACAGTTCTTATTGTTCAGTTGACCCTGCCAACAATATTGCTGTGGTCCTTCTGGTTCTTTTTCCTGGGAAATCTTTTTCCCTTGTCTCTAGGGTTTATGACCTGGCCCCTTCTCTCTTTATGAAAGCCATAAAAGCATTCTGGCCATTTTTTTTTTTTTTTCATTCTGGAAGTTTATTTCTGTCTTTGAAGACTTCGCTGGGTTCTGCCCTGCTCTTCTGGTAGCCTTACTTTGGCTGATCTTCTCAGCTTCCCCTCTTCCCTTCTCTGTTCTGTCTCTTTCCCATTTGGTGTCTGTCCTTTTTTGTGCTTTATTCTTGATCTCTTCTGTTTTACTATTAGGGTGGCAGGGGTGGGGTCTCTGGCAGCCCCCAGTGGGAGATGGAAGAGTTTTGGGTTGGCCAAAGGGGCTGATGGGTCACTGTTGGGCAAGCGCCTGAAGAGAGGAGCATGTGACTTGAAGCCAGATGGCAGTCACACCTGTGTGCTAATGTGCTATACAGCAGAAGACCAGAAAAGAGCCAGGAAAGGAAACATAAAAGAAGAGTTTGGATAGTCAGAGGGAAAGAACAACAACAAAAAATCAGGTCAACAAAGAAAATGGTAGGGGAAAGTTTTCTGAAAATGAGATAAGTTTTGAAAGTGTTGAAAACATACCTCTTAAGAAAAAAAAGTGCAAGGACAGAAGCAGGATCACATGGAATTCAGGAAAAAAAATGTGTAAAGAGTTGAAAGTCAGGCTCTGGCCTCAGACTGCCTGGGTTCAAATTTCAGTGTCACCACATACTAGCTGAGCAACAAAGGACAATCTCCTCGTTTCTCAAGTTTTTTACCTGTGAAATAGGGATAATAATAGTGCCTGTATTCTAGGACTGCTGTGAGGATTCACTGAGACAATGTATGTGTATCACTGAGGGTTCAATCAATGAAGCAAGCTACTCTAAGCAATAGAGAAAATAAACTTTATAAGCATCGGACTCTGCAATTGTAGAAACTGGCAGAGGGATCTATGCTGGGCTGTTTTGTCTCTTCATGTAGTGCTGAGACTATAGCAACATTAACCAGGTTGGCAGTAAGCCAAGACAACCAGATGTGGTCACAGGTAAAGACAAACTGGAACCCACGAAGACGAACTGGGACCCACCTGTAAAGTCCACTGCTGACTTGCAGGGGTAGCTGCTGCCTTCCCCCAAGATGCCACATGTGCACATAGGGAAGTTACAAGAGGGGAGAGAGTAGAAACTGGAGTGACAATGATGATGTGAGCCAGGTGCCATAGTGCCAGTTGCCTTATTCTGACCTTCAGAGCATACAAAATACAGAGGCCGCTTTCCTTCTGCTTTTTTGAGTCTCAAGCAAAATTTCTCTTGTGGCCTACCCTGACATGGACCCATTCAGGGAAGGGAATTCTGGAAGATGTGGTTCCAGCTTAGCTACGTTGTTCTAGCACAAAGACTACAAAGCCAAAGTAACAAGTTAAAGAGTGGGCATCATATTGGTGTGGTTGGTTTATGAGAGGCAGACAGTTTCTGAGAAAACCAATAATGGGACAGAGGGTGGTGATCCCCAAGGGTGTGAGGTGGAGATGGTCACTGTGGGAGGTGGAAATCATTCTGCTTCTTCCCATGATAGTTGCTGACACTATCTAAAGCTGGCGGTGTGGATCTCAGGCCCCTCACGACTGCTCATCAGAGCACTCTCACACTCTCTGTGCACAAAGGACCTCCTCCTTAGTCCCTCTTGAGCTCTTCTTTCCTCCTAAGAAAAGACTTACAGTAGCCACAGGAACTTAGCTCAAAATGGGAACTTCGGGTTTTCCATGAAAAGTGCCACAACCACCCACCTTTGGAATTCTGGCTTATCTACTTATGCTGACATCACTGACTCAGACTCTTTACCCAGTTAGGGCAGCCCCTGCTTCAACACCTCCTCCCCCCACCCACATGTCCCCTAAACCTCCCAGCCTTGTTAGAATCATAGGCTATTTTTCTCCAAGAAACCACAACCAGGCTCTTTGGGGATCCCTGCTGACACTGTGCATTCCCATGAACACTGGTCTTCACATGTAAACTAAAAGCATACATGAGGAGGGAAGAAGCTGGAACAAGCCCTCTGATTTATCCCTCCATGCCTCAGTTTATTTGTATGGGAGATAAGGTTGTCAGCCACCTTCCTCAAAAGGATATTCTGAGGTTTCACACTGGAGACTTGACATTTATTAATCAGGGTCATATGAAAGCTCTGATTTAATCTCTGGAAAAATGCTCTGAGTGTTTCAGACATAGGGACCATATAAGCATAAAGAATTTTGCCCATAGCTCTTGAAGGAGGTGGCAGTCAGTCAACAGAGGCGTGGGCCAATCTTTGGTGTGTTCTGTTTACAGTTGTGTCCAGACAAGTTTAAGTGGAGAATTAGAGATCAGTATACACTACGCTGGTTTATTAACTATTAACTATTCACGTGCTGAACAGAGATATTCCAAAAACATTTATAGTATCTTATCATAGACGAGGATTCTTGCAGCCAACAGGTGATAGTTGGACAATAGCAAGAACTCTGGAGCCTTCTGTATCCCAGTCACTACACTATCTCCTTTCATATAAATATCTCCCTTCATTCCTTCAACAATTATTTCGAATAACTACTGTTATCTCGGAGTCTCAGAAAGATTAAGCATTTTGTCTACAAGCTAGGAAGGGACAAAATCAGGGTTCCAATTTAGGTTGTTTGTATTAAAAAAAACCCCGTGTTCTCTCACTCTGTTATCAAACACTAATAGTTGTCTTTTTTTTTTTAATTTTATTTATTTATTTGACAGAGAGAGAGATCATAAGTAGGCAGAGAGGCAGGCAGAAAGACAGGGGGAAGCAGGCTCCCCGCCGAGCAGAGAGCCCGATGTGGGGCTCGATCCCAGGACCCTGAGATCAGGACCTGAGCTGAAGGCAGAGGCTTTAACCCACTGAGACAACCAGGTGCCCCTGATAGTTGTCTTTTAAGTCAACATCTATATTATTAAGCATTGACTGACTATATTCTTATGTGATGAAGTGGTAATAGAAGTAAAGACAAAAAGGACTACAGCTAATATATTTTAGAGTACACAGTTGGATTAGTAGCATACCTAGACTTATAAAAAAGAAAAAAAATGTTGTCACTATTTTTTCCCATTTGTGAAACGGATTATACTCTTTGGAAGAAAGTTTGTGTTAATGGGAGTTCTCGTGAAGGGGAGGCCGAATGCATCCAGTTCTGGGAAAGAAGCTCTAGGGAACTGAAGCATATACATGTTAAAAAACAAAACAAATGAAATCAGAAGCATTATTAAAAAAAAAAAAAGCCTACTTGTGCAGTAAAATCATGGTGTTTCTGACCATCCCATTTCTGCTGTTTGGTTGGGGGTATAATATCTATTTCTCCAAGAATGAAGTATCACCAAGAACGCCTCACTGTGTCTTGTCTGTGGTATGTTGGAAAGATGATGTTCCACAAGTAGTCTGTTTGCAGTAATTATCCAGATCTCAAATCAGAAACCCAGTGAAAATCATTTTGTATTCAGCCGGAAAGGAAGGCATTAATAAACAACTGAGCATACACTTCTCTCACATCAACAATCAATGGAGGAGTTGACATGGGGAATCTTTCAAAAAGTAAGTGTTAAAAAAATGACATGGAAACAGCGAAGATAAATCCCAGTTGGCTTGGCCACATGGCACAAGTTGAGAATGTGTGAAGTGTCCTTCTAAGATGCTGAGGATGGAGTTGTGTCCTCTAGGGCCGGTGGCAGGCCACAGACCTGGAGGGGAGAAACCTCTGGAGCTATTCTAATGTGTTGTTCTAAATGGAGGCTTTCCTAGGTAACTAAAGATTACCTTTTTATTATTATAATTTTAACTGTCATCTAAATCTTTCTTTTCTTTCTTTTTTTTTATTATGTCATCTAAGTCTTTCTACAGAGAGTAGGTGTCAGAAAGAAGGCCTCTTGCCCATCTGAGCATTTGGATATGCTGGAGCTTCTGGGGGCAAGGCGAGAGGAAGCAGAAGCGCAGGGAGGATGTTGGGGGTGAGGGGACGGTGAGTTGATGGTGTCATGGGCTGGGACTCCTCTCTGGGTCTCTTGCTGACGTCATCTGGTCAAGTGTATGAACCTTAGCCCATGATTTGTGGGAGTGGATTTCTTGTAAACACTGTGAGAAGACAGAGTTCAGCATCCAGTCTGAAGTAGTGCAGAAACAGAAAGAGCTTTGCGAGGGAATGGGAACAGGGAGGGAAGGGGGGTCCAGAAGAACATGACTGGGAATTTCTGGAGATTGTGACAGAGGCTCAATTATACACACACATACAAACACACAGACACACAATGGAATGCTATTGGAATACTGGAATTATAATGGACTTATACAGAGTATATATACCATATTTTCTTTATTCATTCATCCATTGATGGACATTTAGTTTCTTTCCATGTCTTAGTTTTTGTCAATAATGCTGCAGTGAATATGGGGGTACAGATACTTCTTCAAGATTCTGTTTTCATTTCCTTTGGATATCTATACCCGGAAGTGGGATTGCTGGATCATATATGGTAGTTCTATTTTTAATTTTTTGAGAAACCTCCATACTGTTCTTCAATATGGCTGTACCGATTATGTTCGCAGTAATGGAGGCTTTAGACTCTTCTTGGCCATGGACTTGAGACTCCCTAGTAACCCTCTTGAGATTTCAGCGGTTGAAAAGACCTGAGAGAGCACCTCTGTCTTGGAGACAAATACAGTTTAACCTGAAAAACAGTTATTGATCATTTGCTATGCGTAGAGAACCATGTCAGATGCAAGGAAAAGAGAGATTCAGCTGGACATTTTACGTTGTGTGTTGCTGAAAGCCTGAGAAAAATCAGTCCCTTCCCCTAAGCTGCTTATAATCTAGGCAGAGAGAGAGAGAAGTAAGCATTTAGTTTATAAAGCAGATGAGGTAGGAAGTTTTGGGAAGGCATAGAGAGCCAAAGAGCGATCAATTAAATGGGTAGTAGATTCAGGGAGGTTATCCTCAATTCATAGATACATTTTACTGAGTATTAATTTACTATGTACTAACCTCTGATAAGCTCTTCCTCTTTAATTCTCTAAACAGTCTTCTGAGATGGGCATTATTTGGTATTTATTTTACAACTGAGGAAATGGGCTATAAGTTCACCCATCAGACAGGTGCTGACCCAGAGGGGAACACGGCCAGTCTGAGCGCAGAGCCCCCACCTGTTGCGACACTGCAGGAGGCCTGAGACAATTTGTGGGAACATCTGGGTGAAAGGCTCACTGTTTCCCCTTCTGGGTGCGAATGCCAGTCTTACCATTAATCCAAGACACAGACTTACTCAAAACACTTTGCTTTTCACAACACTCATAACTTGAGACTTAAAAATCATAAAATGCAAACAATTCCTGTTCTTCCCCCTCATTGCCCCACAACCCGAGTTGTCTCAAAACGCGATGGAGATGGAGGTCAGTAGATGTACAAAGGGGCCTTGTGGAGGCAGCCCTGTCAGCAGGTCCCCTTTGAGTTCTTTGTCTGGAGGTGGTGACCGATCTGCAACATGAAACACTTATTTTGTGACTGGGGAGGCAGCTGCCTTCCCTGCCAAGGGACGGGACAAAACCCAGCTCTAGTCCAGTTCTCCACTTTGATCTCTATCTTGGTGGGCTTTGCTGACTGATCCAACCTGCTATAGGCAGAGGTCATGGTCATCCAGTGCCATGACCCAGATGTGCTAAGAGGTGGGACCATGGGCTGGTCATGACAGACAGGGCTGGGGATGAGTCATGACTCCGTAGTACCCTAAACTTATCACAAAGAGAGTGTTTTCCTTCTCCAGGGCAATCCGGCTAGCATTCTGCCCTCAAGGAGTGTAGAGTCTATTCACTGAAATAAACTTTAAAATTTACCAGCAGTTGGATGAGAAGGGACCGATGCCAATCAAGTGGATCTTGTCAGGGCTGTGCAGTTTCAGGAGTACTGAGGTTGGTCTGGGGCCATCGGAGAAGACTCCACTGTAGGGGCTGCACTTGCTTCCATAGACTGGGATGGGGGTGGGGATGGGGTGGGGACGGGATGGGGGGCTGGGGAACCACTGGGGGATTTTGAGCAGGGAAGCAACAGGATCAAAGTGATGCGTTAGGAAGATGATTCTGGCTTTGAGATTGCCTCTGAAGAAGAACCACCACCAAAAAAGGCTTTGCAATGGTGGAAGAGCTGTGAGCACAGCGTGCCAGGATGAGGCTGCCAAGCAGTATGGCTGACCTTGCTGCATGGCCATGGGTCCCTTGTCATTGCCCTATATGACTCCAGGCTTTGCCACTCAGGCATGGGCCTCCCTCATCTGTAGCCTGCCCCCTCTCTCGTTCCTAGGAGTGTTTTCCCTTCCATTTCACCTCTCCTGGTACCGATTCTGTTTTCACCCCAACCTTTACAGAATATTGATATCACCCCAATTGTGTTATATTCTTATTTTCCACAATCCATTTTTGATTAGACATCTCCTTTCCTCATGCTTTGTAAATTACTTATTATTGCATTCAAGATTGATCTGTCTTGAGATACAAAGTGCATTTGAAAAACAAATCATAGCCGGGAGTGGAGTTCCCATCATCTAACCATCTCCTTATCATGGCAAGCTCACCTTTGCTCCTGTTACCTCCTTATCACACAAAGCCTGAGGTCACTGAGACCAAAATCCACCCTTCCCCTCTGGGGAAAATAGAAACCGGGAGGGGGGCGGGAATCCTTTACATTCATCTCCTGAGGCCTGAGGCTATGAAATTTACAACATACAAGAGAGGTGTTATTTCCTTAAGGAGGCTGGATTTTTTCTGGTGGGACTGAGTCTGGGGTGGTGGTGGTGATGGGACAGTGAAGGAGGAAGGGATTGAAGCCAAATGCAACAAAAGAGAGGTCCAGGGAGCCCCTTCCAGAGGCCTGGACAATGAGACTGCTTCATGTGTAAAAAACACGTAAGGAAGAGCTTTGAAACCAACGAACTGAATCAGAGAACATATAACTGCTTAAATCTGTATCACTCTTGGATGCACATCTCTTGGATGTACTCTTACCGGCCAAACTAAGGCATCTTTCTTACTTTTCTCATCTCTAGAGGCTAGTTTGGTCTATTACTATCCAGGAAAGGCAGTAATAGCCTCCCACACTGGTTGCATATTACTACCTTCCTATTGCATTTTTCCTATTCTCTTTGGTTGGTTTTTTGAGTTTTGGGAGCTCTTTCTTTGTTCCTAATCTGTGTTTGCAGGCTTTGGTCCTCCTCGGCAATGTTCTTAAGGTGCAAAAATGACCTTCGGTTAGATTTCCCCTATCCTCTCTCCACCTTCCCCAGTCACAGTGCCCTAATTGGGGCTGAAACAGGTGATGCAAACTTAGTGGCTTAAACAATACGAAGTTATTATTTTACAATGTGGAGGTCAAAAGTCCTCAATGGGTTTCATTGGAATAGGGCCCAAGGGTTGTCTTCTCAAGTTCAAGGAGGCTCAGTGAGGGTCCAGCACGCAGGCCCCAGGAGCAAAAATAAAGCCCTGTAGCTATCAGGATCTACTCTTTCTAAAAGTCAGGTTAATATCAATCTGTTGTTACTTCAGCTCATTCCTGAGGGTCTCACACTCCTGGGGCTTGTTAAGAATTTCTTCCCTCTGCCAACACAGATCTTGCCCACAGAGTTCTGAGAAATATAGCCCACAAGGCTCTGCTCCTTTGCTAGTGAGCCTTTAGTATCTGCTGCCGCTCCATCCCCACCCTACAGTGCCCCAACTGGAATCTCATTTGTTCCAGCTCCTTCCCTCCTGGCCAAGCCCTGGCGCACTCACTGACCCAATACCCTTTGCACAGATGGCTTCGGATGGCTGATCCTCCTGGCTTCAAGGTAACATTTCCCGGTCCCCAGAGCCCACGGGTTTCTTTATTTCCAGCACTGGCTCAATAAGATTTGCCTTGCACTGCTTCACTGCGTTGCATTTTATGGTTTTAATATCACATGTCTGTAAGAGTTACATATTCTATAAAACTGATTTCAAATACTTAAGATTTTACCTTTTTTTCCTGTGATCGAATGAGAGAAAAGCAACTACAGCACGAGGGTGAGCGGTTTCGTGGTCTCTCTACAGCAGGAAGACTATTGTGAGGTTCATCACATATGGGGTAGGAATCTGGCCCAAATCACAGGATCTGTGATTAAAAAAAAAATCCTTGTTTCCCCTGTTGTGAAGAAGTCTCTATTGTGTTTCCATTTTGAAGATGTTTTAAACTTTATTATTCTCTGAAATATTTTTTCTAAGGTCCTGGATGTCAAGACTGATGTGGGATGGATGAGGCTTTACCTGATGGCTTTCTCTCCTTGGGGCATTTCTCTGGAGATGAGATCAAGAACCTCAGTGCTCTTTGGGACAAGAGGTGGCACAGATAAGTAAGCAGCCTCCTTCTTCTATCACCACACCATGTGCTCATCCAACCCTATCTCCTCCTCCTCAGAAGCTCCTCTCTCTCCCACCCAATCTCCTACTAATACTGCTAATATTGCACAAACACTCTGCACTAGAGCCTGAAGGGAGCACGCTGCTGGAGACATACTAAAAAGTTAAAAAGAATTGGCTCACTTTTACAAAATGTTGCTTCACCTGAGAAAATTAGTAAAAGGAAATCTTATTTAGAATGGTGTTGGGAGGTCATCAGGGAAAGCTGTCATGCCATGCCCTACACTCTTCATCAGTCGCAGACCCAACAGGAAGACAGAACCTTGCACCTGGATGCTACTGTAGTATCCCAGCAGGAGGAAGGAACTTCCTCTTCCCCTGGTAACAATGGCTCAGCCAATGAAAGACAGTCATGATGATAGACAGCCAATGAAAAGCCACTATACTTAGAACTCTGTTTCCTCCAATGGAGTTTTTGTTTATTACAGCCTCCCCAAATACACCCCCACCCCCCAACCTTCCTCTATGAAAGAGCAGTCTTCTCTTTCCTGCTGTAGCTTGCTTGTCTGGGGTTGCAATTCTCTGCTATGCCTGAGTAAATCCTTTTTTGATGGTAAAATAACTGGCAGTTTTAATTTTTAAGGTTACCACTACCTATCTCCACAAAATATCCTCCTCCTTCATCATCCATAAATTCTAGTGAAACTAGAGTGCTTTGAGTGTTGGTAAATTATAAAAGAGAGAGCTGAGAGGCAGCTTTAGCATTTTCAGTCTAAAATCGCCTTTTGGAAAGCCAGACGTTTTTGGTGTGAGAGGTTTGAACTTTTGTAGACCCTGGTCCTAATGGAAGCAGCATGATTCCAGCATATTCTTGTGGTTCACTGTTCTTCCTCTATTGTAGCACTAATTATACATTTTCAGAATTACTTGTTTGACGACAGTCATTCCCAGTAGACTCCAACAAGTATTTGTTGAGTTCACTGTAAAAACAACAACCATCTAATGACCAAGAAACATCCATATTTGAAAGCAGCAGCTTGTGATTCACCATGTTGAGATTTAGACTCTTAGTTATGAATACTTTCATCAGTTTATGAGGTTATTTCCACCCTTCCCAATCGGGTGGGTGGCACACACTGGAGATGTGATGAGGTCTTAGCCCAACAGTGATTGCTGATTTCACTGTAATTTTTTTCTCTCAAAACTCTCTGGCCCAATATTAAAGTTTTCCAAGAATATTTTTGGAACCTCTTCACTTAAAAGTGGGTCCTTTACAGTTTCCTCCAGGGAGTTAAAGAGAATGTTTACTTAAGAACTGACTTTAGTGATTCAACCTAAATGTAAAAGGGGAAGCTGTGGTGAGGAGCATTTCCTCCCTCCAAGGGCTGGCACCAAACAAGCAATTGGAGGTCCTCAAGATGTCTCTTATTTCAGTCCACTGTTACTTGCTCTTGACTTCCTTGTCTTTGAGAGAGCATATTAGTAAACATAAATGAGAACACAGATGACCTGAATACTTTATTTAGTAGATATATATTAAACTTTATACACTGCAGACATGACTTCTCTTTTTTACCAGTATCCATTGGACATTTCTAAAGATAATTCATGTATTAGAGCACAAAATACCCATTCATTTCCTCAAAGCAGAAACACCGTGGATCATATTTTCTTTTCTTTTCTTTTTTTTTTAAAAAGACTTTATCCATTTATTTGACACAGAGAGAGATCACAAGTAGGCAGAGAGGCAGGCAGAGAGAGAGGGGGAAGGAGGCCCCCCACTGAGCAGAGAGCCCGACGTGGGGCTGGATCACAGGACCCCGAGAACACGAGATCAGGACCCGAGCCGAAGACAGAGGCTCTAACCTACTGAGCCACCCAAGCGCCCCTGGATCATATTTTCTGACCACAATGCAAAACTAATCACACACACACACACACACACACACACACACACACACACACTAAAAATCTAAGAGAAAAAAATCAAAACTCTAATTACAAAGTATTTGGAAATGAATGAAAATGGGAACACTTTCATATGGTCAAACCTGAACTCAGAGGAAAAGTCATAACCTTGGGCGATTTTTTCTTTTTTTACCTTAGTAAAGAATGAAAGTAAACTAAACAAACACTTTTTAGGAAACTTGTTTAAAAGGAGAAGATAAAGAAAAAATATTGCCATGCATAAAAACAGATGGGATCTGCTGTAACCTGAGAACCTGAGTAAACGAGGCCAGTGGAGGAAATCTAAAGAGGATCCACCATTTTTCTTGGAAATAGGTATTGTACTTCTCCAGGGTGTATTTTCAGGATTTCAGAACATCCTGACTTCCATGAAGGCAGGAAAGATGTTCAACAGCTGTTTAAACTTGATGGTGAGATGATAAAAAAAGTCTGCTACTTTTTCATTTTTAAAAAGGAACTGTAAATTGCTATTATCTTGTTAATGTTTTGAGGTACAGTTAATTAATTTCTATTACCCAGGGGAAGATTGATTAAAACTCTTTATTGGAAGCTAAGGAAAAAAACATGTTCTAAGGGTCAAAAACACCAGGTGTTCCACAAAACACACAACAGAATAACAACTCAGCAAAATCTAAGAGACCATTTCAGGATATCATTAAACCAGTTTTAATTTTTTTTTTTTTTTTTTTTTGGTCCTAGTTGTTTGTAAGGACTTTCGTTTTGCGTTAAAGCTGTGGAATACACCTGCTCACTCAGTTTCCTGGGGAGCCTATTTTGGGCAATACTGAATTTTCTTTTACTCCCAGATTTATACACCCTGCTGGTCAGTATTTGCTAAAGCCATTAGAGCATGAGAAAGCTGCTCTTCTTCCTGAGCTTTTCACCCCTTGGGGACACAGATCCCACTTTCTCCTACTCCCTAAATACTGATTCCAGAGTAGATTGTCTTTCAGCCTCCATTTTTACTATGATTATGCACTTTTATCCTTTTCAGTATTTCCCAGATATCTTAGTGAGATGTAGGAAGAGAGAGAGAGGGTATTAGATGGATCCAATATTATATAAGAACTCTCTACCACCGCATTTTCTGAACTATGTGCCTTGGAATAGTCTAGTTGATCCTAATAGGTGTTCCATGGATCTAAATCCCCTTTTATAGGGATGCCTGGGTGGCTCAGTCAGTTAAGCATCTGCCTTTGGCTCAGGTCACTATCCCAGGGTCTTGGGATCAAGTTGCACATGGGGCTTCTTGCTTAGCAGGGAGCCTGCTTCTCCCTCTGCCTACCCCTCCCTCCCCCGACAAATAAAAATCTTAAAAAAAAAAAATCCCCTTTTATAGATTTATTGTGAAAATTCGGAAATTAAAGGCTCTGGGAAGTCCTGAGTAAAGAAGCCTGGCTTACTTTATTTAAATCTAAGCTATTTGAGCACCCAACACTTTTCTTTACAGCTGGCTGGGCCTGGTTCTAGGCTAAGGCCAACCAGTAGGTTTCCTTCCTGACCCTCTTCTCCTTGGAGTAGCCAGTGACCTGGACTGGCTTTTGGACCTCCATGCTGCTTTTGGACCTTTTAGCTGTACTTGGCACCAGACTGTTTACCTGCACTGTGACCCTCCCACTGATTTTATTTTTCTCCCTTTAATAGCAAAGAACATTAGCTCTAATAAGCACCTACCATGTACCATCTCATTGGTTGTTTTGAATATATAACCCAGGTGCTGGACGACTCTTCTGGATGGGAGTGTGTGTGTGTGTGTGTGTGTGTGCGTGTGTGTGTTTGGTGTGTAGAGGTGAGGAGGAAGGTGCTCTGTGAAATCAACCCTACCAGTAGTCAGTTGAACATCTACACATGGGCTCTCTTTGCAGCCCATGGCCCACACTAAATGTGTCTCAGTTGTCTGCTAGTGATGGGGTAAAAAAAGTTGTATTCTTTACCTCCTGAAACCCTGAGGAAGCTCTAATCAGTTCTTCACTTCCAATTCACCTCGACAGAATCCCAGCCCCACAGCACTGCTGGTGGGGCACAGGGCACAGCGTCCCTGGCTCAGTTAGATAGGCGCCCTCCCTTAGCTGCAGGCAGGGACAGGAGGCGAGGGTGCACAAGGCTGTTCTCTCACGCTATGAAGAACATCCCCTCTGGCCTCCCCTTTTTTTCCTTCATATTAGCACTTCCTCTCCATCCCTGCCCCCTCTCTAGAATCTCTCTCCCGAGGAGGCCTTCATCTCACCCCCATTCCCAAACTGTGGATCTTCTCCCAGCCATTTCTTGAGTCTTGGAAACCTTCAGGACTTTGGTACGTCACAGCTGTCCTTGTCCTTGCCATTTCTGCAGACAGGTAGGAGGAGAGTAACTGCCGTGGCTCCTAAAGTCTGGGTATGTGTGTGTGTGTGTGTGTGTGTGTGCGCGCGCGTGTGCGCGTGCGAATATCCGCGGCAATCTGCATTGAGGACCAACCTTTCCTCTGATATCTGCATAACTCCAGATATTTAAGGAATGCTAGCTATCTTGCATTGGGACGGTTCATTGTCCACCAATACTTGATGTGTGTCAAAACTTTTGGGCCTCATTGTGCAGAATGTGTGTTTTTTCCTCCTTTCTAACATTGGCTCAAATTACAAGTCCCTGCTCTGGATATCTGTTTCTGTAAAACAAATCACTCCAAAACTTAGTGACTTAAAAACCACCAAATCATATTTATTTTGTTCATAAAGCTATCACCTGGGCAGGCCCAGCAGGGATGGATGCTGTTCTGTGATGTCCGGTGTCTGATGTTCTGTGATGTCCCAGCTGCAGACACACGTGGTCTGTCCACTGGGCCTCTCCCCCATGGTGTCCTCCGTGTAGGTGGCTCAGGGTTCCAGGGGCGAGTGTTCCCAGAGAGCAAGGCAGAAGCTGCAAGGACTTCTTTGGCCTAGCCTCTGATGTCATGCAGTATGACTTCTGCTATATCTTACTGGCTACATAAGACCAGTCCTGATTCAACATGGGAGTGGGCTACACAAAGGCGAGAATATTAGGATGCAGGGGGGCCACTGGGGGACCACCTTGTGGGCTGGCTACAGCAGCCACCTTCCATTCAGTTCCCAAAGGCAAACTGATTTTTTTTAATTCAAGTTAAATTTGTCTAGGATCTGACACCACTGTACCTCAAAGCTTCCATGGATACCCACCAGAAGGAAGAGATCAGGACACACGTTTTCTCTGCTCTTTCCAGCCACTGTGTTGTCTTTATTCAATGGAGTACTGAATTAGAGGCAGAGAGGGTTTGTTCTCTGGCATTCCATTTTAGATAATGGCAATCATACCATCTACCCTGGCTCTCGGAGAATTCATCTTGGCTCTGTACACTCAGTTTTTCAGGTCGTATCAGAGAGGGAGGAAATTCTGGATGCTGGCTTTAAAATGATAGTAAGGCATCCAGACTACTGTGAAACCAGCATCCCACCCCTCTCAGCTCCCGACATCATGCTGAGCAGTAACAAAAGAACTAAGTGGAGACTAAGGATACTAGGGTGTGGGAAATAATGCTTACATGCCTAAGATGCATCCACTTAAGTCTTTTAAAAACCAATTGTTCTAATGCTTTTATTGCTCTGTAACAAAATAAATGGAGCTGACATTGATTCCAAGGTCATTGTGAATTGACGTTTAACCATGTTAATGACTAAGTAATCGGATGCAAGTTTGACTGCTAGGAGGAGGCTTGCGGAGGAAGGCATCACAGTATATTGAATGCTTGTAAACATTAGTACAAGTATAGAGTAAGAGAGACTCCCCTACTTAATGCTAAATAGGACCCAAGTTCCTCTACTTTCTGAGGGATGAAGCACTAAGGATTCGTTTCCATTTTATGTCTGCTAGGGTATAATATACTGCCCTAAAGAAGAACGGATTCTGATTTGGCTACTTGTCTCCTAAGATGCTATTGGTTCTCCTCCATGTTTCTGGTTCTCTGCAAGGTGGGCTCAGCCTCCCAAAGGGGGTCCTCCAGGATGGCACGAGGGAAATGAAACGGGCTCATTGCTGAGACTTTTTGCCCCATTCTCTTCTCCAGGTTCATTTCTGCAAGGAATGCTTTCCTAACTGAAGGGGCTGCGTAATCTTCAATAAATCGGGCTCTCTGCCCCATCTTACTCCCACTTTGCCCTCTGTATCGTGTCCTTCTCTGTCACCTCTGTCGGTAACCAGAATAACCAGAATAGCAGCAGCGACTGCCTATCGGCCACCTTTGGGCAGATCAGGTCCTGGTGGCTGGTGCCACCAGCTCAGCCCTCCCATCTCACAGCACCCCCAGGACTCCCTCAGAGGACAGAAGAGAGCGCAATCACAAAGCGAGGGGGGCTGCGGGGAGCCCTGACATGTTGGGGGCTGGGGAGCAGGACTTCCTGATGCTCTGCAGAGAGACTGCAAATGCGATGATGCAGATGGGCCAGTGCTGGGGACACACGTCTGGAACCAGAATCACACTCAGCCGTGGGGATCCAAGCCTTGCACCAGCCCATGCCACAGGCTGGAGCACCCTCCAGTGGGCTAACTTACATCACATGGACGGGGACGAGGTGAGTCCTCAGGGATTGCTGTCGCTGCCGCCCTGCCGCAGCCGCCACCTGCACGGCACTCAGCTCCCTCAGCCTTTGCCCCCACCTTGGGCAGCCTGGCAATGCCGTGAGATGCGCCCTCTGTCTTGTGGCTGGTACCCCAGTCTCAGATCCGTGAGTCTTGTCTCACTGTTTCCGGGGGGGAGGGCGGGTCAGTGCGGCAGCTCCTCTGCATGGACACAGTGTGAGACGAGGCATCGCAGCAGAGCCCGGCCACTGCCAAAGCAGGAAGGGCCAGCAATCAGATGTTTTCTAGGACATCCAAGGGGACGAGGCCTCTCTTCTTTCCACTGAGGACTCTGATAAAGCCGTCCTGCTCCTCTTCGGAAGTCACGCAGATCTGAATGCCAAGGAAGGAAACATCAAAGTGTCAACAAGGAAGAAATTAGGAGCTGCTTGAATCACCATGGACTGAGGCCAGGAGCACCAAATTGGAAAAGGGAGAACAGTTTCAGGTGGAGGGGAGGGGAAGGGAGGAGACTGGCTCTGTAAGAAAAAGGTTGAATAAATATTAGGCAGAACCTGGGTTTGGAACTAGGCCCAGGTGCTGAATGTTTTCTGAGTTTTAGGAATGAAGTTTTATAAATGAGGATCCACAAAATGGGATTAATCATATTATGTCCCCCTGAAGAGTCACTATGAAGACAGAATGATATAATGCTCACCAGAGAACCTAGCATGTGGCTCGCAATGAGTCTTCAATACATTATTTTAAAGATGCAGAGGAATAGCTACCATTCAACAGGCTCCTGTCATGTGCTTGGAAGTTTATATGTATCACAGCAAGAAGTCACAGGAAGCTATTCCATTCCTGGCCCCTAGCAAACAGATGCTCACACCTCCCCTCACCCACCTGTGCTGGACTGAACAAGAAAGCAGTTAAAAATCTATTTGGATACCCTTGTCATCATCACTGCCACTTACCACTGAAGGGCAGGAAGGGTGGAGAGAGTCAGATGGACATAAGAGGTTTTTGCAAAGAGCTGCTAGTGTGCCGTGAGTTTCACCCCCTCGACCTGCTTCCACGGGTGGTAGGTTATGTCTTAGGTTGCAGTTTCTAGAAACAGAACCTGAGCCATGAATCCTTGTGAAGTGGCTTGTTGAGGGCGCACTTTCAGGAGGTGGGAAGTGAGGGAAGCAGGGGAGACAGGGGGAGGAGCTGAGCAAGGGTGAGGACTCTGCTGGAGGCGAGCCTCAGCCTGATCCCACAGGGAGCTCTGGAGCACAAAGTGCGCTGAAGAGTGGTCCCACCTTGAGGCGAGGGAGCTGGCTTCTTGGGCCCCATGTCAGTCATTGGCCACTGGCTGACGTGGGTATGAGAGGTGTGACCTGTCAGGTGAGGCAGCTCTTGGTCCTCAGAGGGGCATTAGCTGGATAAGGGGCAGCTGTGAGTTGTTAGCCACACAGCAACCAGGAGATGGGGGCTCCCACCTAGTGAGGGGGTTGGGGAAAGAGCTAAGCTTCATTTGTGACTCCTGGGGCTTGGGACATACAGTGGACTGGGTTCTGGTTCATGTTTCAGAAACCTAACTCTGTGATAAACTTGACTGGAAAGAAGCTCAGATGGGGAGGTAAAGGGGAGTCGATCTGTAAGAACAGGAGATGTGGTGACTGTTTCCCGAAGGCCAGAGGTGAGCTGTGAGAAAGAAATAGCCTCGGGGCCATGTTAGATCCTGCTAGAGCCTGATGGGCAAGGTGGCTGGCAAAAGGAGAGTGAACCACCTGATTTGCAAAAGCTAAGACCTGTCATTACCCATGCCAGAAACACCACAGACAAGGGACCCCAGTGATAGGCAGGGAGTATACGCCCTAGAAGAACCCATAAAAATGCCTTGAGAGCACAATTTACCTTTAAAACCTGACAAAGATGGAATTTTCTTCCTTGTCGAAATATGCCCCAAATTCTACAATCCTTAGTATTAGTCCAACCAATCCACATCAGTGAAAAACTTCATACCTGCTCCGTTGTGCAGATTTGTTCTAGATGCTTATTTAAAAAAGGTCTGGTTGAGATATTTAAATAAAGAAATGAACAGGAAAACAATTAACTGATGTATATACACATAGATGTTGTATCATGTTGATGTCAAATATGGAGAACACTGGGCAAGGAATCAGAAAATGGAAATTCTGGCCAGAGCTCAGAGCCTTATGCCATTACCCCAAGTCATAAACAAACAAACAAATGACTGCAGGCTGGGGTCTTCTTTAGCTTTTTGGGTCATTTTCACAGTTTTCCTGACTTACATTAATAGTAAATTTCAGTCTCTCTAGCAAAAGCCCACTGACAGTTCAGATGCATGTCCATATATATCCCAAACCTTTATCTTCCCTTTTTTCTCCCTCAAGATTTCAGTGTGGAAGAGAAACAGTGCTTGGTAGAGGCAATTGAAGAGTTGTTTGAATGTGTGTCAAAAATAGGAGGCCAAGATGCACAAATGTTCATGCTTTGTTGCATGTACCGATTTCTTCTGCACCTCCTAGTTGGCATCCCTGTAGTGATTTGATCTGGGGAGACCTTCCAAAGGACGAGGAGTTCTGTACCCACCATGCGCTGCTTGGACAGTCTTGGGAGTAGACAATGGGTAGCCAGATGAGGAAACTAAAGGAAGTTGAAAAAGATGAATACAAAGGGTTGAAAATAGGTTTCAGCAGCTTTTACTCTTCCCAGAAATGGAAGGGTCTAGGATTTAAATTTCTGATGGTACAAATACATAGCTCTCCAGGCTTGAGATCAAAAGGATCTCAAGATTGTGACCTGAGACAAAACCAAGAGTCAGCCACTCAACTGATCGAACTACTCAGGTGTCCCACTAAGTGTTTGTCATTAATGATAACCCCATTCACCCATGTTTCTGCGTTTATGGCTTTTTCACTCTTGCTCTCACTCCCCCTAGTTCTTCAGGACTATGGGAGTAGACTAGATTTTTCCCCATTCTTTTCTCCACTTGATATCTGGTTGCTGACCCACTCCCTAGCCCTCTGCTTCTTCTCCTATGTTGCCCCTAATTCTCCTCCCTGCCAGTTAAGTGTCCCTCTTGGCCCAGTCCCTTCATGGTCCTGCCTGGCTTATGTCCTACAGTCTAACCCATTTTTGGGAGCGCATCTGCTAGTAACATCTAAAGTTTCCCTGGCCTTGACTCCAAGCTCATTAACATTCAACTGGGCTGCCCTTAAAACAGATGAGCAGTCATTTTATTTGAAAGGATTTCTTGCCTAGAATTCTGGACTCAGTCTTCTTTCAAAACACCTATGAGAAGATAGGGGGTAGGGGGTGGAGTGTCCTAGCACTGAGCACTGGGATTGGCAGCCATTCCGGAGGCTGACAGGCATTTCTCTACAACCACTGGAGCTCAACTCAACTGATGACTGAAGCAAGTCGTACTGCTGGATCTAGGAGGAATATTCTAGGTTAAAAGACAGCTCCTCCTCCAAGGTCTGCTGCAGGCACAGAGATTCTGCAACTGCCCTCCGCAGAAGGCTGGGCAGCCATTTCTCTCTTACTACTACAGGCTCTACTTTCTAATGTGGTCACAATATACCTTTTCCTTCTTCGCTACCCTCCTCCTAATCAATGCCTCTCTTTCTACATTTTTTGGGAAACTGTGGTCTTCCAAGAAGAGGAAATGACAGGAAGTAGGGGCAATTAAGTGGCACCAGTGTGTACTGGGAGGTGAGGTCTCAGCAAATAAAACAGTGGGTGGGAATGGAGACAGAAAGACCATGGGATCTTGCACGAAGGAGGAAGTAGCTCTGCATGTGCTCCGGGAGTTGAGAATGTTGGGAAAAAAGCAATGGTGACAGTGGCAAATCCTAACTTGACTCTGCAGACCAACATTGGATAAATGCCTCTTAGATAACAGAAGTTAGTGCAAGAACCACACATAATTACCTGCTCTCCCAGCTGAGGATAACTGAAAACCTGTGAGTGCACACTGAGTTGGACCCATTGTGATCCACTCATCTTTCAGCTGGGAATCCTCTGCTCTGTACCAATCACTCCTTGTTCTAGGATATGTATATCATTTGTGGCAGACACTTGGTTAATATCAGTGGTGATAATCTGTCCTTTTCCCATGCAGCAGAGCCCTGACTTTTGTTTGGTTTTCCATCCCTACCCTATGCGACTTGGGTGAATCCTAATTGTCTGAGTCTGTTTTGATTCTCCTTGCTAGTGATTCCCATGGAACCCAGTTCTAGCTAATGAAACAGCATGGAGACTTCTGGGATAGTTTGTTTTCCTCTTAAAAGAGATACATTAAGAGGAAAATTTCTTTCTTCATCTGGAAGGGATTCTTGGAGTGGCTGTAGCCATCTGTGACCACTAGAAAAGGTAGCTAATATTTCAAGGATGGCAGAGCATCAGGTTGGAAGAATCTAGATCCCTGACCATGGAATCAAGCTGCTGAATTATGAATCCTAGAACTTCCCTATATCCAGACCTCTCGTTGTGTGAGTAAAATCTACCTTATGAGGTTGACTCAATCTGGGAAACCTGAGATTTGTAATAGTTAGCTATTGCTGTTGTAGCAAATTACCACAAACTCAGTGCCTTTAAACAACCCAATTTATTACATTAGATTTCTGTAGGTCTGATGTCAGGTGGGCTTGGCTAGTTTTCTCTGCTCTGGGGTTCCTAAGGCCAAAATCAAGGAATCAACAGGGCCTTAATCTTTTCCTTCCTTCCCTTCCTTCCTTCCTTCCTTCCTTCCTTCCTTCCTTCCTTCCTTCCTTCCTTCCTTCCTTCCTTCTTTCCTTCCTTCCTTCCTTCCTTTCTTCCCTCCCTCCTTCCTTCCTTCCTTCCATTTCTCTAAGAGAGGATTAATTCCAGACTCATTTAGGCTGTTGCCGAATCCAGTTTCTTGAGGTTGTAGGACTGAAGTCCAGTCCTGGTCTCCTTGCTGACTGTCAGTCAGGGGTCATCCTCAGCTTCTAGAGGCTGCCTGCAGTCCTTGACTTGTGGTCCCTTCCTGTATCTTCAGATCCAGTAAGTGTGGGTTGAGTCCTTCTCACATTTAATCTCTCTCCAGCCTACCCCTCAGCCTCATCTCTCTTCCGCCCTCTCCTGCTATCTCTCTCTGACTCCAGCTGGATATATCTCACTGCTTTTAAGGGCTCAAGTGGTTGGAGCTGGTCAGCCTACACAATCTAGGACATCTCCCTATCACAAAGCCTATAACTTTAATCACATCTGCAAAGTCCCTTTTGCATGAAATCTGGATTAGTGTCTTATGGTTTCTGTAACAAATTATCACTAATTTAATGGCTTAAAATACCACAAGGTTGTCTTGAAATTTGGGAAATCAGAAGTCCTCAAATCAAGGTGAAGGCTGGGCTGCATTTCTTCTAGAGGCTCTAAGAGAATCTGCTTTCTTCCTTTCAGCTTCTAAGAGGCATTCCCTGGCTCCTGGATCCTTCCTCCATCTGCAAGGTCAACCGGATAGCATCTTTGAATCTCTCTCTCTCTCTTTCTAACCTCAGCTTCTATCCTCACATTTCCTTCTCTGACTCTGGCCCTCTTGTCTTCCTGTTTTAAGGACCTGTGATGACACTGGGCTCACCTGGATAATCCAGAATAATTTCCTATCTCACGATCCTTAACTTCACCACATCTGCAGAGTCCTTCTTGCCGTGTGAGGTAACATACTCGGTTTTAGGGATTAGGACATGGGGCTGTTGTTCTGCCTACCACAAGGTGAAAGGATCAAAACTATTACTGTCAAACATTAAAAAATATTGTAGGAAATATGTGCATATGTATGAAGGAATAAAGTTATTCTTGAATGACATGAATTCAAGGCAATTGAAGGAAGACTCAGCCTTGATGTTTTAAGGAGAGAGTCTCGAGGTGGAGAGAAGATGTAAAGAGAGGCAAAGTAAACATTCTGTGGGTGGAAGGGGGTTGGTTGAGAAGAAAACACTACAGGCAATACACATTTAGTTCAATCTATGTTAGAAGCAGTGGAAGACTGGATTGAAACTTCAGAATATTAAAGGAATTGGGCGCGATCTGAAAATGTTCTCTCAGGAGGAAGTAGAGAGTGATGAAGTGGAATGCAATCAAGAGGTTAAAACTATAGGGGATCACAGGAGAAGAGACAAAAAAATAAAACAAGACAAAACCAGAGAGGGAGACAAACCATAAGAGACTCTTAATCACTGGAAACAAACTGAAGGTTGCTGGAGGGGAGGGGGTAGAGGGATGGGGTAACGGGGTGATAGACATTAAGGAGCGCATGTGATGTAATGAGCACTGGGTGTTATATAGGACTGATGAATCACAGACCTGTACCTCTGAAACCAGTAACATATCATATGTTAATTAATTGAATTAAAATAAAAATTAAAAAATAAAACTAGGCAGGAAATATAGTAAAATAGAGCCAATCCAACCAAAGAATTAAGTTCCCAAAGGAAGAGGCATTAAGATCAAAAGGCAATGATAAACTGGGGAAATTTTGGCCACGTATGGTAGACCAGATGTAAATATATATTTTTTATTTTTATTATGTTAGTCACCATATAGCACATAATTAGTTTTTGTAGTGTAAATATTTTTAAAAGCTAGAAAACTTTTTCAACAGTATAAGAAAATAGGCAAAGTACATAAACAGATTATTCATAAAAGACATAGAAATGTCTTATATATGTGTGATAAAACTTCATCCTCCTTAACCATCCAGAAAATGCAGATTAATATGAAATGTTCTCGAGCTATCAAAATGACAGACGTCAAAGATAGTAATGTTCAATTTTGGCAAGGATGTGGTGGTCACTGGAGTATTCTCCTAAACAGCTGATGTGGGTAGAAATTGGCGCAAACTTTTTGGAAGCAATTTGGTCATATGTGTCAAGAACTATAAAAATCTTTTATCTGTTTGTCTATAAATTCTAAAGTCTATCCTAAGGAATTATGGAGAAAGATTTTGGTTTAAACATGTTCATTGTGGGGCGCCTGGGTGGCTCAGTGGGTTAAAGCGTTTGCCTTTGGCTCAGGTCGTGATCTCAGGGTCCTGGGATCGAGCCCCGCATCGGGCTCTCTGCTCAGCAGGGAGCCTGCTTCCCCCTCTCTCTCTGCCTGCTTCTCTGCCTACTTGTGATCTCTCTCTCTGTCAAATAAATAAATAAAATCTTTAAAAAAATAAACATGTTCCTTGCAATTATCAATAGTTAAAAAAAAATTAAAATGGAATATCCAACAACAGGGGAATACTGAAACTCATTCTTGTACATCTAGACTAGGGGTTGACAAACTTTTTCTGTAAAGGACCAAATAGTAAATATTTTCAACTTTGCAGGCTGTATGGTCTTTATTGCAACCACTCAATTCAGCTGTTCTAGTGTGAAAGTAGCTTCAGATGATACACATATGAATGATTATAGCTCTGTTCCAATAAACTCTGTTTTAAAAACAGGACCAGATTTGACCATAGGTCAATACGCCATGGTCAATACGCTTTGGTTTGCCAAACTCGAATGTAAGTGATAAAATGTTAGAGAACTGTTAGGAACTCTTTTGAGAAACATTTAATGACTAAGTTAAAAAAAAAAACAACAACGAACTTAGAACACTAAATAGACTATGATACGCCAAAATATTAATTAGAAGAAAAGTTTGGTAGAAAATATACCAACTTGTTTATGTCAATAATAACTTGATGCTTGAGTTACCTGCTATCTTTATTGTCTTCTTTATATATATTTTTTGTATTTTTCAAATTTCTCCATGATAAATGCATTTTAGTTTTGTAATCTAAAAGTAATTTGCCTATTTTTCTTTAAAGCTTTGACATAACACAAAGAATCAATTAAAACAGTTCTATTGGGATGGCAGAACTATGGATGAATTTCAAGAAATACTTTAATGGTACTTAAAGTTGATTTAATAAGGACATTTTTTAAATTTCAAAAATGAGGAAACATACTTTGGCATTAGTGCAAACTCTAGTTGTGTTCACAACAAAAGGATAATTTGATTCTCTTTGGAAACAAGAGCTCTGTGAAAAAATAATATAATCATTATGAGACAAATTAACCCCAGAGGCAGAAATGTGATTTAATCAAAGAGATGCATTGCACTTATTTTCAGAATCAAATTTCTTCTATTTCCCTGGTAAAGAGCACTTGTCTATATGTCTATATTTTTAGAGTTGCAAATACCATACTGGCTATTTTCTGATGCTTACTGGGTAATTTTAGGCGGCGCTGGCCATAGCAGATGAATGGAATGTGTTCTCTGGAACTCACCCTGGATGGTGCCGGCCACATGGGGACCTTGCTATGCATTGGTGGTGGCCAGGCACCATGCTGGCATTTTACACAGGGGATCATGTTTAACCCTCACCCCATGTCAAGAGGGAGGTGCTACTATGCCGATTTTACAGATAAGAATGTTGACATTCAGACGTGACTTCGCCAAAATCACACGGGGTATGGATCCATTTCTGTAGGGCATTAGAATCCACATTCTTGCTACTAGATTATGCTTGCCTCATTTTGACCAGCATGTTTTGAAATTTTATACCTACACTAATTTAGGACACTAACATGGAGCCATATTTTTAAAAATTTTCTCAATAATAGATCTTTAAAATGTACATTTTCTTTCAAGTGGCTGACATTTTTCCAAAATTGGTTGCCATGTGGATGTCAAAGATAGAAAATAGAGAATTTGTGTAGGGCTAGAGACCTCAGTGCCTTTGTTGACCCACCGGTAATTGGACATAAAAATGCGTTCAGTTGCCACAGGACTACCATAGGATTTGAAAGTGAGAGAATGGAAGTGAAGGTCATTCTCAAACTTCAGCTTTGCTCCTGGGGAATTTGTAAAGAGAGAGATTCTTTGCCTTTACCCTGAGAAGTTCTGCTTCCACAGGTCTGGCAGGGAGTCCAAGAATCTGCATTTTCAGCAAGCTCCCAGGTGATTATGATTCAGGTGGTCCAAACCACACTCTCAGAAACACCAGGCTGGACAAATATTGGGGTTTATGGAACTTTTTTAAAGGATCATGGGCAGATCCATTTGCTTCCTGGTTCAGGCTGAAATGCTGTGTTATGTCTTGAGCATGTCTAACTGAAGAGATTGAATTGTATGCCTCTCCCCTGCCCACCCCCATCCTGGAAGATTGCACTTCAACCATGGGAGTGGAGAAGGCAGGTGTGAATCCATTCCCAGAAAAGAGAATTCTGGGGACTAACAGCCAAGGAATTGGTAGGAGTCACTGAGTTGATGCTCTGCTTCTGGAAATTGATCAAGTTGAGCAAATTTTAATTTGCCTTCTGATTTCACTGACTTGTATATTAATAACATAAAAACAATGTTTAATTTCAAGTGGGGAAGCACAAGAATATTTTGAGAGAAAAATCAAACATGCTAGCAAAATTATTTATTAACACTCTGCCAGTAAAGATGGATATTCTTCTTGAATTTATTTCGTTCAGAAGACTTTCCAAGTTTTTGGAACAGGGAGGATATAGTTGGGTACACATGGAGAAGCCCTGGAATGGAACCCAGCTGGGAAAAGTGCCCATTTGCTGTGTGGGGTGTGTGTGTGCGGCATTAGAGATGGGGTCTCAGTCTGACGAGGATGATTCCATTGCCTGGAATCAAGGATAACCCAATAGGGCACTTATAGGAGTAAGAATTTTTTATTTTTTTATTTTTCCCAAATACTGAAAAAATAAAATAAAAGTAAGAATGTTTCTAAGGAGCTCTCTGGTCCTAAGATACTTGCCTTAATAACATTTCCCTTCCCTGGGAGCCAAACTATGCAAATGGTGCTATACAGCTCAAAGTTGGTTCCACATTGTCCAGGGCACGTGGCTGAGTGGAAAGCACTTTGGCTTGGATTGTTTGCAGACCTATGTTTAAGTTCCAGCCTGGGAGCACCTGTGTGGCTCAGAAGGTTAAGTGTCTGTGTGGCTCAGAAGGTTAAGTGTCTGTCTTCTGTTCAGGTCATGATTTCATGGTGCTGGGATCAAGCCCCAGGTCGGGCTCCCTGCCCAGCAGAGCCTGCTTCTCCCTTGCCCTCCCACCCCCAACCTGTTCTCTCTTTCTCTCTCTGTCAAATAAATAAATAATATCTTAAAAAAAAAGTTCCAGCCTGGCTACTTACCAGGTTTTTGTCCCCTTGAGCAAGGCATATAACCTCTATGAGCCTTTGTTTCATCATTTATAAAATATAAATAGTGAATAATTAATCAATAAAATTCATAGGGCATGTGTGGGATCTCAAGTAAAATGTTGTAGGTATATATACTCTATAAATATATATATATATGTGACATAAATAAAAAGTAATAATGATATTTATAATAATTATCACTGCAGCAATGTCTAGGACTGTATTAATTTGTTCTTTCCTTCTCTGTGAACCAGGGGCTAGATACAAAGAATCTTCTTTTAAATAGCCATAAAGAAAAGATAAATCATTATTCTTTGAGGGTATACTTGTTAGTTTGAAGATGATCAAGTATTTGGCACTATGTGTGGCATATAAAATTGATTAAGTTAGGTAAACCAATTTTTTAAAATTATAAATCAGATATAAAGTAATGCAAATATAAAGCAATATAAAGTCTTAGGGACTTAGAAACTATCTTTGTAGGCAATGGCAAAAATGACATTCCAGATGTCTTTTGGGCAATGCTATTGAACAGGGATAGTATTAGAATTATTATTATTTTTAAAGATTTTATTTATTTATTTATTTGAGAGTGAGAGAGAGAGAGAGATAGCACATGACTGGAGGGAGGGGCAGAGGGAGAAGCAGGCTTCCTGCTGAGCAGGGATTCCCGACACAGGGCTTGATCCCAGGACCCTGAGATCATGACCTGAGTGGAAGGCTGATGTTTAACTGACTGAGCCACCCAGGCGCCCTGGGATAGTATTAAAATTATTAATATATTTTACATCGCATTTTCATTTTCATTCACTTCTTTCTAGGGTAAACCTCATCATTTCCAACCAAAGGCATTAGTTGCCTTAGGAAATATTAGAATTATCTACCAAAAGTGGAGGCAGATAAGAAGGCAAGGCTTTGGCTTCCAAAATTGGAAATTAGAGTTAATTGTGAGACTTTATTAGGAGACTGAGGAAATTTCTAGTGTCTGATTTCTCAAATCATCCCCAAATACACCAAGAGCAAATGTGGAGGTCTTCATGTATTATTTTACTTCATAGTGAGGATACAGGATCTGGCATGAGGGAAGTTGGGAGTCAGAGAAGCAGGGGCAGTAGGAAGCCCTCTCTCTGCTGGAAGAAGGCAAAGAGAAGCAGAGTTAGGACAAGGAGCCGAGCTGTGTGTGTGTCTTGTCTCTTTGTGTCTGTCAACATTCCAAGAATGAGATGGGGGAGCAAGGCGCAAGGAGCCTGAAGACATACACGTGCAAGGAGTTCATTCCTCACTTCTCAGGAAATCGACAGCATCATTTATTTGCGGTTGCATGTTGAACCTCACACTCAACACAACACTAGAGCAAGATGGCGCCAGACACCTCTAGATTAGATGTACAGAGACATCCAGGCACTGGTGTGAGATAGTCCCTGGTTACCTATGTCCTGATTATGTTTTATGCAGCAATGTGAAGGTCTCTTGGATTCCAGCGAAAAGGCAGAAGTTTGGAATCTGGACAAGGGAACCTTACTTAGAAGGGCCTTTGTGACTGGAGGCAAATGCAATGAACTGTGGAACCCTTAGCAAGTAACAACAAAATATTCCTAAGAGACTATAAAAAATTAACCATGCATTGGTGGAGACCAGCACAGAGCCCAAACTGGAGTAGGTGTCCATATCAGAGACCAGCAGTCCTCAGAGAAAAGGCACCAGGCCCAGATAGATGTCTTTACCCTGCTGCCGTAACATTTCCTCTTGTGAACAGATACCGCCAAATGAGCTTACAAACATTCTGGTTTCGCAGATTTATATTCTACCACACTACGTAATATCACCAGAGTGAGTATTCTCTTTTCTCAAAGTGAACACTTGGACCATGAGCCCATTCATTCAGATTTATGTGCGCTGTTATACTTATTAGTGACTGTTTCTGTTTTGGTCGTACCTGGTACGTGCTTGCATGCTTTACTCACCTGATTCTCCTTCAGTGTCATCTGCCCCTGTTCTTTACACCCAAGGAAGGTCCTAACACATCTAAAAATCTTCTCATTTTGTTGTACTCTCTGAACAAAGTTGGCCGGAAAGAAGCCAATCCTGTCTTGAATTTTCCCCTGAAAGGAAAAAGGAAACATGCATCCACAATTGTAGCATTTGTTGTAATTACAGTTACCAAGTGATTCTTTTTTTCTTTTCTTTTTTTATTTTTTTTAAGAAAGAGAAATACTTACTTTCCACCAGTCTTCATTTGTGTCTTCTAGAAGAGTAATCATGTCTCCTGGCCTATAATGAAGAGTGAATGGGTTAGTGGGGAAGGAGACGGGGGGAAAAAAAGAAAAAGATGACACTTCAGATTCACAAGTAATAGTTTTTCATTCACACAAATTATCCTAAAATAAATAGAAGTAAAATAAACATGACTTTTTCTCAGTTCTTCCCACCCATGAAAATAGTTTTGTTACACATTCAAAACAAGTATTATTTCCATGCTGTATTTAAAAAAATAATACTAGCCTTAATTTTAAAAAGAATTTATTTATTTTGAGAGAGAGAGAAGGAGAGAGTGCAGGGGAAGAGGCAGACACAGAAGGAGAGAGAGAATCTCAAGCAGACTCCTGCTTGAATCACAGAGCCTGACTCGGGGCTCGATCCCACAACCATGAGATCATGACCTGAGCCGAAACCATGAATCAGGTGCTTAACTGATTGAGCCACCCAGATGCCTCAATACTAGCTTTATTTTTACGTATAGAGAAGGGTTCTTTATTATTTCTGGAAGTTTCCTATTCGTCTGTGCCACTTCCTGTTATGGATGTGATATTATAATAGATCTTTCTGAGCATATTATATTCTGTTTTTAAAATAATATTTCTTTCCTTTATTGAATTCTTTGTTTCCTCTAAAATGGGTTGGCCTCCTCTTTATTTTATTGCTTCTCCTCCATGTCAAGGGATTTTCTTTATTATCTGTGTTTCTTGGTTGTTTCTTTTTTTTCTTGATTGTTTCTTTACATTGATGGCTGAAAACAGAGGTAGATGGGTGTAGACAGCTGGGCGAGCTTTTCTGCTATTACATGCATCTGCTCTGCACTGTGTCCCCCTCCCAAGTGCGAGGGCTAATTTCAGGTTCTGTTTAAAAGAGCAGGGCGTGTCGATTGGGGCCTCTCATTTCTGGATGCTCGAAAATGTAGCAGGCAAGCAGTATGGGGCCTCCTACCATTACCCCAATGGCTAAAACAGGGGGGCTCTCTTAACCTTTGTGAAGGGGAGGTCAGTTTATTCTCCTGTTAAGTACACCTGTCTTTTCCTTCCCTCTCCCTGCTTTCCAGATGGTCTGGGGTCTAGAGTTATCTAAACACAGCTCTTTGTCTTTCTTAGACTGTTGCGCTCACACAGGAGACCTCCTTAGGCATAGGTTCCCTTTCTTCTGAATATGGCTGTTCCTCTGATTCTAGAGTCAAATACCATTGCTGCCTATCACCCATTAGAAGCAGTAATGTGGTGTCATGAACACGGCTGGGAGTCTGTGTCAGTTATATGTTGCCATGATAATGCCATGTAACATACAGCCACATAACAATGGCTCGCTCCCATGCCTGGGTGTTGGCTAGCTGTTGGCTGGGATGACTGGGGAAGCTTGGCCCTATTTCCTGTTTCTCATATGGCAGAAGGCTAATTTTCACATTCATGGCAATGCCAGAATTTTAAGAGCAGCAAATGGAAACACAAAACACATAAGGCCTCCAAGGCCAGGCTTGGAATCGACACACTGTCCCTTCTGCCTTGTTTTATTGGGCAAAGCATGTCATGAGGCCAGTCCAGACTCAAGGGATGGGACAGGGCAGGGGCTCCACCTCCGTGATGACAGGAACTGTAGGGTCCCATGGCAAAGGATAGGAGTACAGTGAAGGGTGAAGAATTTGGGTCATTAATGCAATCAAGCCACTGGAGACACCCTCATGTTCTTCAATGAATTTGCTGGGAGTTCAGTGTCTCCTTGAATTTCCCCCTACCTATACCTAAAAGTTACTCTTTCCCGAGAATCTTTTGGTCTCCAGGCAACTACTCTGTTCTCAATTCTAGTTGCTTTAGTTTGCCAGGAACTTCTCAAAATTTTGGTGTCTTGGATACTACTATTTCTTGTTTTCTAGTACTGTTATGGAGGTATTTTTTTTTAAATATATTTTCTGACATTTTAAGGGATTGGAGAAGAGAAGAAATAGATCCATGGGCTCATTTTGTATTCTGATTCAATCTACTCTGCTGTCATTTTCAATTTGCAGTTAATATCTATCTTCGTAGGGGATTCCAAATAGAACAGGCTTGTTGCACCTGAAGCATTAAACACGAGTGGCATTTTGGTATTTCAACAGTCACAGTTCCGTGCTGATGCCACAGAAAGTGAGATGGCTAAAAATCACTCTTTTCCCAGGTGAGGGATTTAATTAAGCAGCAAGAATGAAAGCTGATGTAGAAAAATCTAGCTCCAGCAGATTTTACTTAACCTAATAACCTAAGAAACCATGTGTTAGCATCAAGTCCAATGACTTTGCTGATGGCTTGGTAGAAACAGGAAGTTAAGAATAAAGCTGGAGGTTGGGGGAGACGCCTTTTCCTAAGGGTGAAAAAGGATGCTGCGTGGATCTAACAGCTGGTTTTATAGTTTAGATAGAGAGTCACTCTTTACCATGGCCAGAGGTGGGCTGTCCCTGAGCATATGGCCCATGGTAACTAAATCACATTTTAGAATAAGGCACTCACTGGAACACAAACCATAATTTTATGAGCAATACCAGACACCCTCTTGACAGTGTGATAGGGATTGTCTTATCCTATAAAAGAGCACTGCCAGGACCAGAAAACTGCCTAGTGAGAAAGGAGAGTTACATTCAAATATTTTTTTCCTTTTTTGTTATTTGTTTGTCCACTCATTCAACAAATATTCTAGAATGCTGACTCTGGGTATTCTGTGGAGAATAACGTCCTCAATGGAGTTAATGTTCTAGTGAGAAAGATGGATAAGAATAAGCACATAGATAACACAACATTGAATACGGTTATAAATAATAATAGGAAGATAGTCTGTATCTCCAACTGATAAATATATAATTGTAAATTGTCATAAGGGCTATGAAGGGAATAGATGGGATGCAGTTATAAAAGGTAAGGGTAGACTCTTGATATTAGCCAACTACTCTAATCATCTGGTGGAGACAGCTAATGTCTCTTTCTCACTGCAGGCAGGATTTTGCCCCAGGCAGCACTTGAATCCAAGACAGCAATGCTGTGACATCTCGGTCAGCAAACTCGTGGCCCGTGGGGTTTGCCCTGCCCCTTGCCCCTGCCTCGCATTACCCATCAATCTCGGCACTCGTTCCACTGCACCTGCACTCAGACTCCTTTTCAACATGGGATCCAGGCCTGTGGGTCCAAGTAGGCAAGCAAGACAAAACCCCTCTGGTTAATATCATGTTTTGTCTTCACCTAGTTTTGAAACTCATTAGAGGCCTGTCAGTTCCCCTTAAGCAACTGTTTAAGTCAACACTCCAACTTCTTCCCTTTGGCCCCAGCCCTACCTGCTCCTGGGGCCACGTACCAGATAACTAGGGACAGCCCTTATGCCCTAGAACCTGAGAAATTATTCAGATTCGCTAATCCACAGGGAACCCGGGAAACCTGCTGGCCCCGGCTGCTGGCCATACGTAAGCTGTGCCTACAGCCTGGGTGTGCTCTTCCCGGACTCCCAGCTGCAAGCCTGGGTGGCCCTGTGTGGCCGCCCTCTACTATCACCTGTGAGTTCTCTGCTCAATCGGTTCTCAGCTTTGTTCCCTTCTCCTGTGCGTGGTTTTGGTGCACTATGTCCTGCCATCAAGGAACTAAGTCCAAACATTCTGCTCCCTCGCTCCACATAGGAATAGCCTGTCCATTGTTCCTGGAGGAATGGAGGCCTAATGCCTAAAAATCCTCCTTCCCGAAGCTGGTCTTAGGACGGACACTGCCAATGGGTGACTCTCTGCCCCCAAATGTTTCATGTTTCTATGGCCCCAGGCCCCTCTCCATGGAACATTCTTTCTCATTTTGGGTTCTCACACTTGAGTCCTGCTCTGGTCTAACACTTACTCTCTTTCTTTCAGGAGACCTTATGTTCCTGATCCATAATGTGTAGATTTTATAATTCAGCTCTATTTCCAGATTCCTGGGGATGAACTTGTCAGGCCCCCAAATATTTAAAAAAAGGTTCCCTTTGCTTAATTCAGTCAGAGCATCCTAAGTTCAGGTAAGCCCTTTGCTGTACTGTACCCAAGAATCACTCATGTACGCAATATAATGTAACTCATAAACAGTAAAGGGATCAGTTTCCCCTTTGGCATAGACTGATCAGAACACCACAGCTGGCCTTTTCTTCTTTTTTTTTTAAACTTTTTTTTTTTAAGATTTTATTTATTTATTTGACAGAGAGAGGGAATCACAAGTAGACAGAGAGGCAGGCAGAGAGAGAGGGAGAAGCAGGCTCCCTGCTGAGCAGAGAGCCCGATGCGGGGCTCGATCCCAGGAGCCTGAGATCATGACCTGAGCTGAAGGCAGAGGCTTTAACCCACTGAGCCACCCAGGCGCCCCACAGCTGGCCTTTTCTTTTGGTTTGCTCAGTAACATTGGTCTTGCATCCAGAGGATGATTTTCGGGTTGGTTATATCATGATTTCTGGAAAGTCTTGACACGGTGAGGGAACTGTGTGCTACCATCATGAGTAGGAATAGAGTAACAACAGCTAAGTGCAGAATCTTGGCTTAGCAATGAGGGGACAACGCTGGTCCATGAGGGTGTGTGTTTGTGTCTGTGTGTGCGAACTGGATGGCTGCCATCTGGTTCATTTTCTGCAGTCCTTTGCTTCCCTCATTTCTCAATTTTGCACATGGACAGAGGAACCTCCTTCTTCCACCACCAGGGAGACTGGTTTCAGGGACTTAGAGGGCATGGGGTCACAAGAGTGTATGGATGATGCCCGCTGAGCCCAGCCGGCTTCAGGGAGCTATTCTGCAAGGTGTATGACCATAGTTTGGTCTTCTAGAAGGTAGAGGGGGAGCTGTCCTGAGGCCCCCTGCCCAGTCTCTCCATTCCCCATGGAGACCACAGATTCCTAGGAGTGCAGACGCTGAAACCTTCCTGATGAGGTTACTGCATTTGAGAAGCCCCTCTCCACTGTCTCAGACAACCTGAGACCTCAGATTGGCCCTCCACAGGGAGGCACAGGGACAAGGAAGGATGTTCTGGGCTCTTTTCGTTTTCACAATGTTTTGGTTATACTGGATATTCTGGACTGCAAATGACATTTGCCTTTCTTTGTTCCTCCATCTCCACCTATTGAGCCAAAGGAAATTATAGGACATCTGAGTATTTTTTGAATGCTTGTGATGTGGTAGGTTTTGGGTGTGTGTTGAATGTACAAAATGAGAAGAGTCTTCGAAGCATTGGTTTTCCTATCTGTAAGGTGAGGAAAATAATAGTACCTGCCTCATCAATATTTTTGAGGATCAGGTAAGGTAATAATACTTATACAGCACGTTTAGATAAGCCCACAGCAGATGTTAGCTGGTATGGTTGTTAAGACATAATTACTGCCCTCGAGATGCTGGTACTCTTTTTTTTTTTTAAAGTAGTTAAGAGACTTTATTTTAGTTAAGATGCTGGCACTCTTAAGGGGGAAAGACATAGCTGGTAATTTATACTAAGGCTCTTTGCTGAACAAGAAGAAATATGCTGGTGGGGGAGGGGACAAGCAAGTGTGGAATTGACCTCCCCCCCACCAAAATCCCAACATATATGCTTTGTTGAGATTCAGCTACCTCAATGATATTTATACAAGTTCATGTTATATATAACAAATACTTAATAAACTATATTTATTTTGCATAGTTGCTGTGTGGATTGGATGAGAGTGCATATGTGGAAAGCTTTAGCCCTGATTGATATACATTAAGGGCTCAAGAGTTCTAATTTTTTTCTGAAAGTGTAATTTTTTCACTAGGAAATGAGTAGATCTAGTGATCATTACCTTTCAAATGAGTGTTCCCTTAGGATTTTGGCAGGGACGGTTGGTTCATGAAATCATTGTTGGCCTCTTAAGTAGCTTCAGTGTGATCCAGAGCTTTGGAAAAATCTTTTCTCCCTCTTTACATCTTCCCCTCCCTCTTGCCCTCCACCCCACGTAATGACGGGAAAGGTGCGGCAAGGGCTGGCGGCTAGAGCTAGTATTCCCCCACCCAGCCGCTGACAGCAACGGAGGTGTTGGAATAGCAGAGGAGGACAGCTGAAAAGGCGGTAGAGGGACAGCGGGTTCACCGAATGAAGCGGGCACAGCCAGCCCCATCTGTACACAAGTAAGAAGGTTCGGAGAGACCACCAGTTAAAGGCAGGATCTAAATCTGCGACTAACACCACTAAATCAAGCTGCCTCTTATACCACCCAAGACTTGTGAAACTCATCAGAACTGCCCATTTGACTCTGCCAAGTATTTTTCAGATACCTTTAGTATTTCTGACCCTTTTCTATTCATTAGGAACAAAAAAATCGACCAACCAAACACCACCACCACCACCCGATCGACCAACCAACCAAAGCCAAACAAATGAACAAAAACCAAATCAGTCTTATAGCAACCAGAGTCACTCAGCCTAAAGAGATGCCCTGGAAAAACCAGTTCAGGGGAACATAAAAAGGAGCCAAATGGCTCCATTAACTCAGATCTACTGCTTAATTTTTCGCTAGACCTGCTTCTCAATTTCCATAGTCCTGGTCCAGAGCCTTTTACAGTCTGAGCACACGGGTAGGTAACGAGGAACTCCTGAATCCGCAGTTTGATTTTGTCTTAAACTTGGCATCCGTGAGACTGCCTGCGCTTCCCCAAGTCTGGGGAGCAGCTCGGAGAAAAAGCATTCAGCTAAAGGGCCATTTGGATGGGATTTGGTAAATGTTCCTGAACTGTCACGGATCACGCTCTCCAGAACCTAATTGGAAGAGGCATCTGAGTGAGAGGATGGCTGCTGAGCACATTAGCGGCATTCAGGAGGGTCTGGGTTTCCTGACATAGTGCAGCCTCAGAACATAATATGCATCAGAGACTTTCCTCAAATAGCCTTAATTGCATTTTGATGTCCTGGTGACTGTGAAGATTATTTTTAAATCAAATTGGTGCATTAGAATTACATTTAGTTTTAATTAAGTTGATGCATTTGCCAAGCGGTAATGTACTTAGAGAATGGAAACGAGACACCGAGGGAGTCTTATTCTGTCTTACTCTGTCTCAAGGGCTCTCCTTTTCTCATTTTATGAAGGATTTAGAAAGCCTTACAGAGTGAAGGACACAGCCACACAAGCTGCCGGCCAAAACCCCGATGCAGACCTGAGTACCCAACGTGACCGAGGAGCAGGAAGCCTGCCTTTGGTCCTGGGTCTGTCGCTGGCCCACTGTGGATCTTCGGATGTCACAGCTGTTCTCAAGTCTGGTAGATACTCAGAAGCCAGGGGAACACATACCTGTTCAGATCTTTGAGTGGGATCTGACCTTCTAGGCCTGGGGGGGAGCCCAGGAATCCCTATTTTAATAATATTCTCCAAGAGGTTCTTAGGGCTGGTGACAAGTGTTTTAACAATCCCAACCACGGTTTTCTCCGCTGTCAAATACGAATTGCTTGGATGACCTCACAGACTTGTGAAAAGAACTCAAGGGGATGTCAGGGAAAATTGGGAAAACTGTGAAAGACTTTGAAACAGGCATAAATATTACAGATCTGGGTGTCTAGCTCACCTTTCCGGCCATCTCCCCCTTTCATTGTCGTTGGACTATTTTACATATTTTCTACAACTTGTAGAAAACTGTTGATGATGCAAATGCCTCTTGTCCCTAGAAGTGCAAGTGAACTGTGTCTGGTGGGATGTAATCAGTTATTGGCCCCGAGGACTGACTGGTTTGACTCGTGTTCGTAAATTCATGTCGGCGCTCCTGATCGCCTACGTACGTGTGATGTTTGAATTCTCCTTTGTACCAAGATGAGACATTACACTGGTTCTCTCATTGATTAATGAGTCAAATAAAAATTCTGACGTGTTCATTTTATATCTGTATAGACTCATAATTTTACCTTAATTTGAAAAAATTATTAGTGAACTGGAGTGACTTTTCATTAACAGATTCTATAGATCACAAGCTTCCTGGTCTTAAAAACAAGGCTTAACAATCCTAATAAACTCCTAAGAAGGCATATGAATGGCCAACATGGGATAAATTAATACACTGTCTCAATCTGCTGACTAGAAGGAATTGTCAACCTCATTGGAAAGCATGCCCACACAGTCAATGCAGGACGAAAAGTCTGGGGTAGGAAAAAGACTAGTGGACCGGAAGTATGTCTCCTTGGTTCCTAGCCTGAGCCTCTACTTTCTACCTGTCAGTTCTTGGCTCTAGTTCTCCCAACTTACCCCCCAAAAGGTAAAGAACCATAAACTGTCTCAATGGAATATGAACTAAAACAGTGAGGTGTCCATTCACGAAGCTCTACTGAAGTTGAAGATAGTCTTTTCAGGATGAGGACTGGAATGTATGTAGTTAAGAAAATATGCTCCCACCTGTGCAATGAATTTACACCACCTCTTTGTAATGGGGTTGGCAAATTGCCCCCCCATCTCCTACCTCTTAAAGTCATTCTCATGTTCTGCCATTGAACCCATTCTTCCTTATTCTTTCCTTACTGGAAAGAGAGAATGACAGCTCACTAACCGAGCTGCACAGGCACCCGGGTCCCCTCTTGCTGGGAACCTTGGCTTGGTTATGATGATACCTCCTTGTAAAGCCTTCCCTGGCCTCTCATGGCTGCTTTGATGTCGCCTTGAGGTGCTGTGGCAGCATCCTGAATTACCTCCCTGCCCACAAGACCTCACATTGGAGCGTGCTTTCTTGTCTACTCTTCTGCACCCCAATCCCCCCAGCCCGAAGACCACTTGAGCTTTTTGAGGGCAGGGCCTGCGCACTGTTCACCCAGCAGCAAGTCAATGCTCATTTACGATGTGGTGAGCAGTGAAGAGATGAAACAAATCCTTGGGCGCCTGGGTGGCTCAGTTGGTTAAGCGACTGCCTTTGGCTCAGGTCATGATCCCGGAGTCCTGGGATCGAGTCCCCCATCAGGCTCCCAGCTCCATGGGGAGTCTGCTTCTCCCTCTGACCTTCTCCCCTCTCATGTTCTCTCTCACTCTCTGTCTCTCTCTCAAATAAATAAAATCTTTAAAAAAAAAAAAGAAAAGAAACAAATCCTGAGAACAGCCATAGAAGGGTTAAAATCAGTTTTAACTCGATTTCAAGTGGTGCTTTGAAAAAAATCAGAAAGAGATGAATTCAGGCCATCCCATCTCCAGAGGTTCTCGTGAATATTAGCTAATGAGATGAATGGTTGCCTGGTTTCATTCAGACTCAACCACGGAAAAAAATCCGAGACTCGCTGATTCCAAGAAAGAGGCTGGCGATTCAAGAACCTAAATCCTTATTTGGAATTACAAAAGAAAATACAGTTTTCTTTGAAGCCCCCAATTTAGGTGTTCGGACACACACTGAAGTGGAAATTAATTTGTATCTTAGAATTTAATAATATTGAAAAAGCAGTTCCCTCTGTCCCTCTCCTGGCTCCTAAGCTTTTTACTTTTTTCCTTTTTCTTTCCCCCTTACGAAACATGGCCATTATCATATAAATTTGTTTGGGGAGAACTAATAAAAATGAAAATGACTTAGATGTGGGAAGCCAAGATGGATTCTTTGGAATAGGCATTATATGGTCACTAGAATATGCATCTGAACCCATCAGTCTTTTATTTACTCCCCATCCTTTATTTCAGAGCCCCTAAGATGTTTTAGGGGTTTGTGTTTACTTGGAGTTATTTACACCTGCTGCTTATTTACATGATATACTAGCATGGCAAAGCCATAAAAATTACTCTTACTGATTTTTATTTTTACTTTCTAAAAGATATTTTCTTTATTTGAGAGAGAGAGGGAGTGCATGCACACACAGGTGTTTGTGGGGGGGGTGGGGAGGAGCAGAGGGGGAGGGAGAGGGATAAGCAGATTGTGCTGTGTCAAGCCTACATGGGTTCCATCCTAAGACCCTGAAATCACGAACTGAGTCGAAACCAAGAGTTGGATGCTCAACCCACTGAGCCACCCAGGTGCCCCTATTCTTAGTGATTTTTAAAAGGCGTATTGGTGTGAATAATAAGTAAGAGCTCTGAGACTGTTTTGAAGACTTCTGAACCCAAAATCGGCAAGGATAATGGGACTGGTTACATTGTAAATGTGGAAGGAGAAAAGCTAAGCATGAGATATCAAGCTCTTGCTAACTGTGCGTGTGTGTGCGCATGCGAATGAATGCGTATCCGAGTGTGCCTGAGCGTATGAATGTATGTGCATATCTGACTATGAGCGCGTGGGAGTGTATGTGCATATGTGTCGTGCACTCATATACTCACCAACTAGGCCAGGAGGATGATTGGACACACTGTGTGCACTCACAAGGGAGCATATAGGATAATGGCGTCAGTGCTGATTATAATGGGGTTCTTCAGTTTGTATTTCAAGTAGCATTTGAAAAAGCTTGACTCATGTATTAAGCTGGCCATCCATAAAGTGTAATTTTCAAAGCTCTTAAAATATTTGATAATGGGGTTATTGGTGGAAACTGTTTAAGACCCTAATTTCAGAAGTTTATCTACTATACAAGCTCATTACACTCAGATGGAGGAATGGGGTGCTCTTTAACGTTATCAGACCTCAAATGGTCAGTGATAGTCCGGGGATCCCGTGCATGTTGGCACCACGTCCTTCATGTCAGGGATAAAATGTCGTACCTATAAGTCAGCAACTGCAAAATGGATTCAGAAGATGAAGGACAGGGTTTCACATTCTCCTTGTGGCTGGACAAATCAGATGAAGTCCCACTGGATGTGCTCGAAGGCCAGAGAGAGCCTTTGACTATGTTTTTTCAACTATATTATCCTTAGGGTAGTGTTGATGGGATCCAGAGGACTTGGCAATGAAACATATTCTGAAAAGATGCAAATCAAGAAGGTATCTAAAATATACTGTGCACCTCACTTTGTACGGGGTAGGAAATCTCACCTTTTATTTACATTATCTGGTTTAATACTCAGTCTCCCTAGGAAGGAGAAAACTGGGCCTCCCCCCCACCCCAGAGATTACATCATTGGCTGAAATAGATGCAGCTGGGAAGAATCAGTGCCGGAAGGCAGATCCAGGTCTCTGGGACTCCCCAATAGTGCTCTTTTCTGCCCTGCTGCCTTGTTCTGTCTGGCTCTCAAGCTCATGCTGGATGGACAGAGCTATTATCATGAGAGCTCCAGCAATTTGGGGACGTAATGGATAACTTCATGAAAGCCTCTGCCTTTAGACAGCATTTGGAGACCAATGATAGGACCATGGGACTTCTAAGAGGAGGACTCATTGACCTAAGACTGAGGGGACAGCGCCCCGGAGGCTCCTTTCTGAGGCCTATTCCTTCACCCCTCAACCGTGAGCGCTCAGTAAGGGCTTCTTCCCAGCTGTCTGAAACCCTTTGATCTCCTTTTCTACCATTTCTTCTTGACAAATAATATTCATCATGGGCTTAAGGCCCATCTCCTCCAGGAAAGAGGTCCTGGCTAAGCCCTCTGAGCTTGGTTTGCTTCCCCTTTTATCATTTCTGTGATATTATCATGCACTTGATATGCCCACTAATTGCTCATGGCAGGCACAACATTAGTTCATTTCATCTCCACCATACTCGTCCATTCCCTCATCGCCTATTCATTAAGCATCTACTGTGTTTCAAGAACTGTCCTATGCTACAGGGATAGACAGGCTAGCAATGACAGATTTGTTCTCAAGGAGTTTATAAGAGAGATAGAGGTTCACCAAATAATTCCAGAAATATATAAATACAAGTTGAGATAAGTGCTTTAAAGGAAAGAAATATGGTGTCATGAAAGGAGATAACAGAAGAATTGCACCCAGATTGGGGGTATCAGGAAAGGGTGCACCGAGGAACTGAAATCTGAGCTGAGCTCCATGGAAGTCAGTAGAAAGGTCTGGACTGTTAGCTGTTGGCCAAAAAGCTTTCCCTGCTCCTGAGCAGATACATAATGGATGCTTGGTGAAGCAATGATTCAGCCGCTCTGAGTTACAGCTGTCGGCTTTGCCAGTTGGGTCTTCTTTGCGCTCAAGCTTACACTCCAAACATTCCCTGTGCCCTCAACTCATTTGTCCTCTGCCCTGAGGACAATACCTGTGTGCTCCCCTGGATGAGAATGTAGGAGGATAAGAATGGTATTTTGTTAAAAGGAATTTTTTCCACCTTATGGGATGAGGAGCAAAGGATAATTCACAAAGTGTCAATTCATTCAAGGAATTATATCAAATCCCCAAAGCATTGCTTTACACATTCTAAATCAAGGGCCTGGCTTTTTAAACTGGGAACATACACTCTCTTGGCAAAAAAAAAAAAAAAAAAAGGAAAAAGAAAAAAGGAAAAAGTATGATTTATCACTCCAATCTTGCAGTCTATGTAATGCAGGCATTTCACTCCTGGGAATGAATAGTCCTGTTTGCCTCAGAGCAGACTGTAAATGTTTGATTCATGACCAGACAACTTGACTTTTAATGACCTTCAACTGTCTAAAATAAGTACAAAAATTTATGACCACCACACCAGGCAGCTAGACATCATTCCTCAGTACCCTAATAACATCCTCTATTACTCTGAAATTGTTCCTTTCATCCACTGACTTCAGAATAATCTTCTGGTATAAAATGGTGGGACTGACACACTGGGAAGTTGTTCCAGTTTAAAGTCTAGATATCCAAGTGACAGTCCCAGGAAGGACACGATAAACGGTATTTATTGCAATGTGAGTAGATATCACCCTTGTCTTCATCGGCAGAGAGGTGACTGTGGACAGTCAGCTGGAGGCAAGGCAGCTCCCCAGTGATGACTCCCTGGCAGGCTCTGACCTCTAGGGCTGGTTCTATCTCTGAGAGAGCTTCACTTGAGTAAATGCCTTCACCTCCTGCTGCACCGACGCCAGACTGTTCGGGTCTGTTTATAGTTCCAGCAGTGAGTTCAGCATGGTGAGTTCTACTCAACGATAGAGAAAACTCAGATTACAAGAGCCTACTTGTCTGAACAGATCCCAGGCGCCAGGATTCAGGCCCTGAACTCTGCTCTGGAAGGGCCCAAGAATCACTTGGAAGAAGATGGCAAATTAATACTGAAACCAAGCTGACCTCGGGTACGAGCCAGACTCTGGCAGGATACACACAGAGGCTATGGAGTTTTGCTGGATGAGGGGCAGCCGAGTTGCTGGGCTTGACCTCATGGCACATGGAACCCGGGAAAGGGGGGCTAACTGGAGACTTTTTGGTAGCTCTTTCCTTTTATGGGGCTCTGGGTAAAGTGAAAGAAGTGGGAAACCACACTCAGGCAAGCAGGGGAGGGATCGTGCCTGGCACGATCTGAGAAGGATCAGTCTGAGAAGGAGAAGCCCAAAGAGCTCCATGAGACGACACCTTCCAGAAGCCATGTGAAGGGAATGACTACCAACTGGTAGCTTGGCCTCCATGATAGTCAGACAAGTGGTGTCCACCTCAAAATGGAGGCTAAATCCCTAACGTTCTGGCATTTCAGTAGTTTTCAGTGCTACTTTAGCTCTCTGTTCTCCTCAGAAGAGGAAAGAACTGATCTCTGAGGGAACACCTGACTAGAAAAGCAGCCCCTTCTATCCTGCTTTAGGGCCAAAAAACAACAAACCCTCATGTTTTGGGGTCATACACAGAGGAAAGGAATAAAGCATTTTCTCTGAGATAGGTCAGTGAACGCTGCATTATGAAAATTGTAATAACTGTCAGTTATTGAGTGTTTACGATGACGAGGAACTGTGCTATATGCTTTACAAACATTATTCATTTCACCCTCAAAAATACCTCAGGGTGAAGAGGTCATCGTTATTCTTTTATAAGTAAGGAAATCAGAGCAATGAAAGGTTTATACATTGCTTAAGGTCACACAACAAGTAGCATCTGAACTCAGCACGGACTCCAGCTTCCCTACCCCGGAAACAGGAGCAACCTAAACTGTGCTTAGATTGCACGAGGGTCCCAAAGCTCACCTTATCCTCCCCTGTGTTTCAGGTACCATGAAGTGGGATGGATCCTGAAACAAAAGCACAGCTCAGGGTGTGCAGCAGGGGGGAGCTGCCAGGATAAACAAATGGTTTTAGTTTGATCCTTTAATCTGTGTCAATTTGGCCATTAAATGATTTTGATTCCCTATTAGACCTCACAAGATGCCAAGTGCATTTGACGATCAAGCTTCACGCAAACACCCATTGGTGTTGATGCTGCTGATGTACTAAAACTGTGCTTCTTAAAGTGGAGTCTCTGATCAGCAGCATCAGAAGCACCTGCTGACCAGTTAGAAATGCAAATTTTCTAGCCCCGCCCCCAGACCTGCAGGATCAGAAACTGCCCGGACAGGGCCCAGTAATCTGTCTGCTAACCAGCCTGACAGGTCACTGGACGCTCGCTCACGTGTGACAATCACTGCTCTACGGCATTAGAATCTAGCACTAATTGAATTCTTTTCTTTACATGAAAAACACTGGCTTTAAATTTTCTTTTTTCTTAAAAAAATTTTTTTTTACCTCATTTCCAAATCTTCATTCTCCTGTGGTACAAATTTGTACAAGGCAACATAGGTGTTCATCTGTAGTGGTTCTTTGGAAAGAGATCCCTGAAAGAGAAAATAATAGAAAACTGAGAGAAGGAAGGAGGAAAACGGAAACTAAGTAAGTGAATGCAATATAATTCTAGTGGAAGGAGTGAGTGTTAAAATATCTAACTATTATTCAGGCCTTGTTTCAACCATAGGTTTATCTTTAATTTCTTAAGTTTGATTTTATTAGAAACCAAAACCAATTATGGGGAAATCTGTCAGAAATAAGGACAAATGTCTTCAAATCAATTTTTTCTTTGCTACAGTTGTTCATGAAAGGTGACAGGCTTGGCCCCAAGAATGGAAATATTCGCGCTATAGAAATAGGGACATATGAATAGCAGTAAACATCTTTCACTTCCTAAAATTGACTTTTTATCAGTTAGCCTAAAATATGGTACCTAGCCTATCAAAGGGACACTGGTATAGTCAAGGGCAACTAGTTCATGCATGTTGTGAAAAAAGCATAGTGTTTGACATCAGAATGATTTAGTTTTTATCAAAGAATCACCATCTCCTGACCATGAAGCCTTGCAATAATGGTAATAAAAGCTACCATTTTTGATAACTTATTGTGCATGCCAGGTATTACGTTACATGCATTAGCATACTCACAACAGCCCCCAATTGTTGTCCCCAATTTATAGATTATCCAAGAGTCTTATAATGTTATATAAATATTACCCATTATTATTATGCAAATATGTCAATGCTATATAAATGTTTTCACTTTGTAATATATAATAAATACAAATTATATAATATACAAAATATAACAGCATAATATTACTATTATAAAATACAATATAATATATGTAATAGATACACATATCATTATTTAACATGTTATATATGTGCATATAAAATTACATATCTAATATATAATTGTATAAGGCAACATAGGTGTTTAAATATTATGTATTTATGTATTATGTATTTAAATTTATGTATTATGTATTCAAATACATAATATGATAAACATATACTATATAAGACATAAACAAAAGTTGTACACAACTTTGATTCACTCTGCTAGCCAAAGCTCAAGTACCTTAAGTTATATACTTCTGTCCTAGTCTATCCTGTTCTAATTATATATATAGATATAATTATATAGTATTATATATAAATGAGCATGAAATAAATATATACTTACATACTATAAAATATGGTCATAATAGTGTACAACACAATACTTATCCTTCTTACTTTTGATGCACTGTGATGCAGTTTTATGCTATCTATGCTATGGCACGTTTATGCTACATTATTCTTTTCTGTTCTATTCTACACTCTATTCTGTTCTGGGACCTACTAACTTGATTTCATAACTCACTTAGGTAGTGACCTGCAATGGGATCTAAGGACCCTGCCTGCTCTATCTTCTGTGACATTTGTGAAATGTCAGGAGGTTGGGCAAGGGGAGCTATTATGGCCTGTTACTCGTAGTCAGTTTAGACCCAGCAGGAAGACAGAGACCTTGCTGTAGATACTATTTAACTATTAGTTTACTATCCCAGCAGGAGGAGGGAAAGGCAACAGCTCAGCCAGTAAGAGACAGTCTTAGCTCAGCCAATGAAAAGCCGCCATACTTAGCGTTCCTAGTTTCCTCCAATGGACTTTGGACTTTTTGTTTTTATAGCATTCTCACCCAACTCCCCCCGCTCCCCCCCGCCTTTATAAAATACCCTTTCCCTCTTTTGTTTGGTGAGATTGCCAACGGTTTTGCCATAGCTTACTTGTCCCGCATTGACATTTTCTGCTGTTTCTGAATAAACCTGTATTTTGCTAGTAAAGCAATTTTTTAAGGTTAAAACAGCGATAAATACCTGGTGGTTTATGTTCTTTGCTTGGTGTTTGAAATCGTCAGTGCCATTTTCTGGATAAGTAAACACTGAGGGAGACAAGAAAAAGCAGGTGCTTCATGAATCCAGTCACTATGTTTTGGAATCATGCCTCGAAGATGTGGCTTCGTGTATTCCCTGTGCCGTAGCTTCTACTTTCCTCCTCATTGCCTTTTCCTCATCTCAGTGACACAGCTTTCATGTCATCTTCCCCGTGAGGCTTCCCCTGCCTCCCCACGTGGCATTCCGTACCGCCTTCTCTGCGTGCCCACACCCGTGTCCATGCCTCCAGCGACCATGCCTCCCCCTGAATACTTGGCAATTGTGTTCACAGCTTGGCCCTATTTGGCGGAGCGTTTCATTCATCTTTGAAACAATGTAATTTATCTGTTGAATGTACCAAATCATTTGTTAATGGAACAGTAGGTGAGGTATGGCCTAGTTGTATGTGAATAACCTTTTCCAAATACCAGATTCTTTTGTCTATTTTCGATATCTCGACTCCAGGTTCTTGGTATCTATATTCTATTTTGCACATTAAAGCTTTAGATTTTTTTTTTTTTTTTTTAAGATTTATTTATTTGAGAGATAGGAGGAAAGGGCAGAGGAAGAGGGAAAGAGAGAATCTTAAGCAGACTCCCCGCTGAGTGCAGAGCCCCATCTGGGGCTTGATCTCACCACCCTGAGGTCATGACCTTAGCCCAAATCGAGTTGGACGCTCAACTGAGTCATCCAGGTGCCCCTAAAGTTTTAATTTTGAACTTCAAAATATTTCCTCCATCTCTTATCATCAATGCATTGGGACCATTATTCAGAATAGAAAACAAATAATGGATTCTCATTTAGTTCGTTTTGAAACATGTAATTCTATTCCTTTTGCATTTAAGAAGCCACCCTGTGGTCTCAAATAAAGAACAAAGCTTCCCCAAATGGGCAGGAATTTTCACCATCCAGATGCCCGGCTGGGAGAGATCCCTGATGGGTATTGCAGGGGCTCTGCTTAACTTGTTCCATCAGCCACCTTTACCCCAGGGACCAATGTGACAGCCTTATTCTCACCACATATATCTGCCTCAAACAAAAATGTGGCAAGTGTTTCCAAGTTTGTATAATAGAGTTTTGGTGTCTAAATTAACCTACCAGTTAGATGACTTGATATTTAAAAAGAACACATTGCTGCTTTCTTCTTCCCTTTGGTCTCCCTTCAGATTGTAAGGAAGTATCAGTAAAGGGGGAGAAACACACCACAGAAAACTCTATAACCTATTTCAGTTACTGCATGGACATCTCCACTGTCCTTAAAATGACCTCAACAACTGGGATGCAGAAAACATGTTTCAGAACAAGAGCCTCTGTAAATGTACTGATGCTCAGTAAACATCTATTCTCTACAGTTTATAGTTCCAGAGCCTGGGCATGAAATCCATGATTCCTTGGAAGCCTAGGCATAAATATGCAGTCATTGGAGCAGCTCTGGTTTGTAGGTAAGTGGAAAATGATCCTATGGACCTTATCTGCCTCAATATCTGGATACTCACCTTACTAATTTGAACGGAGTAGAAGCCAACGATACTCTTCATTGGTATTATGTGATTTCCTAAGAGCTTGGTGTAAATATTTGATCCCATAAGAATAAAATTGGATAGTTCTAAAAGAATACTGAGAATCTGCAGGAAAAATGCAGAGAATGTTCCTAGAAAATTCTTGATTGGAGTTAAAAATGGAGACTTCATAGGCTACATATCAGTTTGAACTGATTTTGCAATTTTGCAGTTTCACAATATTTTAAGCTTTTTATTGAATATCCATTAGCCGTCTGGTTCAAAATGTGTACTATTTTTGTGAGCTATGCTGAAAATTATTTGAAGTGACCCCCAAATGTATTTTTAACTATATGACTGAAAGCAGACCACTGCAAAAAAAAAAAAAAAAAAAAAAAGATTTAAAAACCCATTCCTATGGGCCGTTTCTAACACTTTGATTTGAGGGGAAAAGAATAAAGAAAGGTAACTATTTTACTACAAATATATCATATACTCTTTTATGTTTGGTGCTTTAAATTTGTTTTATTAAAAATAATCTGGTTACTGATATCACCCAGAAGAAGTACTCAAAGAATATATCCATTATGCAGACATACTTTCTAAAGTTATGGAAGTAAATGAATCTAAATTTAGTTTCTGCCACATCCTCAAAGGACATTCCTTTTTTCCTTTTTCATATTCTTTCTCTTTCACTTGTAGTCCCGTGAGCACCACAGGACCTGTGTCCTGTGAGGACCACAGCTTTGTTTTCCAATGAGATGGTTATTTGGTTTTTCTTCTTCAAGCTGGTAATGTGCAAGTAATGTTACTTGCTTATCTAACACAAAAAAAGATTTGCGTCACTGAACTAACTCTAACTTGGTAATTATGAATTACTTTAAAAAAATAATTATTGGGGGTGCCTGGGTGGCTCAGTAGGTTAGGCAGCTGCTTTTGGCTGAGGTCATGATCCCAGAGTTCCGGGATGGAGCGCCACATCAGGCTCCCCCCTCAGCAAGGGCATCTGCTTCTTCCTCTATCCCTACCCCAGGTTGTGCTCTCTCTCTTTCTCACTCTCTTTCTCTCAAATAAATAAAATCTTTTAAAAAATTATCAGATTCAGTATACTAACATTCTGTTTCAGATTCCTGCATCCATGTTCAGGATGGAGACTAGCCAGTGATTTTCCTTTCTTAAGCTGCCTTCAGTTGGTTTTGAGGTATTAGACTAGCCTCATAAACTAAGTTAAAGAATGTAGTGGCCTTTCTTCCCTGCAACTTTTTCATTTTCTTGAAAGAGCTTACATAATCTGGAAATTTCCATACCTTAAATGTTTGGTTGATTTTACTTATAAAGTTGTCTGGGTCTGGTATTTTTGCTGTGCAAAATTTGAGATACTGATTCAGTTTCTATCATGACTAGAAGCAAATTCAAATTCTCAGATTTTCTATTTCTTCCTGAGTCAGATTTTGGTCATTGATATTTTTCTTGGTATGTGCCCATTCAAAAAAAAAGTCTTAAAATTTATTGACATGAAGTTGGTTATGAGATTCTTTTATTTTCCTTTCAATTGCTGTTATAGTCATCCTTTTTCATTACTACCTTTTGCTTCATCTCCTTTATTCTTAAAAATACTGTTAGTGATCGTAGGGGTGCCTGGGTAGCTCAGTTGCTTCAGTGACCCTACTCTTGAATTCGGCTTGGGTCATGATCTCAGGGTCATGAGATCGAGCCCCTTTTTGGGCTCTGGGCTGGATGTGGATCCTGCTTAAGATTCTTTCTCTCCCTGCTCGTGCTCTCTCTCTCTCTCTCAAAAAAAAAAAATTCTTAGTGATTTTGAATTTTCTTTCTTTCTTTTCCTTATTTTAATAGATTTATTTATGAGAGAGAGAGCACACTCATGTGAGCAGGGGAGGGCAGAGGGGGAGGAAATCTTCAAGCAGACTCTGCACTGAGTGCAGAGCCTGACATGGGGCTCAATCTCAGGACTCTGAGACCATGACCTGAGCCAAAACCAAGAGTGAGGCTTAACTGACTGAGTCACCCAGGCGATCCTTCTTTTAAGGATCATTCTTAGGATTGATTGACCTATCTTTGTCATTTGATAATTTCTGCTCTTACCTTTTTATTGCCTTCCTACTGCTTTTTGGGGGCTTATTCTATTTCTCTTTTCTGACTTCTCAAATATGATGCTTAGGTTATTACTTTTGAGCCTTTTTATTTTTTAATAGAATAATTTTATTTATTTTTTAAAGACTTTATTTATTTATTTGAGAGAGAGAGAGCACATGTGCTTGAGCAGGGGGAGGGGCAGAGGAAGATGGAGAAGCAGACTCCTGGCTCAGTGGGAAGCCTGATGCGGGGCTTGATCCCAGGACCCCAAGATCATGACTTGAGCCAAAGTCAGATGCTCAACAGATTAAGCCAGCCAGGTGCCCATAGAATACTTTTAAAGCAAAATCTTCTAGTCGCAATTTAGCTACATCCCACAAATTTTGATATGTAGTGTTTTCATTATGACTTATTTTAAGTATATTCCAATTTTCATTATATTCTTTTTTGACACATGAGCTTTTCCAGTGTATGTTTTAATTTCCAAAATGATGGGTTCTCCTCTATCTTTTGGTGATTGGTTTTGATCTTATTTGCATTATAGTCAGAAAGGTGTGTTCTCTATAATATTAACTCTGTGAAAATTTATGACGCTTGCCTTATGGTCTAGCAGGTGATTAATTTTTTAAATTATTCTGTGTCCTTAAAAAGAATGTGAATTCTCCATTTGTTAGAGTCAATTAGACTAGGATTGTCAAATGTGTCTTCAGATCCTCTAAATCCTGAATCTTTTTATGCATCTGCTTTGCTAATAACTTCATACGCAAGTAAAACCTCTCACTATGAAGGGGAATGTCAATTTCCCTAATACTTCTGTCAATTGTTCCTTGAGTTCCTGTCACTTTGAGGCTATATAATAAGCAGACACAAGTTTAGAATTCATATCTTTTGTTGAAGTGGCCATGATCATGTAATGATGCTTTTTTCCTCTAGTAATGCTTTTCCGATTTTAATGTTAATTTTTTTCATACATTAGTACAGCTATACAATCTTTCTTTTGCCTTTTAAAATATACGTATTTTTTTTACTTTTAAACTTTCTACATCCTTATGTTTTAGATTGTTATAAGTAGTCATTTAAACAATCCAGTGTGTAAAGCTCTTTTATCTAGGGCTTAGTTGATTTATATTAATTTTGATTACTGATAAATTGGGACTCTCTTCTAGCATTTTATTTTGTATTTTCTATTTGTCTCAAATTTCCCATGCTTTTTCTTCTACTTCTGCACCCTCTCCCCTTTCTTCCTTTAAGGTTATAAGGTTAAATCTATTTTTTAAAAATCTTCAAGGGGCTATTCTAAAATTTTTATGAGGTATATTTAACTTAATAAAATCTAAAGTGAAAGAATATCTTTAATTTCTTTCCAATTAATATGAGAACCTTTGAATGCCCATTTCTTACTTAAATATCCAGTATTTCAGTTAGTGTTTTAGTAACAACTTTTTGCTAACATCATTATCTTTTTATGTAACCAATGTTCACTTGGTTCTTTCTTCGGGCTTTATTCCTTGCTTCTCGATCCTTCCTTTGAGGTCACATTTTCCTCTCTGAACTACATCATTTCGAAATTTCTTGAGTGGCTCTTTCTTCACTGCACTGTAGACACAGTGTTTGAATATACGTTCTTGAAAGAGTCTTGCTTCTGCTCCATTTACAGTTGTATCTTAAGAGTTATTTTTCTTTTGGATTACTGAAGGTATTTTTCAAGGTATTTACTTGGCTCTGTTGTCACTTACAAGAAAGAGTTGTCTGTCTAGTTTTCATTCCTCTGCAGGTAATCTGTCTTTCATTCTGCATTTAACATTTGTAACTCTGCAGTTTTGCAAAGATGGGTCTAAGTATAAATTTCTGAATTTGAGGAATGGTGTCTTTCATCAATTTTGAAACATATTAGCCACTATCTTCTTGAATATTGTCTCTCCCCTATTCTCTCATTATGTACCTTTTAAGTGTCAATTAGATGCATGCTGGACTTTCCTGCTCATCTTCTGTGTCTCTTTCACCGTCATGAATTCTTTCGCTTTGTCTCCCTGGCTCTACTGTAAGAAATTTCTTTGCCTGTGTATTCCATGCCACTAATAATCTCTTCAGCTATATCCAATATGCTATTAAATCCAACAATCAAATTTTTTTCTTCTTCATTTTTAAAGATTTTATTTGTTTGACAGAGAGAGAGACACACACACAGAGAGAGGGAACACAAGCAGGGGGAGTGGGAGAGAGAGGAGTAGGCTTCCCGCTGAGCAGGGAGCCTGACTCGGGGCTCAATCCCAGGACCCTGGGATCATGACCTGAGCTGAAGGCAGATGCTTAAGGACCGAGCGGCATCCCTCTTCTTGTTTTTTTTTAATTTCTAAAAGTTCTGTTTGGTTTTCTTAAAATTTGCCTGTTCAACTTTGATAGTATCTTACTCTTCTGTTATATGTTCTAGACCATTTTTTTGTATCTTTAAATATATCTAACTATATGGTTAAATATTTCTTTATTTGATAATTCCAACATATACAGTCTCTGAAGTCTGACCATAAAATAGGTGATTTTTGGCTAATTCTTACACATGCTAGCTCATTTTCTCGTATATTTGGTGTATTTAAATGTTTAGCTTATGTCCTTTGAAAGTTCATTTGTGGAAATTTCTGAGGTCTCAGTTTAAATTCTCTTCCTTCAGAGGCCATTTGTATTACTTCTGCCAAATGCTTGTGCATTTATCCAGCTGGGCCGCTTTAAATAAATTAATCTAAAATTTTATATTATTTTACTTTGTCCACAGAGGTAATATGAATTCAGGCCCTAAACCCAAGTAAGAAGAATTTCTTCTGTCCTTTGCTTTCTCTTTTCCTTCCTTCCTGCTCCTATTTCATTTCTTTCTTTTCTTCCCAACTTGAGTTAAGACCAATATAACATTTTTCTTTACTAAATTCCTCTGCAGGACATTCATTTTTCCTAGTGGCACTAAGGGTGCCTTTTGGGGTATCATCATTTTCCCAAAGAGCCTCTTATTGTACCTATTTTTTTTTTTTGAAGATTTCATTTATTTATTTGACAGAGAGAGATCACAAGTAGGCAGAGAGGCAGGCAGAGAGAGAGGGGGAAGCAGGTTCCCGGCTGAGCAGAGAACCGGATGCGGGGCTCTATCCCAGGACCCTTAGATCATGCCCTGAGCTGAAGGCAGAGGCTTTAACCCACTGAGCCACCCAGGTGCCCCTCTCATCGTACCTATTACTCTGCCTGCTTGCCAGGTCTTACTCCCTACTGACCATACACGGGGCTTATTCTTCCCCTATTTGAGCCCCCAGGGATGTACAGAATAAACAATGGCTCTCACCTGTTTATGTCTCTGGATTCATGCTTTATTGTCATTTCTAGACTCCAAGGAATTGCCTTATTTTGGTGCCAGCTCAGCCATGCATTAACTGGAACTTTCTTTTTAATTCTTTTTCCCAGTGATTTTAGGTGTGCTAAAGTGGAAAAAAATTAAACATCCAGCCCTCCACAGAGCTGGAAGGAGAGTCCTCTATGCTTTTAAAAAGACCTTTACCTGCTTTAGATATGAGACATCTAGATACTAGGGTATCTGTCAAAGAAGGCATTAAAATATTTATTTCATTTTCTGGGTGACAAATCAAAATGTGAGATATAAAACCAATGCATGTTAAAGGCAAGGATAAATTTTCCAAATCTGAGCTTGCTTTTTTCCTTTCTGGGCAAAATTTCTTTGCTTCAGTGAAAAGTAAGGTATCATTGGGCTTTGTAATATTCTCCAGTGGATGTGATTAACCCAGTTCTTTTTGAAGAATATTTCTAGGAATTTGTCTTATGTTCTTTTCCCTCTGCTTCTCTTCCAGGAAAGTTATAACCACATAGAGTCATACTGAAATGCAATTACTGAAGGCAGCCGATAATGTCATTATTTTGCATTTTGAGCTGAAATAGGCTCCCTTTGCTCACCACATAGCTTCAGGTGGAGTTTCTGGCCAAAGGTGAAGACCACCAACTCTCCCCTCTATATTTCTGATGCATCCAAAAATAGTGTTGAAAACAACAACCAGAAACAGTCAGACCAGCCCAACATCTTTCATGAGAGAGAAAACAGAGACTGCACACTTGGTAAGAAAGAAAGGAGTAAGACCTGTATTCTCTTCCAAGGAGCCTTTGGAAATCTTCCTCAAGGATTTTGACATGACACCTGGCTGGCAGAAATAACGCCTGTCTGCACTGTGTAATTTTTAGAACATAAATGAAACATCATGCAGAACGGCTTGTGACCGGAAGCCAAGTGCTGCTTCTGAAAGGCCAGCACCCTCCATGCCATGACTGTAGGGAGACCGGTGGGAGCCTGGACACACAAGCAGGGTGTTTTCTCTGTGTTGTTTCCCAAATTGTGTGGACAGGGGATTAAATCCAATCACAAGAACATGTTTTGAAGCAAACTGCTGTATAATTAATCCCTCTAGCTTCCAAGGGTGCATTGTAAAGAAAGCTATTGCTGATCAAAGGAATAGTTAATAGATCCCTGAAACTTTATAGAGGTTTATTGGTTGCTAAGTTCTTTCAACAGATTTCTTTGAATTAGGCTCTAAAAAATGCCTCTTAACATAAAAGAAACAGCAAATATTCAACTTTGTGTCTTTGAGTGTATTACTTTGTGCCTCAGTTTCCTTATCCATACAGTGTGTGTTTGTGTGTGTATGTATGTGTTGTGTGTATTGGAAGGGAGGAGGTTGGACTAGATGACTTCTCATCTTGCTTCATGAACTTTAATAAGATTAATATGCAAACTCTGATTCTGCTGTTCTGGAAAGGCCTGAGGTTTTGCATTTCTAACAGCCTCTCTAGTGATGTCCAGGCGGCTGGCCCATGGGCCACACTTGAGAGTGGGGAGGCTGTATGTTGTGCCTCTGAGATTTAATACCTCATGATGGGTTTATTAGAAGCAAACATGCTTCACTTTGATGATTCCCAAATATAGCTCCCTCACATTATAAAAACTTATCGAAGACCACTTTTCGGGTAAAGAAATCTCCAGGGCAAACAGAGACCTTAACTCCTAAGGAAGAGGCGAGCAAGAGCACCAATACTGCTGGCCAGGATGCCTGAGGCAGGGAGGTGAGTGGTGGGCACATGCCGGGAATGATTTTGAAGAGCAGAAAGTAAGATTTACTGACAGATCGGCTACAAGACGTGAAAAGAAGGGGGAGTCAAGTCTGATGCCAAAAGTTCTGACCTAGAGTAAGACCGACTAGCAGAACAGAGCTCCTCTTTACTGAGCAGGGACAAGGGAGGAGAGCCAGTTGGGGTGGGTGGGCGGCTGAGCAAATCAAGAGTCTAGTTTGGGTGTGTTAACGTCACGATGCCTACTCCCCATTCAGATGGCTGTGTCCAGTGGGCGGCAGGCATCTGGAGGCAGCAAAGGGGCCTCAAGTTTCAGAGTCCTCAAAGTATGGAGAGTATCCACATTCATTATTTCATTGAATGATCACAACACCTTATGGATTCTGTATGATCACTATCCTTCATTTCAGAGATGAGGAGATTGATGCTGAGAGACCAAGGTCACTGCTTTGAGGCCACGCGACCACCGAGGGAAGTCCAGTGGTCAGCCTCCAGAGCAAGCAGGGGCTGAGGACCAAATATGTCGGTGCAGTTAGTCATGAGCTGACCATCAGCAATTGGGTGAGACATTCAGGGAAGGGTGCAGACAGAAGTCAGACTCAGAGGACAGCACAGATGACCACACTTGAAGTGTCAACATGAAGGTCTGGTTTTTAATACCCAGGTCTGGTGAGTTCGTGCTCAGATGCTAAAGAATTCTGACCAAACTCAGTTGCTGTATGTGCGGTGCTAGACAGACTTGGGCTGGGGGGTCCTGCAGCATTATGGCCCTGCTGTGAGGTCCCCCTGGCAGCTGGCACGCTGATTCGTCTCTCTAATGGCACTGCGAAGTGCTCAGTGAATGTTTGCATTGATCTGAAAGTGCAGCTTTCCCCAGATGATGCCAAAGAATCCTCCGCCTAGCAGTGTGCTCTAGCAGATGTGAGTGGGCTTGGCAAGGGGGGCCTGGGTGAACATTGATGCTTATTTAGGAAGGAGAATCACAGAGGATTCTCATGAGGGAATCACAGAGACACCGTCCCGACTAGAGAAGACACATAAATGAACTCCTAGAGCTAAGGAAATGGAAGAGATCCCTTATAAGACAGTTGCTGCAAAAGCAGCTCTGGGGTACTGAATGCAGACCTTCTGCTTCCAGTCTGGAAAGGGCAGAGGCGACCAGTCAAGTGGAAAATCCACCAAAGGTGCCACATCCCCATGCTTCTCACACAGGGATAACTTCTGCCAGGAGAACGCATTCAGCCCAGGTCAACAACGTGAATTGGAACCCGCAACTTGGTTAGGTTATGAGCGGACCTGAGGGCAGCCTGGTGACTCGTATACTCTGCTGGTCATAGTAAATACTTCATAAATGCCTTTTTCATAAATGAGTGGAGATTAAGTAGTTGCTGACGTCAGAGAGGCTCGGCAAGATTCCTCCATAAGGGGCTGGTTGTTTCTTTAAACTCTGGTTTAAGAGGTTATTCTTTCTTAACGTTAGCAAGCAACAGTGTGTAGTTAGCATTCAATAAAAAGTCTAGAAATTATTGTAACAAGGGCCTAAGCTTTTAGAAAATTAAATAATATTAGGAAAGAGCATTTGGCTCGATCATACAGATCAGTTTTTGAGTGTCAGTTACCTGTGCCGGGGAGGAGCCCTGTGGGAGGAGCTCTGTGGGAGGACTCACAGTGGGAGGCCCTTACTTACCTGGACCACCACCCACCTGCTCTGGGGGTACTTCAGCTGTAGTGGGGAGTGGCTTCTTTCCAGAATGGTTTGCTAATCTAATGTAGGTCAGTGAGGGCAATGATGTATTAACAAAAAGGTCCAGAAGTGACTCCTAGACCCCAGTGTAGCTAAGTCCATAAGGGATGAGAACTCAGGCAATGTTGCCATCAAATCAGGGAGATCCACCAGGAATTAGGCCCAGTTTCCCTCCAGAATATTGAACACTTGCTCAGACTGAATTCCAGAGCTAGCAGAGAAAGAAAGGAACTGGAAGTCAGCTCTCCCTGGCCGCGGACTGGGGTGGGCAGGGCCCTTCAGGTCCCTGCTGGGGTGATGGTCCCATCGCCCATTGCCAGCAGGGACCATCCCTGCGGGTCCCTCCCCACTCGCTCACTCACCACTGCCGCTGCACTTCCGTGGGTCATATTTGCCTCCTGGCCCATCAGCTTCTTCGGGAACCTCCACGAGATCTGAAGTCTTAGAGAAAACAGGGAACGACACAGGATGAGCAAAATCCTTTCAGTGGGCCCACTGAGCAGAGAAATTCGGCGTCAGAAGAGGTATTAAGGTAGAATTTGCCTGACATCGTCTGAGGAACCCAATCGCTGCTCTCTGGTCTGTCGGGCCAACTTCAGAGAGGCTGCGTGCTCTCTCGTGGGGGCTGCAGCTCCCTTCCGGTGTGTCTGCAGGCTCAGGGGGTGGCAGAGGGCACATGGGAGGCACTCAGTGAGTGTGGAATGAATTCCTAGGTGCACAGGTCATAGTCAGGCTTCTTCCCAGGAAGACACAACAGAGAGAAATCAGAATTCCTGCCCATGCCTTGTCATGTCAAATTCTCACTAACACTAGAGCTCTTTTAGAGGTGAGTTTTAAATATAGATGGTCCCTCAGCATAATCTCCTCCAGTCCCATCCATGTCGATACAAATGGTGGATATTCATCCTTTTTGATGGCTGAGTAATATTTCATTGCATATATGGACCACAGCTTCTTTATCCATTTGTCTGTTGAAGGGCATCTTGGCTCTTTCCACGGTTTGGCGATTGTGGACATTGTTGCTATGTACATATGGCCCTTCTTTTCATTACATCTGTATCTTTGGGGTAAATACCCAGTAGTGAAATTGCAGGGTCATAGGGTACCTTTTAATTTTTTGAGAAATCTCCACACTGTTTTCCAAAGTGGCCGCACCAGCTTATATTCCCACCAACAGTGTAAGAGAGTTTCCCTTTCTCCACATCCTCTCCAACATTTGTTGTTTCCTGTCTTGTTAATCTTTGCCATTCTAACTGGTGTAAGGTGAAGGAAAGGAAAAGCGAATTGGGGGAAATCGGAGGGGGAGACGAACCATGAGAGACTGTGGACTCTGAGAAACAAACTGAGGGTTTTAGAGGGGAGGGGTGTGGAGGGATGGGTGAGCCTGGTGATGGGTATTAAGGAGGGCACGGATTGCATGGAGTACTGGGTGTTATACGCAAACAATGAATCATGGAACACTACATCAAAAACTAATGATGTGGGGTGCCTGGGTGGCTCAGTGGGTTAAAGTCTCTGCCGTCGGCTCAGGTCATGATCTCAGGGTCCTGGGATCGAGCCCCACATCGGGCTCTCTATTCAGCAGGGAGCCTGCTTCCCCCTCTCTCTGCCTGCCTCTTTGCCTACTTGTGATCTCTCTGTCAAATAAATAAATAAAATCTTAAAAAAAAACTAATGATGTACTGTATGGTGACTAACATAACATAATAAAAATAAATAAATAAATATAGACGGACCCCTTATGACGGTTTTTTGATTTTTTGACTTTACAATATGCATTCAGTAAAAGCTACATCAAATTTTGAATTTGGATCTTTTCCCGGGAGTTATGTGGGAGTTTATCCCCAGAGGATGCTGAGTGGCGCCGGGGGCTCTGGGTCAGCCCCGTGATTACGAGGGTGGACGAACGGTGCGCTGACAACCCTTCTGTGCCCACGAAGCCTTTGTTTGTCACTTTCAGCGCAGTTTCAATCCATTCCATGAGCGAGTCAACACTTCGTTATCAAATAGGCTTTTTGCTAGATGATTCTGAGCACATTCGAGTTAGGCCAGGCTAAGCTACGATGTTCGGGAGGTCAGCTGTAGTGAACGCATTTTTGACTCAGGATGGTTTCAATTTACGATGAGTTTATCAGGATGTAACCCCATTACAAGTTTAGGAAGACTTGTATTAGTTATAGAGAGCAAGATGCAGCATTGAGGGACTCATTACCTAGGTATGAGTTAATTGCCGTTTCCCCAGCTGCAAAATTATTTACGTAATACTTACTCTGTCTTTTCTTTTAACAGGAGAAAAGCCATAGCCAATCTTCTGCTTCGGTTACAGAAATAACAACGACATCACTCTAAATGGCTGATGGTTACTGATCATTTATCAGGTGCTGTTTTAGGCACGATATATGTACCCGTTTATTCTTCACAGTAATCCTATGACAGACCTACTTTTCAGAGAGGAATGTGGAGCCCAGGGAGAAATCAGTAGTCCTTCTCGAGGTCCCACAGCCACCAAGTGCCAGAGCTGGGGTTTGAACCTCCGGCATTGTCTCCAGAGCTCATGTACCTGAGCTTCTTCCCGTGGTGTGCTGGAGGGGCTCACGTGTGCTGGTGAGAGCCTTGAGGGCCTTCACATTGGGAGAGTGAAACAGGGAGAGTGAAACAGGCCTGCGTGGGACTATTTACACCACGGAAATTGACAAATGCTGCAGGTCACGGTTGGCCCCAGCTGGTGGTTAAACATTTATCAACACACCGCTGATTGCCTCTATCAAACAGCCAGATGCCCCGGCTTTCAACTGCCTGGTTCCTGTCTCTTTGGAAGAGGAATTTAGGGGGCCTCAGAAGAGGGTCACATTTTTTTTTTTTTTAAGATTTTATTTATTTATTTGACAGAGAGCGAGAGAGGGAACATAAGCAGCGGGAGTGGGAGAGGGAGAAGCAGGCTTCCTGCCAAGCAGAGAGCTTGATGTGGGGCTCGATCCTAGGACCCTGGGATCATGACCTGAGCTGAAGGCAGAAGCTTAATGACTGAAAAACCCAGGCGCCCCATGGGCACATTTTGAAAACAATTTGTTTATATCTTATTTCAGAGGAACAAGTTTGCCTTCCCAGCCCTCCAGCCCTCCCAGTCGGCACGGAGCACATTAGCACCACCCTCGAGAGACTGCTTTTTGTTATAATCCGGCTTTAAGAGTTCCCCAGCCATTCTCACTTTCATGACACATCAGAAAGAAGAAAAAAAGTAAATGTCACAGGGTCTCTAAGTCACTTTTACCCTGCTCCTTTGAAGCTCACTATTTCTAAACAAAAGTTGCTATTATTATGTTAATTGAATCTTAGGAAACAGAAGATTATTCCCAAACTGGTCAACCTACTCCCAGAAAGTTTTTGAATTTGGTTTCTGCTGGCCTTCCCAAAGCCATCCAGCCTTTTATATTCCAGAATATTTGAAAACACATTAAAAGAAACCTAACGAATTAGAAACAGCCAGGCAGTGACTTCCCGACAACATAAAGCCAATGACCTGACAGCCCTGGAAGAAAATAAACGTGTGGGACAGACAGAGTTTGCTCTGTGGGAATATGTTAGCTTTGGGACACAACGAAACTGCAAGAATGGCAAGTGGCTGAAGTTCATTACCATCTGACCCTGCAGGAAGGAAGCAAAATCATTTTAAAGTACAATCAATTGTTTCTGTTTTCTTCATTGACTCTGGGGAAAGAGTGAAGTGACAGATATTTAAGGACAATTTGATTTGTCTTTGTCTCCCCGCAGCCCTGAGAACAATACCTTCACAGGGCACAATTCCGAGAATAGTTACTGATAGAACCAGTGTCAGGAAGTTTAAATGGATTGTGATGAATGGATACCTTATTGACATTCAGAAAACCGCATCTTCTGCCCAGAGAACCAGTCTGTAGGGGCCAGACTTGGCTAGAAACAAAACCATTTCAGACAGAAAAGCAAACTTTGTCTCTCTGACGTTCTTGCTACTTCTACCTCGAGAACAAACCGTGGAGGCTAACCCGGTCATTGCCTGCGGCGGAGGGTCTGAGGACGTCTCCTCATCAAGGGGTCAGCACAGCCCAGGACGCAGGGGCAGCTCTCTGCTGCCGGGGTGGGTACCTCGGGGCCATTCCCGGGGACCCCCCTCTCCGCTCTTGCCTCTCTAGCTGGCTTTCATTGGCCTTTCCACGAAGGCTGGCCTCAGACGAGCATGGGAGATGCAGGCCCTGGGAGTGGATGAGGGTATATACCAGCTCTCCCCAGCGACATGAGAAAGGCCCATTCGGCATGCAGGGCAAGTAACCAGAGCAGTTTGTGTTTTTGTTTGGGGCAGGAAGTCTTGATTCGTAAGAAGTGATGGCTACAGGCTGACAGCCAGCTCTGTGTGGCCCTGGGGAAAGCGATGACCCTCCTCACGCTCCTATGGAACAAGACGTAACGTGGTAGGTGGGGTTAAGGACATGATCTACAGATGACAGGTTCTCAAACTTTAGGTGGGTGTCAGAATTGCCTGGAGGGCTAATCAAGCACACAGACACCGGACTTGTTGTAGTAGGACAGGGCCTTGAGCTCTCTGTTTTTACAAAGCCCTTCCGTGGATCCAAATCCCCACCAGCGTCTGAGAATCACTGGTATAAAACAACAGAAAGAAGAAAGGAACCAAGAGTCCTTAGGTTTCAGCAGCTTCATCTAGTTGGAGAGGAAACTAGAGGAGAGAGAGAGAAAAGTGAAACACAAAAGTGAAAAATACCAAGCAATCTGCAAATCACTATGATTGATGAATTGGTTGCCATGGATGCCCAGGGAAGGGATACCCCAACCCAGACCCAGAAGAAAGATGTATAGAGGTAGAAACAAGATGGGGGCAAGGCCCAGCCACCGGGCAGAATATGGCAGTCCAGAGAGCTACAAAGTGTACATGGAATTGGGGGCAGGAGCATCGAAAGATCAGGTCGATTTTGAGGGTTCTGAAGTCAGTCTTTAAGACTGTTACTTTTTCCTCACACTTCGAGCACTTCTTGAGCACCCACGAGGTGCCAGGCCCTGGTATAAGGAGATGAATAGGGAACAGGGCTCTGCTGTATAGTCGCTCAGTATCTAGTTCAGGAAAGAGAGGCAAAAGCAGAAAATTACATTGTAATCATCTCTATCCTATAAGAAAGGGATTTTTTGAAGGCCTGTGGGAGGGGCAACTCGTCGTGCTTGGGGGAGTCTAGTAGTCTTCCTGGTTTGTGTAAAAGCCAAGCTGGTCTTAAAGAACATCAACTAGGGGAACAGCATGTCCTGAGGTATGAAGATGCCAAAAGTTTGGCGTGTTCAAGGGAAGGTGGGTCTTCAGGGCAGTGACTGGCCTCCCACGCCGTGCTACAGTTCACGTGTCGTCTTTTGGGCATAAGCAAGTCAATACAGTGTTTTGATTTGGAAAACTGCACAAGGTCTTTCTTTAAAAGATGGTAAATCTGGAGGTATTGATAAGAGTGGACTCAAAAGGAAGAGGGGAATGCAGCTACTCCTTTGAAATGATCTAGGTGAGAGATGATGAGATTCAGACCTCTAGCACTGGGGATGAAGACAAAGGGCGCTTTTGATACGTATTTCTGAGTTTTGAGTTAGAGGGCCCAATCACCAGTGGAGCATGATTTGAGCTTGGACCTGCTGATTTGGAGATATCTGTAGGACTTATCTGGAGGTTAGGACTAGAAGTATCTCAGGAGTCATCAGCTTGGACATGGCGGCTGGACCAGAGGAATGTGAATGAGATAACCATGAAGAACCATTAGCACAGGAAGGCCAAGCCAAAGCAGAGCCCTGGGAACGTCCCTGACTTACGGAGTGACTGGAGGACACATGAGAGGAGACAGGCTGAGCAGGACAGCAGGGTGGAACCCTGGAGTGAGTCCAGCCTCTTACAGAGCCCAAGAATAGGCCCCATTTAAGGAATGGCCGGGGAAATGTCCTTCTCAGAGAATGTATTTACCTAATGGATTACGCCCTTGTTTCACTTCCTCATAACTCAGATTCAAAGAAGACCCAGCCAAGGCTAAATGCTTAATGAAAATAAAACATCAGCAACTTCCATTTATTGAATGCCAGGCTCTGTGCTAGAAATTTTACTTATACTCTTATTGTCATCCAGCCAGTGTCACCAGAACCAGCATTATCATTGGGACTGTCAATTTGATGAATAGCCTCCCTAGGGAGATCACCAGGATCGGGGACCTTAAAATGTCCCAACTTATACCTGCACTGCTTTGAGGGCAATGTCTACTGAAACATTTTCGCTCTTTACTCTAAAATCCTGCAGCGCTCCTATGACATAGCTCTTATAATACTTGTAACATGTATCTGATGTTCCGATTCTTAATACAAATAGTACAAGACGGCCAAATAATGTCGTCACCATCTGCTTTGTGCTCTATCGCTTTGGTCTTCTGAAATAAGTGGTGAATTCGGAGGGTAAGGAGTCATGTCCTCTCCTTCTTCCGTGTCCTCTATGCTAGTGGACTGTAGGCCCTTAATTCATGTTTGCTAACTGAGTAAAAGAGAGTAAAATTGACATCACTTTTAGGGTCAGCAAGGAATAAGATACCACAAGTTTTGGTTCTTCCTTCTTAGAAGTTGGTGAGATGCATGAAGAACAGGGCTTTTGGTGAGTGTAAAGGTGACCTCTTGCGGCGTCTGCCTTCAGCTCAGGTCATGATCTCAGGGTCCTGGGATCGAGAGCCCCACATCGGGCTCCCTGCTCAGGGGGAGTCTGTCTCTCCCTGCCCCCTGCTCATGCTGTCTCTCTCTCTCAAATAAATAAATAAAATCTTAAAAAAAAAAAAGGTGGCATGTAGGAAAGCAATGGGACATCAATCAGAAGACATTCAAACCTACCTACTCACCCACCTGACCTACACAGCCACCCACAGCTCATAATCTCGGTTATCCTGTGGACTGACCTGCACCCGTTGAGGGAGCTGCTTCCACTCAGCCCGAGAACCCCTCCGATGGGTTTGCACCCTCCCCCTTCTCCCATGATCCACCTTAATCACTTGATGTTGACAGAACCCAGCTGGGCAGACCGCCTGGCAGCTCATCTGTGCCTTGACCTGAAATCCCATTTTAATAGGGGTGGCAACAAAGGAACCAGGATGGCTGTGAGCCATCCTAGTTGGCAACATTGGCTGGAAGGTCCTTGTCTCTGCAGGAGGGATGGTGGCCTTCAGCATGAGTGGCAGAGTCGTGTGGCATCTTGGGGCATTTATAGAAATTCTGGTTGGGACCACCAGAGATAGAATGATGACAGCATGTCACGGAGAGCCACAGGCAGTCATTTTAGACCAAATAAAATGTGGGAGAGGTGTCTGGGAGGGTGAGTGTCCCTTGGAAACAGGCCCTGCTAAGTCACCAGTCCGGTGCCTCTGGGGAGAGGGGGCAGCTTTTGTGTGAAACCAAGGGGAGTATCTGGTCTCTGAGAGAAAAGACAGAAAATGTGAGAAAGAGCTGTATTCTTGAACTGGCATGTAGCCGGAAGGAGAACTGGCCACAGCTGGGACTTCCCGGCTTCTGCCACTGTTTGGGTGAAACCTTTCTGTGTTGACTGCCACGCTGTCGAATACTTGTGGGAGGGGAGGGAGGGAGAGGACATGGAGAGTTGAGGCGCATGAGGCCAAGAACCTGGTCTTTGAGGACGAAAGTACAATGATCCCTGGGTGTTGGCCACAAACAGGAAGTTAACCTTCAGTGGCCCAAGGTACCTGGGATTTCCCTTCAGAGGCTGCCTGACTCCCAAAGACCTGTCCTCGTGATGCATTTATGGGGAACCCCTTGTGCTGTGGTGCCTGGGCTCTGCCCTCCCCAGAGCACTGCAGGTGGACTGAGGGAGGAAGAGGATAATTACAGAAGTTCTGTGAGGTGATTCACAGCCACTGCCGGAGCTGCCCTTCTTCGTCCTCTGGGCCAGGGAGGTCCCGAAGCGGAGGGTCTCATAGACAGGGTCCACCTTATTGCCACAGGCTGCAACGGAAGAGAAAGGTCATCTTAGTGACGGGTTTCCTCCACTCACCATCAGGAAGGCAGCCAAGCATTTATCACACCTCCTGGGTCAACAGCACTTGAGAAGAAGGTTCTGTGCCACAGACTCACTACGAACCCCTGGGAAAAAAGGAGCTGTGTGTGGTCAAGCTTACCAGGCAGATGGACCCCCCACAATATGTGCCCATTAACCAGGTCCTTCCGGTGCACCCACCACACACCCAGATCTCTCTGCTCCCAGACGCCTCCTGATTTATTGGTTTTCCTCTTTTGTTATCCATCCTCAGGACTCCAATATCAAGGTTCTGCCCGGACACAAGCTTTATTTCCCCTAGTGTGAGGTTCTGCTCTCCAAGGCAAGAGGCCTTGAATGAGACTCAAAGTTTGCTGTGGGACACAAGTGTTTTTGAAAGAATTTGACATTACCAGGACTCGTGACTTTCTGTTTAAAAGCTTTCTAGTTTAAAACTTGCCCCCCCCCCAAAGGCAAAAAGAGACGTAGAGATTCTCAGAGAGAGAAAAAAATAGAAGTAAACTGAAAGATATTGTTAAAGAATAAATTGAAGCCAGAAATATCTATAAATATAATACATTTTTTTGTCCTCATTAAAGAAAAACTGATATTCACAAAGTTCCTTCCAAGCATCGGTCTATAATTTACATTTATTTTTTTGCAATAATTAGGAAAAGCATCTTTTGCTTATAGGGTCTTATAGGGTCTGACAGGTCGAGTAACTTGTCCACACACATGGTTAGTAGGTCAGCGGGGAAGCTGGGCTCCGAGCTGGGTCTGTGGGATGCTAGGCTCCAAGTTCTTCCCACTCTGCCATGCTGCTGATGGTTGGAATAGCATATCAGCAGCCTTTGGGACTTGGGTGTTTTTCAAGCTTCATCAGGGAGAGGAGAATTTGCTCCTCATATGTCCTCTCCAGCAAAGCAAACAAGCATAACACAATCAGCCACCAGACAGACACGCAAACATACCCTGCTGGGTCTGCAGTCCCAAGACAGCAATAGCCATTAAGGCTGACATTGCTGCTCAAAACCCAGCTCAACCCATCAGCGTCCCAACTCACCGATGGGCATAACTTCTTTAATGCATCCAAACTGTTCATGAATGAGCAAGGGGGAGCTGTAGTAACGCCGAAACCCCTTTGGCTAGAGAGAGAATGAGAAAGAGAAAGGCTTAATGTCACGGAGGAGATGGAGAAAACCACACAAGAACTCTGAAAATCATATCAGCTGGTTTCTCCAGGGGGCACCCCTCTGTTGCCCTTGAAGATGCTGGCTTGTCCTTGAATTTATCCCTGGGTGGGAGGGATAGGACGGGAGGTACAGGTGGCAAGCCCCAGCCCTGCTCTTCCCTGTCCTGCCTCTCCTCCTCCTGCAGACCATAGCCGCCGTCTCCCTTGTGTCCAGGCTCCCCATTATCTCCCAGGATACGAATGGACTGGTGTGCATTATTTCAAGGCAGTTTACTATTGAGGTTTATTAAAATCATAAAAGGCCTGGGCCAGGGGAAGCAGACCTCAGAGGGAGGCCAAAAGGACCTTGTATATGTGGCAAGCTCCCCCACAGAGTCATTTGTCTTGTGTTCTAGACTCTATCATGTTTTTCTGATCTCTCACTCACGGTCTTTGCCTTGGCTTGTGGGAATCACCACTGGAAGGGAAGGAGGGGAACAGGTGAGGCAGAGGTTTTAGAGAAGACGACACTGCCAATCAGAGTAAGGAGATGAACTCTCTAAGAGCCTTGACTTACTATATCCCAGAGTAGGAAGGGAACTTTGTGGTCCGGCCCCTACTGGAATTCCCGAATCCTCGCCCTTGTCCTGGCAAGTGGTATTCTTTTCTGAACTCTGTCATTTCTAGGGGGTGGGTGGGAGGAGCTCTCACTAACCATGGAGGCAGGTCTTTGGTGACCTTATCTCTTTGTTAAGACTTGGCATCTCCTGATCCTAGGTCTTTTCGCTGGAGCCATAGGACAGGAGAGAATTTCTCTTCTGTATGACAGGTCTTACATTTTTTTTGAAGGCAGCTGTCACAGCCCAAGTATCTCTAGGCTAGACATTCTTGGTCCCTTTGACAGTTCTTTGGCCATCCTAGTATCGATACCCTCAAAAGTGCTCTGGGTTGCTTTTTATCCACATGTGGCCCCAGTACTGAAGCCCACGCTCCCAAGAGGCTAAGACCAGCCTAGAACGGGCCACAGCCAACTCACCTTCCTTGGCCTGGCCACCATGATGTCTTAAAGTGGTGCATTGATTTTTATTAAGTGCTCCATTTTTAGGGTCGTGGTTAATCTCTCTCCCCTTCCTGACATCCACTGAGCTGTCAGCTAATTTAGCACTGAGATGACCCAGCCACCCTCATTTTTCTGGGCAGAGAGGGTTCCTGGGCTGCCTCACTTTCATCTTCAAATCAAGGACAGTCCCAGGATGTGGGACTTGGGGTGCTAACACTGAAGAAGTTCCAACCCGGGACAAGTCGGTCACTCTGTTAAGGACATGGAGTCTTTTTCACATGGGGAGCATTTGTCTCCCAGGATGATAAAGCTGCTCTTCTGCTTGGTCATTAGGCCAACAAGGAAGCCTGGTTGGTAGGCCAGGGACTTGGGGGCTGCCTCCCTAGTGTCTGGCCAGGAGAGTGCCAAGGGGAGGAGCTTGGACGGGCAGGGGGTTCTGGGCTCACTCCTGGCACCGGCCCTTACCAGCTTGCCCATGCACCGCTGGGGTGCTAGGCCGTCCATGCACTTGTGGTGGAGGCTCATCTTACAGGCCTTGCAGCGCAGCCCATGCTTAGCGTTTGCTCCTGTCAGACATGCGCGAGCTTTGGTTAGGAGACAGCCTGCCTTTACCTGGTGACTAGCATGAAGTCCCTGAAAGAGGGGTTACCCCCCAGACCCCGGTAATTCTTCTCTGTGATTTTAGTATGATGCTTTCGAAATGGACAAGATCTTACGGTAGATTCTTCGGCCTTCTCCCACATCTGGTACCACTTCAGGTACCAACTCTGGTTTCCTCCTACTCCTTTCCTCTTCACTACTCCAGAAAATCTCAGTGTCCTCCATGTCACCATTCACTCATTTCAAGCTAGCAAATGCCACTTTCTCTGCTCCTCATAGAGGCTGCCCATTTATGCTCTTCTGTATGTCTTGCCAAGGACTACAACTGCTGAAGTTTTGCCCGTTTTTACCTGAGTTCCTGTCACAGAGTCTGAGCTGTCAGGACAGACTCTCAGGAAAATGGCCAATAAAGGGGGAATGGCATGGCACGGTCTGTGTGAGAGACGGGCTGATGGTACTTAAAGTGGGGACGGAGGGCTGGGCCCAACACCAGCTCCTGCTTGGTGGAAGAGGAGGAGGGGGTCAGTGGCCATGAGAGCACGGCTGCAGGGAGTCACCCTGCCTCCTGGGACAGGGTGCCATGACAGGGTGGGAAGAAAGGAGGCAGAGGAGGAGAGAGGCACCCTGGAGCCCATGCTGCAGCAGTGAGGCTCAAGGCAGCAGTGTTGGGGGGCAGACACAAGGGAGGGCCCGGGGGGCCTCAGAGAATGCTGAATGCTGGCCACCTGCATTCATGTTTTACAGAGCAGTTGGAAGGAGGCTAGGCGAGGATGTCAGGGTGGGACGTTTTCTGTCTCCGCTTGGTCCAAGACAAGCGGTGCAAGACAGAGCGAGTGAGCTGGAAGGTTCCTCACACGCCCCCAAACTTGGGCTGCCAAAATGGGAGTTTATAACTCTTAGATGACCAAATACATGAAGCATACTAGAAAAGTGAGGAAGGTGGGGGTGGGAGAGGGCTTCTTTGTGGAGCTGTGGAGATCCTACTCCTCCCACACGGCGACAAGGGTGGGACCTTCTCTACTCAGTCCTGCTTAGGGAAGCTTCAGGGAGCTTATTTTAAAAGCTTGGCTTATATCCCCTGCAGTCTGTGGGACACACAGCTGTGGCTATACCCACGTGAAGAATGCTGACCAAGAAGACCACTGGACAGGCAACGGGACTCCCAACATCTCATAGGCATTAATTCATACATATACTCGGAGACATGAGGCCACAAATAGCCCCCGCTGCATACACAGCTAACTACAGAAGCAAAATGAGGATCATATGTGAAAACCACCCTCTTCCCCGCCATCCAAACCACCATCGGCCTTCGTCCAGACTAACTCCTAATTGAACTAGTTTACTTGTTTTTGTTTTCCTCCAATGAGTGCGCGGGAACCAGAACAATCATTTAAACATGACTTGAATCACCTCCCTCTCTTGTGTAAACAGCTTTCAGTAGGTTCTCCCTGCCTTTCTGACATTATACAAAATGCTCAGCATGGTGGAGAGGCTTTGTATGATTTGGTGGGAGCCCATATCTGCTTCTATCTTAGGCCAACCCCCTTGTTTGCTATGCTCTAGTCACATGGCCTTCTGCGAGTTTCCTGAAGGCACGAGCTCTTTAATTCCTCAGGGTCTCTCACACCTGCAGGCCTAAATGCCCAGAATTTTGTCTACATCATTCCTCACCTGGCTGGTCAATCCTCATCCTTTGGGTCTCTTGTCATTCTTCCCAGGAAGCTTTCTTGGCTACATCCTCTCTTTCCTGTCTAAATTATCTGTCTCTCTTTTTTAAAATTAATCTTCCTTGCAGCTTTCTGCTGTTGTTTTTCATAGCATTTATCACAACTATTCATTCAAGAGTTTGTTTTGTATGCCTTTCCTCCTGGACTGTGAACCCAATGAGGCTAAGGGCTGTGTTTGTTCATCTGTCACTGTGTACCTAGCTCTGAGCATGATGTTCCATAAATATGTGTTAAATACATTAACCTACAAATTCTCTCACAGTCACACATGTACTGAAACACAGGTGACCAACTGAGGGAATTAATTAAGCAGAGTAGAGTCATTGATGGTGTAGAAGCAGCATTCAAGAGCTGAGAGAGGACTTGAAGATCATCTGTAGGCATGATTTTATTCCACAGATGAGAAGCCAGAGGTCCAGGTCAGAAGAGGTCCTGCCTAGTATCACTTTCCCTCTGATTAACCCTAAAACTTCCTCCCTTTATTGGGGGTAAGGTACATGAAGATATGAATGGGGATAATTAGATGATAAAAAAAAAAGGAAAGTACAAGAACCAGGTATTCAGCTGGGAAAAGCCACAGACAAACTCTTGTCTGGAAAAGATCCACAAACCCTTCAGGAGGTATTACCTGAAAACTCCCTTCGAGAAGATGTCATTTAACACAAAGTGTGCCTGCTCTTACAACCACAGAAAGGCAAAGTGACATATAAACAAACCATAAATCACTGGGTATATGTGCTTGTTCATAAATACTAGTTGGAAAGGCTCTTTTCCTTTTTTTGAGAGTGCAATACTGCAATGCCTGTTAAACACTGGACTTTGAAAGCAATCACTTATTTTTTTGTTTTCAAATTAGAGAATCTTATTTGTGCCCTATGAGAGAATGTAAGTAAAAGCTTCAAAGAAGAGTTATTTCATTGTGTCCTAGACTCTGAAATAGCACTATTATATATTAAGGTATATTTTCCTTCAGACCTGAACACCGTAATTTCAGTTTTCCTTGTCTGTTCTAATAGACTCCACTATTTGAATGAGTCAGATCACCAGCAATAATTTGGTTTTAGGTGTTCCAATTTCTATTGTGGAATAGCACGAGTGACTGAAGAGGAAAGCCTGTATTTTGTGGCTCAGAAAATAGTTCAAAGGGATAATTCACATCACTCAGTGGTGTTAGTTTATGGTAGCGGGATATGGGAAAGCTACGGTCTGATCCGTTACTAGTGACCTCCATCATGAAGGCATTACTGAATGCGACCCTTATGCCTCAGTAAGAGTGGGAAAAACATGGTTTTATTAGACTCCGTCTCATGCTGGCTCTTTAAACTTAGGAAAGCTACTAACATTCCCAGAGCCTCAGCTGTTTCCTCATCAAATGGCAATGCTTCGAAGTCCTCCCAGGGTTGCTAACAGTAATACTGTCGAAATACATGCAAAGGGGAGTGCATGGATTTAAATACTTGGAAACATAAAGATGTCACTAGACTCTCAGTAAACATAGTGGACTGGCCACGAAAGAGTCCCATTTATTCATACCAAAGCCCACTAAATGTCAGTCAAAGAATAAAAAGTGGTATAAACCCCAAGTAACAAGGTTACTGGGAAGAGTGGCAAGCATAGAAGAGAGTTCAACATGTATTCAGAAGATAGAAAGCAACTGGAGGAATGGCAAGGAATTTAGCAGAAAAAGGGGAGACTGAATTTCCCAATAGCAACTTGGAAATGGGAGGATCAACGACCCTCAAAAATTGTGGAATTTCAAAATTCTGAGAGAAAAGACTTTTCAACCTAGAATTTTATACTCAGGCAAATTACTAACAATTATGTAGGCAGAATAGACACATATTCAGGAATTCAAAATATTTGCTTTCCATACACCGTTTCTCAGAACACTCAGAACAGGGAATAAATCAAGGAAGAGGGAATTGTTGGATCCAGCGCACAAAAGAGGAATCGACACAGAGGAAAGGTAAATGAAAAGCCCTATACAGGTGCTACAAGATGAAGTAAGGACATACCCTTGGGGGAAAAATGGAACTTAGAAGTTTATTGATGCTTTTCAGGTTTGGATGGTGTAATAGGTACGGCATCTGACAGATACATGAAAACATTTGGAAAAAAAACCGAATTATTGGTGCATAAAAAGTCAAGAGAATTAAAAAGGCAATTTCTGCTTGCGGACATATAAAAGCTATATAAGAAAAGAAATGTAATCCTAGCACAATATTTGAATCAGAAGTTAGCAATAGTCACAATAGTGTATACACTGACTGTCAAGTTCACATAAAATTGTGACAAAACTACTTGGGAAGATGAGAACAAAGGGACAACAAAGACGGTGCCACATGTAACTCTTGTGGGAAGGCGAGAGCGAGGCAGAGGGGAGCAAACGGGGTGCTAGAGGGTGACAGCTAGAAGCCAATAAATGTTTCATTAATCAACAATTAGTAAGCACAGCATTTAGATATATTGAAATAAATGCCAGAAGAAACAATTACAGAGGATGAAAGTAGCTACCTTTCAGAAGTGACATAGTTATAGGATGAGAAAGTTTCCACTGAAGTATTTTCAGAACCATCTGTACCATATTTAAACTACTCTCATGTCCTACTGTGGCAAAAAGCAAATAAAAACAAAGCTGCTGGAAACTGGGTCCTATCAGCCCCTCAGATTGATGTGGTTTGTGGTATATGAAGATACAGGAAAAATAGGGAGCCAGCTCATCACGTAACGATCTGTTCTTCCCTGGGGTTTGAACTTCTGGGATAAACTAAGATAGTTCTATGAGTTACAGTGGAAAATTGTTAAGAATGTTAGTTATGATACTCAGACGGAGTTTGGAATGGATCAATGCAAGCCAGGACAACAATGACTAACTTTCTGGTGCTGGGCTCTTTTATGAGCATGGTCCGGTCTACCATTATGGATAACTGAGCTCTCCCTAGAGGAACCAAGTGTTGAAGCTCTTGTGAATAAAGGAGTCTCTACATAGATATTGGAAGAAATATAAAAATAAATGCAAGTGGCTAATCAACATTGGCTGACAGGCTTTTTTTTTTTAAATAATATTGATTACATATGTTTATAAAAGAATTGGCCAGAATCATTTTGATAACATTTGGCCATTGAGGCATTGCTTACCCCTTAGTCATATTTCATTTGTATCACTTAAGGATAAAACAGGAGAAACCAAGGGTTTACAATCAACACTCCTTAACCAGGAAAATAACATGGAGAATGAGTAAGAAATGGAATCATAATATAGTACTTAATTCCGCAGAGAACAATAGTTATAATTGTTACTAATAATTAGTTTGCTTCCAGATTCTGGGTAATTTATTCACCTCTGGGACCTCTGCAGCCAGAAAGGTGCTTGGCTGGTACACTACAGTCCATCAGGAGTGATAAGCCTACCCATGCCCGGGCCAGAGAAGTGCCTAGGCTAAGAGAATGCTGGGGGTCCACCCCCCTCATTCTATTGAAAGAGCTAGATTTCTCCTTGTGGCCTCGAATCCTGGAGGCTTGTGTGACTACTGGCTTCTACTCTACCTGCAGATCTGCATTATATGAGAACCTGGCTGGGTCTAACTTTTCAAATCCATGTTCCAATGTGACTACATCCTGGTTTGCTGGGACTCGGAACTCCCCAGGTCCTGTGTGGCCCTAAGATCCGGGCCAGATACTGTTCCATGCAATGCCTGCCTGACCTAGGAAGTGAATTGAAAGCTCATTCTGGGAATCACTGTCTCTGTCTCTGCTCCTGGTCCTTTATACCCTCCTTGGAGCAGATGTTGAAAACTATCTGGAGTAGAATCACATTAGCCGTGCCCCTTGACTTATGTCCCTTTCCTTGTGGACTCCTCGCAGCTAACAGCTTACACTGGCCTCTGAATCCTCCTTCTGGCATGAGCTCCAATGACGCCTCCCAGATGACCTACTATGGTGTCTGTGAGTGCTCTGTTGTCCTGAGAGAGAAGCTTCAGATTCCCATCATTGCCTTCATCTCATCCCTATAACTCAGATAGGCCTGCCCCTCTATACCTAAACCTGCCTGATTATAGGAGTGTGTAGGCATAACCTCAGCCATGGTTCCATGAACTGGTACAATGAAGAGACATCTGAGGGCACCCCATAAATGATGGCCTGAATGACCTCACACGGAATGTTGATTTCCAGTACGGGAATGCCTACATTCTGTATCTTCGGTGGCTTCATTATTAAAAACTCTGGCTTCAGAATCTAAATAATAACAGGACAATTTGAGGAGTCAATGCTCCATAGTGGAATTAAAAATAATACATGCAGAACATGGGAAGTATTTCCGTGACTTTCACACGCTACTTCTTTCTGATGTCAAATAATGGTGTGGGGACAATCTTTAAGATTGTGAGGCCACGTGAAACCAGTTAAGCCAAACAGAGTCACTAGGCACTATCTTCTCTCATCTATAGACAGAGGATGACTTGAGAGAAAAACAAATGAATGGAGGAAAAAATCAGCATAATTAAGATGGAAGGAGTTTGGCGGTCAATACACACACACGTGTACACACACTCGTGTGCGTGCACCGACACACACTTGCACACACACACATATTTGAGATCAAAGAACATCGTACTAGAAGTCAGAAACAAATTCTCACCCTGATCTTGCAGGAAGGAAAGGCAGCGGGAAGGAATTAAAAATTATCGGGCTCTAGTGCACTCTTAGGCAGTTTCCTGGATATTTCTTCATTTTATTAATACTTGTTACCTGTTATATGCAAGGCATCATTTTAATTGAAGAAGGCGGGTGTAATCGATAACTTCCATTGCAAAGAATGGACAAATGTTGAGTTGGGTTAAATATGTGATTCACTAGCTGTGAACCCAATATTGCAATTTTTCCCGTTTTTATCCACACAGTCCTGTGAGGTAGGGATGTTTGTTCTCTCGTTGTTACAGAGAGTGAACTGAAGCCCAGGGACACACAGCGAGTGAGGACAGAGAGAGGACGAGGGTCCAGATCTATGCAACCTGGAAGCTTGGCTCTCTTCCCTGGTCCCTACTGCCTCCCGCCAGCCGTCTGCACATCGGCACACCTCTACCCTGACCTGCTCTGGATTTCTCCTATTGAAACGGAAAGGGAAAGATTCTAAAGGCATTCATGGTCCTCCAAGCTCTGTTTATGATAATCGTACAATAAATATACAAGTATGTTACCACAGCCATTGAACATAGGGTTGGAAGTTTGGAGGAGAAGGGGCAAGGAGTTTCTAGATACCAAAGTTTTCCCTGAGGAGATTCTGGGTCAGCAATGGTTCCTGTCCCAACATCCTCTTCCGATCACATTTGCGATGGGTAACAGGTAGACTCTCATAGCGGACAGATGTGAACAGGAACTTTTTGCATAAGCTGGCCACTACAGAGATTCGGGTCCACGTAACAGATAAGTAGAAGGAATTAGAGGCTCCGGTACTCTGCAGCTCAGTGCAGGCTCTTGAATTCAAGCAGAAGGAAAGTGTGGGAAAGACAGAGTCTTTCCCATTGCAGACATTGCCAAGCCCACTAAGCTGGCGATTACTCACGTGATCAATAATGCATTAGGAATCAAGGCTGCAAACGCATTAGCCAATATAAGCGTACCCTGCTGTTTCTGGTTTTCCTATGTACTTATCCGGGGACTCGTTTTTGTTTCGAAAATGACACTGATGTCATCAATGTTCTCATCTTGGTTGATTCTTTTTATTTTTTAATTTTTTTTATTTTTTTTATTTTTATTTTTTTTTTAGATTTTTTATTTATTTATTTGACAGAGAGAGATATCACAAGCAGACAGAGAGGCAGGCAGAGAGAGAGGGGGAAGCAGGCTCCCTGCTGAGCAGAGAGCCCGATGTGGGGCTCGATCCCAGGACCCTGAGATCATGACCTGAGCCGAAGGCAGAGGCTTTAACCCACTGAGCCACCCAGGCGCCCCTTGGTTGATTCTTTTTAAAAGGAGGAGTGGAGGCAAGGTGGAGAAATACAAATGTAAGAAGACAAAAGTTGTTGTACAACTTATTATAACTTCCATGCATAAATTGTCTTCTATTTTTATGTTTGATCTGGATATGTGTGTATATATATGCCCACGTAATACATAAATGTACCACGGCAAGGTGGAAGAAGCTGGACTTAAGGTATCAAAAGATTTAGATCTTAGTCCTTAGGTCTGAGACCTTGGACAGGCACCTGTCCTCTGACCTCAGTCTCTCCATCTGAGAAAGGGTTTTGTGAGCACAAAGTGGAAAAACCAAGGGGCCTTCTTTTTAGGAAGCACAACTCAACATGCAAAAGTAAATGGCCACAAGACTAGAAAGTGCGTCACCTGCAGCTCTAAATGGTGGCTTTCCCTGAGGTCACGACTTCCAGATTCCTTAAGGCTGAGCTGGATATTCCAAACTCAGGATTTGATGAAGCATGACTTAGATAGAGCACCGTCTACATTCTCCTGTCCTGTGTGTACTATACCCAAATCTCCACACTCAGTTTATAAATAAACAAGGTGACCCTTGCTCTGTAAAGGTTTACCTCAAATACCCTTGAAACATGAATACGGCATCAAATACTAAAGAAATGTATTATTTATAGAAGAATTCACTCCACTGATCTCTTATAAATAAGATTCATACTTATTTATTAACTGTGTTACTGCTTTATTTAAATAATACTTAGACATTTAAATGAAATAATATATAATGATTTTTTTATGTATTAACACGATAAACTAACAATTTAAGGACTTCTAACACCTGATGCAGACCAAGCTGATGGAAGTTTTAGCAGCCATGGCCAACGAGAGAGAATTAGAACTAATGGTTAAAGCCCAGGTCCACTGTCAGTTGCATGACATTGATCCCTCAGCTTTCTAGGAGAAGGTCTGCAGTGCAAAACTGGACCTTCATCTGGAGCATCTCTGTTTTAAAGGGCCACATATATCCCTGGAGGATCTGTATAAAAGGGCCACACTGGGAAAGGTTTGAGATTGAGGAGAGAATATTAAAACAAACCAATAGGGGCGCCTGCGAGGCTCAGTGGGTTAAGCCTCTGCCTTCGGCTCAGGTCATGGTCTCAGGGTCCTGGGATCAAGCCCCACATCGGGCTCTCTGCTCGGCGGGGAGCCTGCTTCCCCCTCTGCCTCTGCCTGCCTCTCTGCCTACTTGTGATCTCTTTCTCTCTGTCAAATAAATAAATAAAAATCTTAAAAAAAAAAAAAACAAACCAATAAACAAACAAACATTCCCCAAGCAAAGCGAGACAAAATGAATGGGTAGGCACTTTCATCCATACTCTAGAAAGATGGGCCACTCAGATGTTAAGTTTCACATTTCAGATCTGACTAGGATCTGGGAAGCCCTGGCAGGGATTGTGGAGAAAAGCTGTCAGAACTGAGAATGTCAGTCCCATTGACATGGGTGGGGTCCTCCCTTGACTTCATTTGCCACTTTGAATTTAGGAAAGCAGGGGAGAAAAAAGAGGCTGAGAGCTGAGGAGGACGATGCTGCTTAGCTTCCTTTGGAGTTTACCCTGTCAGGATGGAGAGGGGACAGGATTACTCCTCTGGCCTTCCTCTCCGGTAAGAATCTCGCCCATGCCGAGCACGCCACTAATGACATTTTCACGACATTCACCACAGCATTAGAAATACTTGCTTGTCATCTAGTGTAGTCTTTTTAAAATGTAGCTTACAAGCTAATCAAGTGAAGGCATAATTACCAGGAGGAAGGCAGATAACTCCCAATTCCTTCTTTGAAAAACACTTTATATTTCAAGAATCTGGAGATTCTAGTAGCAGAATGGACCATGCAAAGCTTGGCCATAAAGCAGTTTTCTTGTTTTTCCTGAGGAATTAGACTAGGGGCCCGAAAAGTGTCTCTGTAAAGGGCGAGAGGGTACATTTTTTTATTATTATATTATGTTAGTCACCATCTAGTACATCATTAGTTTTTGATGTAGTGTTCCATGATTCAGTGTTTGTGTATAACACATATTTAGCCTTTGCAAGCCTTACAGTTTCTACTGCCTCCATTCTGCTGTTGTAGCACGAAGCAGACACAAATAACAAGTAATCAAATGAGCATGGCTGTGTCTCCATAAAGCTCTATTTAGAGACACTGAAATTTAAATTCATATAATTTTCATGTGTTATGAAATATTCTTCTCTAGATTTTCTTTCAACAATTAAAAAATGTAAAAACCATTTCTATCTCATGGCTCAAAACAAGCAGTGGCCAGATTTGGCCAGTGGGCCATACACAGCTTTTTCTTTTTCCCAGTATTTTTTTTAAATTGAGGTACAATTCACATAACATAAAATTGACCACCGTGGAGTGAAGAATTCGGTGGCGTTTTGTACATTCGTAATATTGTGCAATCGCCACCTCTATCTAATTCTGAAACATTTTCATCACCCCAAAAGGAAATCCCATATCCATTAGGCAATTATGTCCCATTCTTCCCTCCCCCAGCTTCTAGAAACCATGAGTGTGCTTTGTGTCTTTATGGATTTGCCTATTCTTGCTATTTCATATAAATAGGCTCACCAGTCTGTGACCTTTGTGTCTGGGTTCTTTCACATAGTTTGGTTTTGAGGTTTATCCACATATATCAGTATTTCATTCCTTTTTATGGCTGAATATTCCCTTATATGCAGTCTAGTTCATTATTAGAAATAGCTATTAATCTAATTAGTCATAGAAATAGATTTCTCATTCTAATTTAAGCTCTTAGTGAAGGTGGGATCGAAGGATATGATATTCTATAATAAAGGATACACATCTTAAATGAGTCTGTCTGATACTTGATGAGGAAACATTAGAAACTCTCTCTCACCAGTAAACTGCTCTCATTGTTATCAGACACCATCATCTAGCTAAATCCAGTAGTCAAAGTTCATCTCATCATTGACCTACTAGTAGCAGCATTTGATAAGGGTGATCATTCTCTTTAATATTTTCTTGGCTTCTAAGATGGTATATCTTCTTGGTTCATCTCTACCACACTAGGCATTTCTTCCTGGTCTCTTGCTGGCTCTTTCCGTTTGCCCATCTTTTTAAGATTGGATGGCCCCAGGGCTAGGTCCTTGGTCCTCTTCTCTTTTCTGTCTGTACTTACTCCCTCGGTCATATCATCCAACCCTATACCTTCAAATACTATCTACATGCTTACAACTCCAATGTTTATATCTTCTACCTAGAAAAAGCCCTCAAAATCCAAATCTACTTACACACCTGACTTCTTGATGTTTTTCTACTTGGCTATCAGATAAACATTTCAAACTCCAACATGTCTCAAACTGAATTAGTGGTCTTTTCCCTTCAACACTTGCTCCAGAACCTATTCGACCTGCAGTTTTCCCATTTCACTTGATGGCAACTCCATTTTTCCAGTTATTTGGGTCAGAAATCTTGCTGGAGAATACCTGTCTGATAATTTCCTCATGCAGCTCACATACAGAAAATCCTGCTGGGCATTTAAGTTTGAAAGAAGACAAAGATGCCTGATGTTATGAATACTCAGCATGGTATTATTAAATAAGACAAGAAAAAAATATGTCTTGAAGGGATGCCAATTTTCTCCAAATAGTTTTGCAAATTTACCAGAATTCCAGTTGAGGTCTCAATGGGGTTTGGATGGGGGACTTCCTAAAGTGATTCTAAAATTAATCTTGAAGAATAAATGCTTGAGAATAGCAAAACATTTTTGAAAAAGAATCTATGATAACCCACAATAATAATTAAACCAGAGAGCTATTGGTGCTGAACAAATAAACAAAATAACCAATAAAATGACCTGAAAACCAAGAAATATACTTAGGTATCTTTAAAAATTTAATGATTGATAAAAGTGATTTTTGAATCAGCAGTGAAAAGAGGGATTATTCAACAAATTTTGGTGAATCATCTGGCAGATTATTTGGGAGAAAAGACCAGACATTTAATTCATAACAAATTCTGAAATAAAGTTTGCATGGGTTAAGGAATTTACAGAGAAGTTGAAACTATTATGGGTGCCTGGGTGGCTCAGTTAGTTAAGCATCCAATTCTTCATTTTGGCTCAGGTCATGGTCTCAGGGTCCTAAGATTGAGCCCTCTGTATTGGGCTCCATGATCAGTGGGGAGTCTGCTTGAGATTCCCTCTCCCCCCCCTCCTTTTGCCCCTTCCCCTGCTTTTACTCTCTCTCTGAAATAAATAAATAAATAAAACCTTAAAAAGTTGAAACTATTAAATTAATTGAAGAAAATATAAATGTTAGCTTATTTATTCCTGAATAGAGAAGCTCTAAGTATGATTTTATGAGCAACAACGATATACAAAAGAGTGATACATTTGATTACATTAAAATATACTCACTAATAAAAAAACTGAAAGGCAGATAAACTGGGGAAAATATGTGCTTATAAAATTTAGGATGTTATACTGTATTATATGGGGTTGATGAACGTTTCTTATCAATTAAAAGGGAAAGATAAATAAGCTAAAAGATACATTGTGCAAGGACAGAATCTGACAGCGTATAAAAGAAATGGAATTAAAAGTTAATCGTTTATTAAGTGGCAGACTTAATTAGTAATCAAAGAGCTGGAAATAAAAAAAGCAAGATATCCATATTTCCTCTATCAAATGTGCAAAGATTAAAAAAATGGAAAAGAAAACCATCGGTGCTTGAATGTAGGGTGATCAGCACTCCCACACACTACTGCTAGGAGGGGGAAATGGTAGCCCTTAATTTGGGGGCTTAATTTGTTAAATTGGGAACATGCACTGGTTAATTTGGGAACATGTACCAAAAACTTTAAACAGATGCATAATTCTTTGCTACAGCAATTTCAGTTTCAGAATTGGCCTTAAAAAATAACTAAATATGTCTGCAAAGATTTAACTACAAAGATGCTTGCCATTGCTTTGTGAATATCACAAAACAGGAAATAACTAAAATATCACAGGATAAGGTATTAGTTAATAAAAGCTTGGAAAACCCATAACCAAAATACCTTTTGGCTACTGAGGCAGTTTTTTATTTAATAATGATTGACATAATGCTCACAGTATAATGTTAAAGTGTCAAAATATGAGTAATACACCACAATGTTTAGAAAACCCTCACTTAAAAAAAAAAAAAGAGGAAACCCTCACTTAAAATGAACATCACATACATGTCAAAAAATCTGGTAGGGCATACGCAAGACATTAATTATATTTCTATCTGGGTGGTGGAATTATAAATGCTTTTTAGTTCTTGTTTTTGTTCATCTGTATTTTCTCATTTCCTATACGGAGTACATTTCCCTTTTGTAATGAGAAATAAGATGCTACATATTGCTGAAAGGAAATGCAATTAACTTTGAAGAATCATAAAAATAAGGTCATGCTGAGATGAGAGGAATCACCCCGGTGGTATGGTTTTTGGGAGTTCTCTCACTGTGGGGAATTTGTGGTTGGGCTTGGGAGGCAGACAGGTGGGGAAAAGAAGGTGACAGCAACTCTCCCCCATCTGCACTCACCACGACCTTGGACTTGGGTAGAAGGGTGAGTGCTGTCCTGGATGCCAAGTCCTGCCAGTCCCGCCAGGCCCTGGCTTCCCACTCGCTCCCACGCTGCTCGCCCCGGGCATGCTAACATGCACAGCGGGCTTTGTTTTCCTTTCCTGGAACAACGTCCTTCGAGGTGGGGCCTTCCTCCGGGTTCCCCAGAGCACATTCTGCAGAAGACCTCATAGTCTCTTCCATCTCAATTACCTCTGGTTGGCAATGGAAAAGTGCCCATTGACCCCCGACTCCCAACCCCTCTTTTTTTTTTTTTCAAAATTTAGTGGATAGCTTTCACTGCTTTCTAGATTCCAAAGTCTTTTTTTTTTTTTTTTTTTTTTTTAAGAGAGAGTGTGTGCATGCACATGCATGAATAGGGGGTGAGCAGAGGCAGGGGGAGAGAGAATCTTAAGTAGACTCCCTGCTGAGCGCTGAGTCCCAGTATGGATTTGATCTCAGAACCCTGAGATCATGACCTGAGCTGAAATCAAGAGGCAGACACTTAACAGACTGAGCCACCCAGGGGCCCTTCAAAGTCTTTTTTTTCAGATCCAAGTTTTCTGAGCAGAGTTTCTCAGTCTCTGCCCTAGTGACATTTGCAGCCCGATAATTCTTTCCTGCGTGTGTATGTGATGGGCTGTCCAGAGCCCAGGACCGCGGTTAGCAGCATCCCAGCCCTCTATTTGCCTGAAGCTGGTTAGCACCCTTTGTCCAGAATTGTGACAACCAAAAACAACACCAGGCATTGTCAAATGTCCCTGGAGATAAGGCCGCTAGATAAAATACAGGAAGTCCAGTTAAATTTTAATTTAAGATAACAAATTATTTTTAAATATATGAATATCTCAAATATTGCGTGAGATAACTGTTTCCCCAAATATTGCCTGTGACACACTTACACTAAAATATTATTAGTTGTTTTTCTGAAATTCAAATTTAACTGAGTGTCTTGCCTTTTTAGCTGCTAAATCTTGAATCCCTATCTGGGAGGCAAAAATCGGCCCCCGGTTGAGAACCATGGATGAAAGGCAGCAACTATTTTCAGCCCTCTTTTATAGCTGAGGAAAATGAAGCTTTTGGGGATGGAAGTCCTCGCTTTAAGGTTTAAGTCCTTATGGAGACAAGGGTGGAGGGGAGATCTGAACCCAGTTATTGTGATTAAAAACTCCCTCTTCCTTCCTGCACACAGAGCTACTTGTCTTTTCTCCTGGGAGGCTGAAAACTGAAAGACCGCAGGGATCAGGGCCCCTGGATACATAGCCTGTGCTCAGGATCACTAATTAGGTTCTTGCCATATGTTCTCTGTAACACAACAATCCCTTCAAGTTAGTTATTATTCCACACTTAACAGATGGAAAATTAAGGATCAGAGAGTTTAAGCAATTGACCCAAGTCTATTTAGCTGGTAAGTGGTAGGACAGAAATCATAAAGCAGGTCTGACTTAATCCATACTCAACACTGAATCTCTGACTTGTGTCCTTTGCTTGTTTATTTCTTCCCCTCAATCAACTAGGTTGGACTGAAATCTTTTAGCTATATTTTCTGGTTGCATCATGGTACCAGATCTGATCCCTCACATTGAAAATCAGGGATAAAACGATGAACTGGTTCAGAATTCTTTTCTTTTCTTTTCATTTTTAAAAGATCTTATTTATTTATTTTGAGAGAGAGAGAGAGCGTGTGAGAGAGAGAGCACGAGCAGAGGGGAGGGGCAGAGGGAGAGGCAGAAGCTGAGCAGAGAGCCTGATGCGGGGCTCTATCCCAGGACCCTGGGATCATGACCTGAATCAAAGATAGACACTTAACCGACTGAGCCATCCAGGTGCCCATCAGAACTCTTTTCAAATATTATTTCAGACAAAAACCAAGTAGTGTAACCACCCGGTTTGCTTTGTGGATATGGTCCCTCCCATGCGAGAAGTCTACCCAAAGAACAGAGAGGCGGTGGTTAACCTGGACAAATCCATAGGCCTTATCATCAGTTTCTGAGAAATTAAGAGTTGACTCCCTCTTAAATTTTTTTTTAAAGAAAATATGGCATACTTTGGCTCTTTGTACTCAATGGGGAGGTCTAAGATTTATAATATAATAAGTTTGGTAGGAAGTGGTAAACTCTTATTCATCCTTCAGGGCCTGTCTGAAAGGCCACATTCTTTATGGAAGTTTCATTGATCTCTTCCTCCTCAGGTAGAACTATTTTTCCCTCAGTTGGGTTTTCCTGGCACTTTTTATATGCATTGGTGCATGTATTTTCACGTGTATGTGTATCCCCAATTATTTATTAAGCTTTCTGTATTTATTAAGTATCTATGGAAAGAAAGATGAATATTTATGCAAGAGACAAAGTTAGAAATCTTATGGAAATTTAAAATGAGCTCTATTTTTGTACCTCATTTCTCTTTCCCAGGTACCTATGGCAAGGTCTCTCACATAAATCTTAGTGACTTGCTGAGTTAAGAGTGTCACAGAATTAACTAATTTTTGTTTTTCTCTTTTAGGTGTCCTTCGTTGGGAGTATAGTTCTTTTTAAAATTTTTTTATTTTTTAAAGATTTTATTTATTTGAGAATTTATTTTATTTATTTAATTTATTTATTATGCACACAAGATAGAGAGAGAGAGAAGGAGCAGGGGGAGGGGCAGACTCCCTGCTGAGCAGGGATCCCGATGCGGGGCTCGATCCCAGGACCCTGGGATCATGACCTGAGCCGAAGGCAGACGCTTAACTGACTGAGCCACCCAGGTGCCCCAAGAGTGTCACGGGATTTAGTCAGGAAGATCCTTAGTGCCTTGTAACTTAAAGTGTGGCCCGAGGATCAGCATGACTGACATTACCTAAGACCCTGTGAGGAATGCAGAATCTCAGGATCCAAGCAGACCCACTGAATCAGGAAATGCATTTCACCAAGACTTCCAGGTGTTGTGCATGCATATTCAATTTCTGCGAAGTCCTGCCTTTGAGATCCGTAGCTTGAAGTATGTATGTATACTGAAGAAGCACTTCATTCTGTATACATGGCAGACACCACTCACCAATCATAATTTTCTCACTGAGCAGCGTTAGAAGTTTCTCTGGGCAATCACTGGCAATCCGTTAGCATGGAAACCAATGTGCATCTCCCCCGCCCCCTGCCCCGATCTAGCCAACTCTCTCATTTTACGGATAAAGAAACAGGCTTAGAGAAGCAAAGTGATCTGACAAACATTACACTCTTCCTTCACAGCAGAGCTGTATTAAACCACTCGTGTCCAGCCCCCTGTTCTAATTTTCTTGTCGCACCACACTGGGAAGTGAGGCAGACATAGCTCAACCTGGGACTTACAGTTCTTTCTCACCATCCCCAAAAGAGCCCTAGGTTACCTGTTGCTGTCCTCACAATGTGGTGTACCAGAAAGAGCTAGCTTGAGTTTTGGACCTGGAGCAAGACAGCTTAAACTGCCCCCAAACTTTAGATATCACTCAATACTTAGGAAGTTTTCTGCTAAAGGGGAAAAAAAAGAACATATTTTTCATCATAGTTGAACTCTAGTCATGGGACCCTGATTAAAAATAACCCTTCCTATCTCTCCCCTACTTTACTTGAACAAGATGGTTTCCAAGTTTTCCGGGAAACTCGCTAATAGAGTAATTCACCAGTGACCTGAAATGCCATTAAGCAAGCTGAAAAGACCACTAAATAATGGGAAGACCCCTGGGCCATCTTTCCCTGCCTATAGTCCCCACTCCTTGGTTCTCTACATGTTTCCAACCCCTTCTTAGCTTAAAAAAAATTAATGGCATTCATTGTTTATAAATGCTTCTGTTGATCTTTCCTATTTCGGTTCCTGACTGCTAGTGGAAAAACTCTCCCTACTTCCCCCGCCCCTCACCCGCACTGAGCTTTAAAAATAGCAACGGGAGTTGGGTTGGCTCAGGGCTTTGTGTTTGGAGACCATAGCCTCTGCCCTCCGGGTCATTAGTTCACATTGTAATACCGTGGCTGCCAAGCTTTCCTTCTGTTACGTGTGTTTGGCTTCAAATGTTGAGAGAAGACATCCTCCTCAATGACCACTTTCCCATGACCATTTGGCAACTATTTGAACTTGACACTCCTGACCCTGATATTGATAATCATTGCTGCTCTGTCTTCTCCCCTGCCTTGGGTCCCAGGTTTTTACAGTCCCGTTTGCTTTCTTCACAATTGTTCTAGCTTAAGGCTTGGGAATTTGTACTTCTTCTCAGGTCTCCCCAGAATGGATTGGCCAGTCTAGGTTCTAGTCCTTCTCTCCATCCCCAAAGTGCTTGCCTGGGAATTTGGCATACTGTTAATATCAACCTTTCGTACATAAAGATGTGAGTTTCATAGTTCACAGAAAATATTCCTGTGTGTCACTCTAGGTAGTTTTCAGTAAATTCCAAGAAATAGATAGGTATGGTAATTTTCAATCCTGTTTGAAAGACACTGGGATTGAAGGAAGGTCTATCAGCTGTCCGAGGTCACTCGATCTGCTAAGTGCACAGCCAGAATGCACACCCACCCGGACTCCTCTGCACCATTCGACCTCTGTCCTGCTCTCTCCCGCGTGCCTGCATTTTGAGGTTGTTTGCAAACGATCCACTTACAGATGTTTGCTTGTGCCACTGATGATGACTGTCAGGGGTAGCGAACAAAGTTTCACTTTCTACAGATCTGATGGGACAAAGCCCCATTGCTTCTCTGCTTTTGCTGACTCCTGGAGGTTTCAGAATAAGTGTCAAGTCAGGGAAGCTTGAGTGTAATTCTTTAGGCAAGGAGATAGCGAACCATTCCTGAGAAAAGCAGTAATTTCATGTCCGTTTGTTTTCAGACGAGGTTTGGCAGCAGTGTGTAAAGTAGATGAGGACGTAGAGATGGAGAGAAAGAACATGACTGCGGTAGTTCTTGAAATAGTTCATGTGAGATGTGCTGGATGAGGCCGGGGCTGGGGTGGGAGCAGCGGCGGGGAGAGGGGGCGCCTGGCCTGAGCACAGAGAAGTCAGAGTGCGTGCATGGACGGGGTTTCTGGGCGAAGGGACCAGGGAGCAAAGATGGCCAGACCACCTGCCCCAGCGGGAGAAGTCCTCAGTGACGTGACAGATTTCATGAGGAAAGGAGCTGGTCTGTGCCACTGTGGACTTGTGAAAGCACATCAGCTTTGCCAAGGCATCTGGGCAGCCACGTTCAGGCTGTTGAAGTGAGAGCCTGGGCCTGGGCTGAGAAGGGAGGCGGGAGGCAGCTCTTGTTCCCTGGGATGGTGAGACCGGAAACAGGGAAGTTACTATAAGTGGACACTACTGCTTTTGGGTACTGTCTCCTTTAACCTTTATACCAAATCCACCAGATCGGCATTTTTTATTTCTATTTTTAAAATAAGAAAATGGATGCCCAGAAAATGTTTCTTGAAATGTCCTTTTCAAACAGGGATGGCAGGCTGACCTCACGCAAAGTGATACAGGCCTTCTGGATCAAACAGCGTCAGGCTGGTTCACTATCCTTCCTCAGTTTTTGTAAGTCATTCTGGTTGCTTCTCTTTATGGCCTGAGAACAGGGTAGAGGTGGTGTTTGGATATCGCGGACAGGCTGAAGCGACATGAATTCTTTAGGCAATGTTTTTGCTGTGGCAACGGAAGCACGCATTTCCCTGATGGAAGGCCTGAGTGCGTGCGTGGTGTGTATGTGTGTGCACGTGTGTGCATGCCCACATTTCATTTGCTTGTTGTTAGGTTGTTGGGGTGTGGAGGAAAAGTCACGATTGGCTTTTGGAATTTCTTTCCAGGTAAGCTTAGCGTGTGACTGAACAGTCTATGCTTTCTTTTATCTCCTTCAACAACCAGGCAGTGTTTGATAAGCTACAAAGTAAATGCTTTAGTAGCATTTAGCCATGTATGTCTCCCCACCTTGCCCCCCCCCCCAATCCACAGTCCTGAATAAGCTGGGTCACAATGCACAGGTGTCTCCCATCTATACACACACACACACACCACACACCCTGCTTGATGCTTTGAACCCCAGACACACACAAGGATCTGCCCTGTATTTTACTACCAGCCTAGTTCTGTCATTTTATGATGCGGTATCCACGGTGGCGGCAGAACCAACGGGACCATTCCAAAGTAGGTCAGTGGAACATTCTCCATTAAGGCCGCTGAATGGAAGTGTGGGCTACACGCTTTCCAACAGGCTTGCATCTCCCGGGTTCACAACTGGAGATGGCCTGTTCCCGTGGTTTCCCAGCCTCTACACACAGAATTAATAATGGGCCCAAAGGCAGGCGACCTCTACATTTGTCTGTCATGACTTGGTCTGCACCTCAAGCAGGAAGGCACGAATCAGCAGCATCACAGTTGGGAAAAGGTTTTGCAGCTTGGAGTTTAGAAAACTCTCAGAGCATAGCCAGGATTCACAGCAGCGTCCACTTTCTGACTGCTCAAACTCTGCCTTGGATGATTCCTCCTCCTTTCCCTCTGCCCTGGGCACCTTTTTTATTTCTTGTGGACGGGTCAAGGAGAAAATGTGTGAAGCACAGTGGGAATTGGGAGAACATGGAAACACACATATTCAGAATATATTTGTTATGATATTACTACATCTAGCTGGTGATCCATAGGGAAGGACTAAAAATTGAACAAAAGATCACCTAAAATTATCACTCTCCCTTCTCTGGTGGATTATTTATGCAGGGAAAATACTGTCCTGTGTTGCCCTTCCTTTCTGCTAAGTTATGATTTTATAAGGCTCCTAAAATACAAATCTCTTCTTTGGGGCACAAAAAGCATTCTTATTCTAGGAGATCATTGCTATGCCATGATTCAAGAAATCACCAAAGTGTTTGCAGACATCATGATCTATAATTTAAGAGGGACGATCTCTGCCCTTTGGCTGACTTTTCTCCCAAATTATAACATGTAAGACTTTGGTCCATTACTGGTAACATAAACAGTTCACAGCAATAAAATCTCACATTTTCTCTGTAACACTGATTAAACAGTGGCAGTGTCTGGCACTTGAAAAACTTTTATTTTCTGGAGACCTTTATGCATATAAAGATTCTCTCTTGGTCCCTTTCTTATTCTTCCTAGCCGTGAGATGTTTAAGGATGAGATAGAGGAGGGAGGCAGTGTCCATGTCTTCCTAATACCAACTTATGTGTACAACATGAAAATAGATTTAGGAGCATCTGCGTAAGTGTGACCAACATCATACTCTTGTCTAGACAAACCAGACTCTGACAGTTCCTCTGGCTTCCTGATTTCCCCAAACCAGTCCCCAGATGGGGTTCAAATATTCTCCCAGCAGTGACCCGGCTATAGGGCATCCCAGTTGGGTCCCCTGGATGGGGGTCGGGGAGAGGGCCCTGGAAGGCAAGTGACAGCATTGTGAGCCTGTAAACCCACCCTGTCCATCGAATTTCATAGTCTGTCACTGAAAGAGGCCCAATGCACCTTCAGCTGAAAGTGGCAGGGGCTCCTTCTCAATTCCTCCAGTTTCTGGATAACGTCTATCCCTTTTCCTTTGCTACCTCCCAGGCTCCTGACTTGAATTAATGAAGATGTGAGATATCAGCCCAGGGCCTGGCACACAGCTCAATGTCTAATGGATACATGGTTATTGAGATTATCTGCAGTTCTACCTTCTTACTTCTGAATATTTTGCTTTGTGTATAACAAAAATGATCCTACCCATAATTCTGATATCATTATTTCTGATTGGTTGAGGACTCGTTTATCTATTCACTCATTCATTTAATAAAGTTGCACTGAGCCACCCCTACAGGATAGGTGTGAGGCTTGGTGCTGAGGACACTGTAGAGAACGCCCGCACCATGGCGTCCACCCTCTGCAAGTTATGCGGTCACACTTGCCCTTCGTCCATGAATGTGACCTCGTCTCATAACCTACCTCCTTTCCACAATGTCGTGGGGAAAGACATCTTTTGGAGGATTATACTATATTAAACAAAAGACAATTATAGACAGCATTTCCTTTGGATTGACAACAAAATACAAGAGATCCTGATATGATAAAGGAATCAGGAGAAGAAATAAAACAACACAACAAAATCCTAGAAGAATAGTGTGGAGAATATAGGGAAGCGAGAGATAAAATTTCACCCTCAAAGTCCTTAGTAGAGGTGGTACCGGACAGAATTGCCCTTACAGATGATCTAATTACTGTCATAAAGCATCAATTTCCAGATTTTTGGACTTCCCAGACCAAGAGGAAAGGGGAGAGTGTACTATTAGCTTCAGTGGAAGCTGAGTGGGCAGGGAGACAAAGCTACAGGGCACGGCTGAGGGATATTTCATAGAAACTGCAAGAAGCCCTCAGTGGCTCACCAATCTGCCCCAATCTTCAAGAGATTCATTAGCCAAGCAAGTGGGGCCCCTCGCTATTCACTGCCCTATGCCTTTGGTGCCGAAAACTGAGAACAACTGAGAAACAAAACAAAAACAAGCGCTGAAGAATGGAGATGTTATGCAACAATTGAACGGGTGGTAAATACAGAAATCGGTTAAAACTAGAAATGTCTAAATAGATGTATAAATCTTATTATAAAATGTTTATCTATCTTACTATTTATTCTCAAAGGTATGACTTGTGAAACATTGGAAGAATGGTGAAAGTCCGAATTGACAAAAGTGACATACTTGGGTCAAGGTTAAAAGTTTGGTAAGTTATGGGGCGTCTGGGTGGTGCAGTTGGTTAGGTGTCTAGTTCTTGCTTTCAGTTCAGGTCGTGATCTCGGGGTCATGAAATCAAGCCCCACATTGGGCTCCGTGCTCAGCATGGAATCTGCTTGGGTTTCTCTCTCCCTCTCCCTCTGCTCTTTCCCTTCATGCTCTCTCTCTCTCACGAAAATAAATAAAAAAATCTTAAAAAAAAAAGTTTTGTAAGTTATCTGGAATAATAGAGAAATCAAAATACCAGATTTATTTTTACTTTTTAATAACTTGAGAAATGTAGAATAAAGAGTGTTTACTCAAAGGTAATCAGAAGGAGTGTATTATATACCTTCCAAAACACAGGAGGTTGTAAAAGGAAAGAACACACGAACCACACGTGACTAACACACACACACACAGACACATATACACACACATGAAATGGAAGGAAGCAGAAAACTCAAAATAGAAACTACATAGGCATAGTTTCTAGTTTCCTTCCTTTAAGAAGGAAAGGCAAGTATTTCACTCATAACAATGAATGTGAATCCATAAATCTCTGTTATTTAAGAATAAAAATTCAGGTTGGGGAAAAAAGAAATCTAAAATCCAAATATATTTATTTTCAAGGGACACTTAGACAAATGACCAAAACTGTTTAAAATCAAAAGTAGATAAAGGCAAATATAAAACAAAAACAAAAACAAAACTAAGGTGGAAGTATTACTATTAACAGTGGGAATTCATTACACGAGTGTTAAACAGAATGGGATGGCACTGTATTTGTATCTGGATATAATTCAAAATGAAGAAGATATCCCTGTTATGACCCTTTGTGCGCTGAGCAACTTCGTGTTAAAATATGCAACACAAAGGGGAAATGAAGAGGAAGAGCACAGAGGAGGAAATAAGGCTTCTGTGTCAGGCTTCCTTTTAGGCAGGCTGGAGCCTTAATACACCTGGAAATAACTTTCAGAGGGATGAGAAATTTTCCATGTACTTCCCCTATTTTTTTAAAAAAGATTTTATTTAATTATTTGAGAGAGAGAGCGAGACAGAACATGAGTAGGGGGAGGGGCAGAGGGAGGGAGAGGTAGAAGCAGGCTCCCCGCTGAGCAGAGAGCCGGACATGGGACTCTATCCAAGGACCCTGGGATCATGACCTGAGCCAAAGTTAGATGTTTAATGACTGAGCCACCCGGGCACCTCTCCTATTTTGTTTTTAATTGGCTTGTATTTCTGTTGGTTGGTATTTGAGGGCAGACTGGTCTTTTTCCCACCCACAAACTACTATTTTCTTTTTTTTAGGGGGAAGCAGGCTCCCTGCTGAGCAGAGACCTGGATGTGGGGCTCGATCCCAGGACCCTGGGATCATGACCTGAGCCAAAGGCAGAGGCCTTAACCCACTGAGCCACCCAGGCGCCCCCATGAACTACTATTTTCTAAATACTCAGTGTGGGCAGGTGTGTGCTCGCTGCCATGGGAACGGGCACATAAATGAGACCTGGTCATGTCTTCAAGTTGCTTACCGACGTCTAGTCTGTTAGAGGGATGATATGCAAGTTCAGAGAAACGGTGGTCGCCAAAGAACTCGAGGAAGCACTGTAACTGGTCTTGATAGCTTTGGGACCAGAATCGATGGAGAGAAGCAGGAAAGAAGGGCATGCAGATGTTCCTCAAGGAATGGCAAAATGCCAGCACACTGAAAATGGGCTCCGAAAACACAGTAGGACCTTCCCCAGGGAGTAGGATGTTTGAGAGAGGGTGGTGAGAAATATGGTAACATCCTCTCCACCTCCCTCCTCTTGTCCTATCTTCTTTCAGGTCAAAGATCTTTACTTTTTCAAGGCAATGATGTGCAGGTCCCATGTGATGCCCCAGAGCCCAACATTAGCCCCTAGACCCTAGTTGCTTCCACTTCTGTGAGAGACTCCAAGAAACCTCCTTTCTTGGAGCCCACCAGCATCCATTTCTGCTCAGTCTTTGCTGGAAGGAACGTGGATTACATTCTCATGTAAGTAATTTCCAGTGAAAGATTTCATAAAATCCTTAGCATGTGGTGGCAGGCATCACATTTTAGAAGCCAACGGAAGATGCTAGCTTAAAAGTGTTTTGTGCCCCTTTCCTTGAAAGGCACTGGGTACAATGTTCTCTGAGAACACTGGACCTGAATGGAAGTCTTAATAACCCTTTAAGGAACTTGCCTTTGCAGGCATTGAAAAGGCTCTCTGAATTACATACACTGAAGAGACACAAGCCAAAAACTGTTCAACAGCAGCCAAGTGGAATTAGAGAAAAGGAGATGTTGGGACAGAGAACTCTGTAGTTATAATCCATTTGCTCCATTGCCTGTTCTCCGCTGATAACACTCGGTAGTTTTCAGAATAGCAGGACTTTAAAATGCTAATGTGTGCTATCAATATCCAAAGGGAAAACAGTGTACGGCATTTTCCAAACATATACTTTATTGTGGAACCCCCCCCCAAATCTGTGGAGCTTCTGGAATTATTTTTAGAAGCTCTCCCTTTTGATGTCTTCCATCACTGGGCACTTGGGACCCCGAGCGAGTTTAAATCTGTTTCTGAATTCGATCTCTTCAGCTGTTTGAGGACACTGACCACATTCCCCAAAGTCTCCAAGCCAAACATTGCCACGTCCTGCAAACATTCTTCGTCTGGTAGGGTCACCATCTCCTTACCCCACGTGGGTGCTAGTGTTACTTCCTGTTGCCAGAGTCAATAGGATGCTCTCAAGAGGACTAGATGATCAAAGAATATGAAGAAATTACCTCTGTTGGACTGGGCATTATATTACCGTTCTGTCCTCTACAGAAAAGTAGCAGTTAAGTTAGTGCTAGTCAGAAGCAGTAAAGACAAAACTGGTGAACAGTCCTTTCCGACAAAGCACTGAGGTCTGGGTACTGCATTTCAACAAGGATACATACCATGACCCAAAGGAAAGGATCTATTTGAAACTTAAGTTCTAGAGAGCATTTGTATTTTCTTATCTATTGGCTGTACAGCTTCTAAAACAATTGTCTGGCTAAGTGATTGATGGCACCTCAGAGTTTTAATTCTAATCCGAGATTACACAGATTTGACATTTGCTTTTCAATATTCCCTTTGATTTCTGTTTGGCCTTTCCCATCAAGAGACAACCTCATTGGTGAGCAAACATGGCCTTGTCTTTTTAGTTTTATGTACATATATATGTATGTGTGTGTGTATGTACAATTTTTTTTTTTCCATTCAAGGTTTAGTTAATGTTTTATGGCTTTTCCGAGCAATCAGATGAGGTCAGGAAATGGGTAAACTAATGGTCAAACAAGAGCATAACAGAAAGCTCCTGGACTCAATGTAATGTAATATTTCCTTGTCTTATAAAGTTACTGTATTACCATTCATTATGATGGGGTAACACAGTGTTATTGGTACAACTATGCGAAGGTCTATCTGCGCTTTATATTCATTCACAATGGAGGATGTTTTTATACAGCATCTATGTTTATAGTTGTGGTGATGCTGCTGGTGCCTTGTCCAGATCTGGTTCATCATGCTGATGTTGTGACTGTGGGCTGCTAATGGCCTGCAGGTGCTCTTTTTTCGGAGAATAAATCATTCTAAAGACTGAGTGACAGGGGATACAGGCCAGGCCCCTTTATCCCAAGGTGGGACTACTAGGTAACAGCAATCTGTGTCCCAGAGCTCCCCATGGGTGGCATCGGTCTGAAGCCAACTCCAACCGAGGGCACATCCTTGCTTGGCTCCTTCCCCTGCTTCTTCTGCTAAGAGCAGCAGAATCTGAATCCTCCTCTCCCGAGGGCACGCCCCCCCCCCCCCCCAATAAACCACTTTCACAAGGATCTCTATCTCAGGTCCTGTTTTAGGGATGCTGACCTAAAACAAAGTCATTATTATTTTCCTCTGTGGTTGCCACTTGGAGGGTTTGAAAGTGAGTGATTCTTTGGGCAGTGGCTCTGTAAGCAGCTTGAAATTGTAAGCAATGAAATCCAGCTGTTTTGCTAAATATTTGTTTAGAAAATATGAGCCCATTTAATATGCTGTCTTCTAAGTGGATGCCAACTAAGAACATGTAGGTAATGTAAAAATCGTATGGAAACAAGGTATCTGACAGTAATAGAAGAACCAAGTCCTTTGTAAAATCCTCCTTAATTGATGGAGTAGACTCATACATTTAGTCAGTTATGTTAATAGTGCTTGTTCAAGTCTCTGAAATTTCAAGGAGAGGCAGATAACTGCAAGCAAATTCAATGCTTTCCTGAAATGAGGGTGCCATAGATGGAATACATTTAAGTTGACATTCAATGAAGATGAGTCCCCACCCCTAACAGTCCCAATCATGAAGGCCCAAGGATTGGAAGAGTAGATCTGCTTGGTGGAGAAAGGATGTTTATCAAGCCAAGAGGATTCTCCTAGCCTAAGACTAGGTCTTCAGTTCTCTTGACTCAAAGGCTGGGAATTCCAGCATTGGGGCTGAGGTACACCTAACTGCCTATTTCTCTCATGTCTCCCTGAATGGTTGGGTTGACCATCTTTGGCTTGTATAGCTGACTGCTGATTGAGTTTTCTGGAAAGGGACAGTCTGAGGAAGTGATCATAAAGGATAGCCATGTCCTGGAGGCAAGATTAGACTTGCAGAAGAGGCTGCCACAGTGCCTGCTCAATCCAAGGGCCTGGGCGTCACTTTGGTGGGGGAAATGCAAATCCAAGGGCAAGGGCAAAGCTGGCAATAGGGAATGAGTTATACAGTGAGAGAGCTGAGGAAATTAGAAACATAGAGACAAGGAATGAGGCTGGGGTCCTGGTCTACTTTTATTGGTCACTTTCTTGTGGCAAATGTGTAGCCTTTCCAGCTTTAGGGCACAGGCAGTCAAGCGAGAAACAACATGAGGCCCTTTCAACCCAATTCTGCGTGTCCATTCCTAGACAGTGAGAACGCCAGATTCCTTTTATTTTTAAACAAACATCCATCAACTAGGAACATCACACATGACTTTTGACTCTTCTTGGCCATCATTGTATAACCTTTGGTTCTCAGTTGAAAGGAAAACAAAAAGGGCTCTACTAGATTTTTCTGAAATGTCACTCGCAGGAGATAGCTGCAGGTGGCCTTTCCCTGGAATTTGGGATATGAAGATGAGCTGGGGCTTGAAGGAAGCGAATCTGCAGGTAATACCTGTGGAGACAGGAGGCTAAGTTTGAAGAGCAAGGAAGAGGAAGGGGGGCAGATCACCTGTGCTCTGGGAATCACCAACCAGGGTGCCCCATGCCTCCTTCTGGGAAGTTAGAACGTTTGCCAGGCTCTGCTTCACGCTGTGGCTTGCTCCCCTCACCTTCTTCCTCTGCCACCTCACCTCGCCTCACAGAGAGCCCTCCACTAATTCTCCTTCCTCTTTCCTAGAAGGAACCTGCTTGCTTTCCTTTTGCTTTCATCTTTGAAAAGAGCAGAGTGCCTGGCTGATTCTTTTTTTCCCTCTGTCTTTTTAAAAAGAAAATGGCAGCTACGATATCAATTTAATTCTAATAAGGGAAAAATATAGTAAGGTTATCTTTAGCACAGGTCACTTTTTTTTTTTCAAAATGGAGTCCTTCAAAATCGTGGCAGTACTTGAGAAGTTCCTAAAATCCCCCCTGAGGGTAATGATTGTGATATTCCTCAGAGGCAAACTCGTTTCTGTTATTCATTTTAAAAATGCTCATTCCTTTGTCTTTTCACACTCGTCACACTGAGATTTAAAATAGAGAGACATCGTCACCTGTTGAAGGATTACGAATATCACTGCCTTGAAAAGGCCTGATGGGAATTTATACGGAATTGAAAGTGATGCAGCAGCCTTGGAAGACAGCTACGCAGACAGGAAACTGAGCTAGGAGGCCAAGCAGCCTCCGTATCCTGAGCACAGGACATGAGACCATCTTCCTGCCATGCTCTCAGTCAGACTCGAGACATCGCTTCCAGATGGAGAAGGGGAGCGGAAGGGTGGGACAGCCCCAAGACTTGGTGCCATCCACTCACCAAAAAAGGTTCAATGATCCAGAGGTCACCTTCAGTACAGTGGTAGGTTGGATTCTTGATCCCATCTTCGCCCTGCCCCACACCTGTGTCTTTTGCCAGGTGGCTCCGCAGTCCCTGGAGACCGAGTGTGTTTCTCCACCCCTTGACGTGGGCTGGGCCCACACTCTGAAGGAATGCCACTAGATGGGACAGCATGCCTCCTCCAGGAAGCTGAGGCCTTAAGAAGCTCTGTATGCTTCCCCCATCCTTGTCATGGGAAGAACACACCCCAGCTAGCTCGCTCGTCCGAGGAAAGGATATTAGATGAGCAAGAGAACATGCAACTGCAGGTCAACCCCAGCTGATCCAAAGAAGCCTGAGGAAGAGTCAAAGAAAGCTACTCTAAGTGCTGGGGCTTGAGGGCACTCGTTACACAGCAATTCCGTGGAATCGCGGAGTGACACAAACACGGCTCTGAAAGGGGGCTTGTTCAAAGGAAGAACGTGAATGACGGTGACTAGGAAGTGAGCCTGTGAGTAGAATACGGTTTTTGAAGAGGAGGACAGTCCTCGCATACATGGTCGCTAGAGGGGCAGGCGTTGCTCCCCTGGTTGAACATCCCATCCCTTAACTGGGTCTTGGCCAAGGGTGATGGGAACGGCAGAATCCCACCTTCCGGGCCATACTGGAAATCACTGATACGTCCAAGTTCAGTGATGAGGGACATTGGCTTCTTTGGGAAGCACAAACATTTTGAAGAATATCAGATAATTAAGTAAGAAAAGACCTTCAGATGACCTCTACCTGACAGAAGTTAAACCATGCACTACTCACAGGTCAAGTGCATGGGTTAAGTGGTTATATTCCCTCTGAAATTTGCCTTTCAACTCTACCCCTTGTTCCCAGTGCTCTCCTCTAAAGCCACATTGCATGAGTCTCTTAACTCTTTCAGCATGATACTTTCAAACACAGCTGCACATCCTAAGTCTTTTACACGCCCAACTCCCAGAGTCTCCTTACGATTTTATTTTGACACACCACTCACCATTCTGATCACTCTCTTCCAGACACCTCCCTGCTTGTCCATATCCCTCATAAAATATGAAATGCAGAATTACAGACAGACAATCCTTGACATGTCTCTGAAACATTGCCACGTACACAAGGGACTAATTACTTCTTATTACCTGGACTTTATTTTTTTCAATTATTTATGCCTGTTAAGTTTAATTTCTTTTTCTGTAAAGCTAATTTGGTTTATCCTCTGAATATATTTCGCTGCTTCAGGACAGCAATGACTATTTTCTCTTCTAATGATGATGATGATAATGCCAAGTCCGATGGGCTCCCTTTACTGAGAGCCTTCTAGGTGCCTGGTACTTCTCCTCCGCCAGGTCACTAATCCATTCAAAACCCGAGGGTGGTATTATCATCTCCATATAAAATGAGGACACAGGCTCAGAGAAGGTGAGTCACTGGCACTTGGTCACACAGCTGCATGGGGTTCAAATCCGGCCTGATCCCATGCATCTGCTCTTTCTACTATCCTCACTCCCTTTCATCGTTTTACCTGGAAAGGGAAAGGCTAATGATGTTGTGGGGGTAGCCACAAGCAAAACATGGGTCAGCATTGTCCTCATGCTGTGCACTGAACAGAAAGGTGCCTCTCTGCCCACCCACTCTGAATGAAAATGCCTCTCGCCAAGTGACATGACACGGCCATCACCTGTGCGACAATCACGTGATTGGCATCAAAGCCAGGATGGAGAGGAATCAACAGAGGCCAGTCCTACGATCATCAACCACAGTTTTCTTTTGTTGTGATGGACACTTTTGATACTCTGCCCAGATACTCCTCCTGGGTGGGCACAGGCAGAGGAATGGCTCCCACAAAGGTGTCCGCCTCCTAATCTCTAGAACCGAAGAACATGTTATGTTACAAGGCAAGGGGAAATCAAGGTTGCAGAAGGGAGTAAGGTGGCTAATCAGGAGGCTTTGAGATGGAAAGAGCATCCCAGTGGGTGCAAGAGGGAGAGTCAGGACCAGGGAGATGGCTATGAGAGAGAGAGATGCAACCTGCAGTTATAAGTTTGAGCACCGAAGGGGCCACAGGCCAAGGTGGGGGCTGTCCACAGAAGCTGGAGAAGGCAAGAACATACATTCTCCCCTAAAGCCTCCAGAAAGGAATGGAGCTCCTGACGCCCTGATTTTAGTCCGGTGAGACCCCCTGTGGACTTTCAACATCCAGAACTATAAAATACTGCATTTGTGTTATTTTAACCCACTAAGTTTGTGATACTCACAGTAGCAAAAAGCCCCTAATATACCAGAGGTGTGTGTGCTGGCTGCTAATGACTCACAGCTACCCCCTCTTCCCCAGAAAATTGCCTTCAGCAGAACATGAGCCACTTGGCCCAGGGGGTTCTGAAAGGGCCTCCATCGCGGGAGGAGGAGGGAGGCCCACTGAGAGCAGGCTACAAAAGGGCTGGCCTCAAGGAAGGACCAGCTGTGTGACCCATGCCAGAGCTCCCTCCAGAGCTGGCTGAAGTGAGACTTCCACTAAGACCACTTTCTTATTCAGCCTCCTCAACTGATTGCAGTGCACCTAACTCCCCTCTCAGGCTCTGCTTTCTAGGGAATCCGGCCTGAGACAACAGTCAGTCTCAGAAGAGATGCCAGGCTATAGGAAGCTGGTCCCAGCGGGGAAGGGGTGGGGCTGGAAGGTGTGTGTCAGGGTAGAAGAGCTGGAACATGAGACTAGAGGGCTTACTGGCTTTTGCCGGGGTCCTCACTGGGCCCTGGGCCCGACTTGATCTTAAAAGTTTCCTTCCCTGAAGCATTCATGCAAAAGCCCAACACTGCAGCATCTGGGCTGCAAGGGGAAGCCACAGGGTGGGGAAGGCCTCAGCGTGCTTCCAGGTGCTCCAGGAGTTCGACTGGCTACACATCTGGAGGGTCAGCACCATTTCGGGAAGACAGTCCATATCTGGATCTGGATCAGCCCTTCATTTTTCATTTTTCAGCCTCATTTCCGTTCATGATACCCTTTAACTTCTCCTAATGGGGGCGGGGGTGGGGTTGGGTCACACCCTCACGCCCCCTGAGAGCAAACACAGGCCTGTCTGTGTTCTGTGACCACTGGTCAATAACCAGGATCGACACTGCTCTTGAAACAACTGGTTTAAACTCACTCTGAATCCCCCACAAACTGCCTTTATGATTTCCTCCGGCTGTTTGGTCACTGGGTTCCTGACATAGGAGAGGCAGAAGAGCAGGAACTGTGGAATTTCTGTGCGTGTGGCTTTGAATGGCCTACTTTTTCCTTGTAGCTGGGACATTTTATGGATCATTCTCTTCATCTGGGCACCAGCCCTAAGACACTCGGGCTGCCCCCATTTCTCTGTGGTACCGTGAGTGAGTCCGTGCCAGGTCCAGACTTGGATGGAATGGTGGCTCAATCACCTTTCCTGGCCGGTTCAGTGCCTCCCCACAGGATCGTCCCTCCCACACCTGTCCGTCTGGGTCATTCCCCTGTAATTCACCCAGCCGGAGATTCCCTGCTCAGGGTACCCCAGACATGAGCCCCATAGTGGATGTTGGGATGTGTCCCTCAGGTCCCCCTGCCGTATCAAAGCATTCCGTGCCCACCTGTCCAGCGTCTTGGTTGCTTTCCCACTGATTCCCTCTCTGCCCACTGCCCTTGGCTGAAAAGAGCTGCTTTGTCCAGGATTATGCCCCCTCCCCAGGGGCTGCCCATCCACAGTGAGAGATGATGCAGGAGTACAAAGTCCCAGACCTCTAGCCTCAATGCAGTTGACAGTCCAGGGCTCCCTGGGGGAAAGGCTGAAGTTGCAACTGTATCACCATCCAACTTTTCCCTCTGCCCAGTCCTGCTTCCCTTCCCTGTGCACAACTATTGTTCTCCAGAACATTCCCAAACAACCTGCCCTCATGTACATCTCTGGGGCTCAGAATCTGTCCTGGGGCCTGGACTCGGGCTACATTACTCTCACCTGCCCTTCTGGAGGGTTCGGGGACCTAGAAGTGGGGGTGGGGGAGGCCTTACCCACGATCATGTGGTTGCAGACGTCACAGAAAGTGGGCTTCTTGAAGATGTGCTCCTGAAAGGCGTGGGCCTTGCCGCCAGCCCCGGGGTGCAGGCCGGCCCTGGTGGGTGTGGACGTCAGGCTTCCAGAGGCGGGGAGTGGGCTGGAGCTGGGGCTGACCTCAGCCAGCATGTCCGCCTGCAGCTTCACGTCGCTGTTGGCTCGCTGGAAGAAGTTGTCAGCGCTTTTGCTCCGTAAACTCTTGGTCTTGAAAGAAAGTGATCGTTTTAGTTTCTGGAGCTGCAATGCAATGACAGAAGACTCTCTTACGATCAGTCATGCAGACTCATGCTGTGGGGGTGAGGTCTGCTTCAGGCACTGCGCTCTTCCCACTGACACCCTTCACCACAAGGAGGCTCCCCCATGTCCCTGTGCCTAGAAGGAATCTGGCAGCCCCTTCTCCACCCCGTGCTGAGCCAGACTGCCCAAAGAGGCTCCAAGGTGCTTTTGCTTCTGGCCCTGCTCCTCCTCCCTGCCTCCTTGAGGTCCTACCAAGGTGCGTCAAAATGGCTCATGACATTGAACTTTCGACACTATTTGCCTTCTGAATTGGAATCACTGGAAATATGAAGTGTATGACCTTCTGGGCTCAGTGGCTGCATCTGCCAGGCCAGGGCCTCTGCTGGTCTTTCTCTCTGATGGTCACTTAGCAGCTACTTGTCTCTATACACGGCAAAGCGGAAGAGGCCACTGTCTGACTCGAATCCATCTGGGTGAACTATTCACAGAACGGGAACCGGAAACTCTCAAGCCTGCTTAGGTCTGAAGCATATGGATGAGTAATGTGTGTGTGTGCGTGTGTGTGCATATACGTGCGTGTGGATGTGTATGTTTGCGTAGGACGCGGTGTGGGATTATTTGAATTTCTCTGCTCTTCTCCTTGCCTTGCCGCTTGTTTTCGGGCACGGCAAACTGGATCGTTTCTCCTTTGCCTTGGAACTTACGAAGAATTAAAACATGGGCTTGGAGAACTACTAATTACTGAAAGGTCTGGGTTTGGTCCAGTCTGCACCACCAGTCCAGCTTTCCTACTGGAGCTAGAAGGATTTCGGGAAATACAGATGTGAGCAGGTGAACGTGCTGTTTAAATCCTTCACGAGGTTTCCTTTGTTCTTAAATCTAAAGAAAAGCTCCTTGTCATGGGCTCCAGGGACTGGCAGCTTCTGGGTCCCCATGACAGCTTGTAGAACTTGTACCTTGCTCTGTCCATGCCACCCATAGTGGCCCTTTGGAAGTCTGTGGTATTTACTATGCTTTCTCATTGCCCACCTTTTGTGCATACTTCTTCCTTGGCCCAGATAAAGGAATAAAGCACTTAGTAGCTTCATGACAAGATCACTTCACCCTCAAGGTAGTTTCCTTTTGTAACTGAACATCCATGGGGACTCTGCCTGTTGTCTGGAATTAATGTCTTTGACCCAAAGCTGCAGACAAAAAGGGGCCAAGCACATGAGTATAATAAAGGCCCCCACAAAGTGTAGTCAAACACCTCTCCAAGACACATGAGATGAGCTGATCTGGCCTTCCCAAGCCGTGTCATTTCTGCGTCAACCCTCCAACCTGCTCCTCAGAAGATCAGGAAGCTGTGGTCTTTTGTGCTTGGGGTAGACTGCAAAAATGCTACAATTTTCTTCCATTACCCTTCCCCGTTCACCTTTGCAATGTGACTTTGCAGTCCCACCCATCAACAGGAGCATGTTTCTGCACTCCTTAGGGCTTGTTGGTTTGGGGAATTTGACCAATAAGTGGTAGGAGCAATTTTAAGCCAGTTCCAAGGCCGCCCTCAAGATGCCTTGCATGCTCTGTCCTCCCTCTTGGAAACTTGCCAAACTGCCATAGGAACCAACCCAGTGTAGCCAGAAGGATGATAAGGGACCCACAGCCCAGTCACCTCCCATCTTGTGAGCGAGACCCATGAAGCAGAGCCACCCTGTTTCCCCGCAGGGAATAAAAGCATCTAGATGAGACTAGAAGAATTGTGTCAGCCCACAGAAGCATCAGCTGAAGAGATGACTGGTGTTTGAAACCATTAAGTTGGGCATCTATTGTGTGCACACAGCAATACATTGCTTCTTCCCGCCCTCCTGCCATGGGTGGGGATTTTACTCCTTTGCCCACGTGAGGTTGGCTGGGGAGTCTCCCACTTCCGGGAGCTGTCTGGGGAGGAGGCCTTGCGGCGCCCTCTAGAGGAGCTCCACTTAGCCAGCAATGAAGCTTCACGGGCCCAGAAAGGGCTGACCTACATTAAAAGGTCAGAAACAATGGGTTGGCCAAGAACTCTGTCTCTTTCCCTTTGCCCTACAGCCCAAACGCACTAAAGGCTCTGCAGCCACCAAAGAAGGAAGAGAAGGAGGTGCTCGTGAGTTATTTTAGAGTTGTTACTGTACCATAACTAGCCTATCCTGAGTGATATAGGGGGGCAGGGTCATGCGTCCTTGGGAGCCCTGCATTTATTGTGAAGGAGACCCTCCATCTCCAGCAAAGCTAAGTGAGAGGGGGGCATGAAACAGCACTCACTGAGACGGAGCCACACCAGGGTGAGGGCTGGAAAGCCAGAAAGGAGAACAGAACTTCCTCACTTCTGGTCCTTCAGGCTATCACCTGGGCTGATGCTGGAGGAAGGAGGGTTTAAATAGATAAGACTACAGTTTTATCATGGACAGATTTTAATAAAGTGACCAGGAAGTTAAGGAATGTGCTAGGATTTTGTTGTGGGTTGTGCAACCCAGGGTGAGGGTGATTTATTGGAGCAAATATCATCATATAGAAAAATGAAGTCCTTGTCTATTCCCTACCATGAAGTTTAGATGGTTCGATAAATTGGCTCCCCTTGTCTCAGAAGCAGAAAAGCACCTATCCTGATTTTAATAATAGCAGGTTCGTCGCCAGGTGACCCTTGTTCATCTTGCCAACCATCCAGTGAAGGCACTGTTGTTTTACTCCTGGAGAAATGGCTGAGGGAGGTTAAGGGACTTGCCCAAGGTCACACAGCTCATGTGAGTCAAGCCCAGGGTTCAGAATTAAATGTACCTTCCTTTAAACCTACACTCGTTGCTCTGACAGTGATTGACAGGTGATGGAGACGGAATGGAAGAGAGCTTGCCCCTCGCCCCCAGGGCGGGGACAGAACTACTTCTGGTGGACAGTGAGAGTGAGAAAGGATGTGCAGTGAGAAAGCAAATCTGCTTTTTGGGGGGCTATTTCCCTTGTTTCATAGATTTCAAATTTCTTAAAAATAATAAAGGAGCATGCCTGTTTATCAAAGGGGAGCAGCAGACGCCCCTTTAAGGCTTCTCTGACAGACTCTGTGGACTCTGTTGCTAAGCCAGGGAAGGTCATGGGGTGCTGTCTACGTACGTCCAGTTTGGTCTCCCTCCTGTGCTCATGTGCTTCATTTCTCACTTCAGAACTTTCCATATATGGTATTCAGTGTTCCTTGGAAGTTTAGCATGATGCCAAGACACCTGTAGCATTTTCCTTGTCCTGTGGGATGTGGCTGGAAACTGTTTCAGACTTTCAGAGCCTGCCTGCCTATAGAGCTGGAGAATTTGCCTTGGAAGCCAATGTGACATTTCTTATTCAAGTGGATAGCTTAAAAGAACTGCCTACAAGTTAAACAAAGTCTGAGCAGTGAGCTCAAAGGAACACACTTTCTCTAATTATTCCCCAAACAGTAGAGGCCAGATGGGAACATATAAAACACAGAAATAGAAGCAAACCCTGATAATAGCAGATGTCACAAAATGATTAGCTTCCAGACAACGCTGCCACAGCCCAGCTCCATTTCTTAAAGAATAATAATTATAATAGTAATAATAATAAGAGAAGGACCATATATTCTCGAGTACTTTGCCATGTGCTGGAAATTGCTCTATATATTTTAATTTATGTAATCATCCTAGTGATCTGATGAGTAGGAGATCATTCATTCATTTAATAATTCACTCAATAAATATTTATTATGTCTCTACTATGAGCCAGGCACTGGCCTTGGCTTTGGGGCTATAGCAGTGGAAAAAAGTAAAGTCCTTCCCCTTAAGGTTTTAAGGTCTAGTGGATGGAGATAGAAAGTAAATAAATAATCAAAGATGTTTATAATATAAATTTGGGTAAGGATAAGAGACATGAAGGAAATAAAAGTGGAACCGGGCTTTAGAAAGTGATAAGGAATGCTTCTCTGACCAGTGATACTGGAACAAAGACACATGAGAAGTGAGGGCATGAGCTACTTTGGAGAAGAGCATTCTGGGTAGTGGGGGAAACCACGGACAAAGGCCGTGACGCGGGGTGGGTGTGTTTGAGGAATACCAGGAGGTATGTGTGCCTGGGGCAGAAGTCAAGGGTCAGCTTCATGCCAGGCCTTGCAGACCATGGCAAGGGCCTTAGAATTTGTCCTAATTTATCCTAATTTATCCTCTGGCTGCTCTGTGGAAAACAGACTACAGGAGGGCAAGATGGAAGCCTGGACACCATTTGGAGACTCTGCAATTATTCCGGGGAGAATTCATTTTGCCTTGGCCTGCCATAGCTAGTACAACATGGTTGAATATGGGGTACAGTTTGAAGGTAGAACAAAATGAGCTTGTTGAGGGATTGGATATGGAATATGAATGAAAGAGGGAGCTCAAAAATGATTTCAAGGTTTTGGGCTTGAGGAAATGGGTGGATAGAAGGACCATTTACTCAAAGAAGGAGCCCTGGAGAAGAAGAGAGTTGGTGTGGGGAAGTGGGGTGGGGATGAAGAGTTGAGTTGGGGAAAGTAAGTTTGAAATGCTATGTGGAATTCATGTGGAGCTGGATATATGACCTTGGAATTCAGGCAAGAGGTCCAAGCTAGAGAAATACATGTGGGAGTCATGAAGACATAGATGGTACTTACAGCTATGAAGCTTGATGAGATCACTATGTAGTCAGTGTGGACACTGAAGAGAAGAACTCTGAGGATGGAGAACTGAGGTCAAGAAGATTAAGGAAATATTTCGAGCCAAGATGATTAAGGAAAAACAGGAATCTGAGAAGGAGAGACTGGTGAGAAAGGAGTGGAAGCTCTGGGAATAAAATGATTCAAGGAAGCGAGGAGAACCCATATCATCAAATGAAGCCTATATATCAGGTAATGTGGGGGCTAGGGGGAGTGTCTTTGGGGGATCTTTTTTTTTTTAAATTTATCTACTTATTTATTTGAGAGAGAGAAAGAGAGCATGCACACATGTGAGTGTGGAGGAGGGGCAAAACAGGGGAAGGGAGAGGCAGAAGGAAAGAGTCTCAAGCAGACTCCATGCTGAGCACAGAGCCTGATGCGGGGCTCAATCTCACCACCCTGAGATCATGACCTGAGCCAAAACCAAGAGTTGGACACTTAATTGACTGGTAGCAGATGCAGTGAAGTGGTAGGGGTGAAGACCTAACTGACAAGATTTCAAGAAAAAATGGCGGTGGTGGGGGGAGTGAATGCAAGTGGTGAGCGCAAGCAGTTCTGCTCTAGAGGGGAATAGTTACAGGGAAAGGGGACGCAGCACGAAGGGTGGGTTTGGTTTTATTTCAACACGGGAGATTATTTCAGCATATTACTAATCTGGTGCTGCAGAAGAGAGTGGAGAAATGCTGGAGTGATGTCCTTGAGTAGATGGGAGGAGGTGAGACCCAGTGCACTGGAGGAAGAGTTGACTTTGGATGGAGAGACAGAGCAGACAAGCTCATGAAGTTGGTGCTACTTGACTGTGGCTCTTCTCTTTTGATTGCTTCTATTTTCTCAGTGAAAACAGAAGCCAATCTATCTCCTGAGTGAGGGGAAAAGGGAGGGAGTTGGAAGCTGGAGGTGAGAAGCTGGAGAAGAGCTATTTCAGTGCATTTATTAACACATGAAGAATGGAAGGATGTGGGGTGGTACAGAGGCTCTTGTTCAGGTTATCACCTCATTTTAAAGAGGAGACAGTTGAAACCCCAATTTAAATAGCTGGTTAAGTTGCAGAATGAAGATCCACATACAGGGCTCTCTAACTCCAAATCCCCTTAAGCCAATCAGACTTTCATAAGGCTTCCTACTATTGGGACACTTGGGTGGCTCAGTCGGTTAAGCATCTGCCTTGGGCTCAGGTCATGATCCTAGGGTCCTGGAATCGAGCCCCGCATTGGGCTTCCTGCTCAGTGGAGAGCCTGCTTCTCCCTCTGCCTCTACTGCTCCCTTGCTTGTGCACACCCATGTTTGTTCTCTGACAAATTGGTAAAATCTTTAAAAAAACAAAACAAAACATAAGGTTCCTTGACCTCTTAGTAAAAGTCCTGTTTGGTGTGCTCTATCTTCTGGCACCAGCTGGAATTCTAGCAATAGTCCGTGTGGTTGCCACGTTGGGCAACATTTCCAAGGCAATCAATTGGGGAACACAGAAATCAGGCATCATTAGAGCAATGGAACATGGAAAATTATACAGCCTGCAGGTGACGCAGTGGTGTGCGGGTGATTTACTGGTCTGTTCTGCAGAAGCGCATCAGGTTAATTAACCAGCATGTGCTTGGTCATTTCAGCCAGACCTGAAGTCGCGCTGTGCGGGGGAAGAGGTGGGTCTGGAGCAAACGCAGCTCCACCTACACAGGCATAAATCGGGGGGCATAGTCACCGTGTCAGTTCGGTTTCCTGTCAAGTCTCCTCTATGAACATTTCTTTTGCTATCCGAGACCCCACCAATAATGTGCTGGCTTTTGTTTCTGGATCGAAATGAGGTCATCTGCAAGGTCATGCCTCATCCTTGGTGCCCACATGTGATCTACATCTTTGGTTCGTATTTTAACTTCTCTAAAATAGGAATATGTCTTAATTTAAATACTCATTCTTTTTTAAAAATTATTTATTTATTTTAAAGATTTTATTTATTTATTTGCCAGAGAGAGAGAGAGCATAAGCAGGGGGAGCAGCAGCAGAGGGAGAGGGAGAAGCAGGCTCCCCACTGAGCAGGGAGCCCAACATGGGACTTGATCCCAGAACCCTGGGATCATGACCTGAGCCGAAGGCAGATGCTTAACCAACTGAACCACCCAGGTGTCCCTGAAATACTCATTTTTAATTTCTTTTTTCCTGGAAAGGTATTATTAAACCAACTGCTGACAGTTAAGACTCGGGGAAATGAGTTTTTTGCCTGCTGTGGTATGAGGGCCCCGCGCACTCCCTCAGAAACTCCGGTCCCTTCGCCCTCCGCCAGCCATGCAGACTCACTTCCTCTCTTCCAAGTTTGGCTGATGCTTTGGTTCCTCCCACACTCACCCCTAATGTTTTATGTGTGACTCTACAGGCAGAGAGAGAGAGCACTGGGGTTCTGAGAAATGTGATGAGGACCTTCTCACTAACTTTTTACCCATTCACGGCCTGGTTTCTTTTAAGACACAATATATGCCAGGTCTTGACTGGCTTCAGTCTGGATGGGACTTCAAAGTCAGAAATAGTCTTCTTCCATCTACCTGGCTTTGTCCTAACCAGCTGCAAAAACCATTGTTAATGAGTATGTTGGTAAAGCAACAGCTATGGAATACAGTTAGCTTGGGCAGGCCCTCAAGCCCCTTAGCTTGGGTTCTATCCGTAAACAGAGAGGAACACTTCAGCGGCTGCTAAGTGCCTTCCTGCTCTGGCAAGTCAGCACAGTGAGGGAATACAAAAGACTTGAAACACTCTCTACATATAGGAAATCTAAGATCTAATTCTGGAGACAAGTAGCAGCGCTTAAGACTACCCAAGGGTGACACAAGACCCTATATTTAGATCATCAAGTGATAAGTAGAGTGTTTTGTTCGTTGCCTATTCTAATATGTTAGAAAAGGGAGCTATCAATGAGGGCTGGAAGAGTCAGAGACATTCTTTCAAACCTTAAAGAATGAATTGACTTTAAAACAAATCATTGAACTGTACAAGTGCTTTGATGGACTCCCTTACATTTAGGTTATACCCAGTCTCCTCACTGTGTGATACCAGACTCTCCCTGATGGGTGAGGGCCTTACACCTGCCCAGCAGACCTCTAGTCACCCCTCCGCCATCCTAGGCACACAGACACATCAAGAAGAGCCCAAAGATTTTCCATGATGGGTAAGCCTTCAGTGCCTTTATTCTGCCTGGAAGTGGCATTCCAGTCCACTTGGAAAATGCCTGATTGTCCTTGATTGCTTGACTTTTCTCTGGCCTCTTGCCTGACCTTTCCTGCAGGTGGACAGGGACTTTCTGTGTGACCCAAGTGTGCAGAGTGGAGATGTGTCCCTCCTGCCTTCTGCTCTGGCCTCCTCTTCAGACCATTAGGCTACTCCCAACAAGTGCCTAGCATATAGTAATGATATTAATTAGGCTAGCAAATAATTATTCAGCTCTTGCTACACACCAGACTCCATCGTAACGGTTTACGTAAGTTGTCTTTTGATCTTTGTGCTAACCTTGGACTAATGTGAAATAATGTGCCCAAATACACCCGGAGGAAGTGGTCAAATCAGGATTAGAACCAAGCACCGGTTGACTTCAGAATCCAAGTCTTAGCCTCTACACACATTTGTTAAATGACTGCTGGACAGACTGACGGATGGACTGAATGAACGGGAAGAGCTACAGCCAGATGGAGGCAGGAATGAGTGTACCACAAATACGTGCTCTGGGGCAGTGCTTACAACCAGACTCTAAACATACCAGTTGTGCAGCGAACCCTGACTGAAAAGTCAGCCTGCCTGGTACACTAGGTGTGCTGGCATGAGAGGCAAAGGTGGTGATGAAGGAAATGTGTGTGAATGCACGTGGGTAGGTGTCCTGGCTAATCATGGTAGTCTGGTGGAAAGAGTGTGAAGTATGGTAATCCACAGAGACCCACTGCAGGTTTTCCAGAAGGAAGAGACAAGTTCTGATGATCAAGTCGTGGTAGGACCTGGGTGTCTTGGAAGAGGTAACATCAAAGATATACCCTGGGATGGACAAATTAGCCAGCTGCTCCCTCCAGCCCTAAGGCTGGCTGCCATATTTCCTCCAAAGAAGTTTCTGTGTAGCTCCCAAGTCCACAGCTGCCAGAACCGGAAGAATGTAGAAGCATGGAGCTCCTGGCTACTTCTCACCTACTGCTCTTTGTGGACAAGTCCAAGATCATCAATTTCCTGAGACACCATCATGTTCCTTTCTAGAAGTCCTAAATGTTGTGGAATTTTTTTTTTTTTTTTTTGGTTTTATCCTGAAAACAGTCCTCACCTAGACTGTTTAAGCCAAGAGGGGTGGCACTCACTGGTTAGATCTTGTTCAATGGCACACATCAAGATAATAATACTTCACTTTTTGGTACAGCGACACACACACACACACACACACACACACACACACACACACGCACACACACACCCATATGCACGCACACTTTTATTTGACATACCTTTCCATGACACAGCCCCATGAAGGCAGCCGGGCAAATTTTACCCCCATTTTATAGATGAGAAAAATGGGATAAAAGATGTGAAGTGACATTCCCAAGATCCATGGAGGAGGAGATGCTTAATGGGGAGGAAGAGTTTGGACAGAGGATCCTTTCAAAACTGAGGATGACGCACTCAAAGCTCTGGGGTCAGAAAGACTTTGCTGCCCTTCCCAGCCTGGGGGTCTCCAGCAGTGTGAGCCTGGGAAAGTTACTTGACATCTCTGAGCCCCAACTTTCCCATATACAAATGGGGACAATAATATTTTCCTTATGGGTTCGTCGTGAGGATTAAATAAGATAAGCCTCTGAAGCCCTTGGCACAGTCCTGGCCCTCAGGGGCCATGCCCTCTAAATGTCTCAGAATCCCCTGCACACCACCATCCTTTCTGGTCGGCCTGGGGTTGGGAGCATTGCTCTCATCCTTCCCGTGCATGTGGATGTCAGTGTCACAATCCTGGGGCTGTTGCATCACCTAAATGGATCGGTTAAGATTCCTCTCAGGCAAGAGTACTATATATGCTCAGAAGAAATACTTAGAGAAGCCAAAGGCATGGGAAGATGGCAATGTACACTGGAGGTGAGCTGGGAGAGGGGGCAGGCAAGGGAAGGACCAAACTCAACAACAACAACAATAATAGTAACAATACGGTACTGAGTTCTGGGAAGCACTGAGAAGGGTGAGGTTTGCTGTCTGAGAGATAGAGCTGCACTTCAATGTACACTGGAGGTGAGCTGGGAGAGGGGGCGGGCTGCCATGAGGGAGATGTGCAAGGAAAGGCAGTGAGAAAACAAATTTAGAGGTGGTATGGATTTTTGAGTCAGACGGCTACTGAATAGGGTGTGCAATGGAAATCTCTTTCTTCTTCTCAAGATCTTCAGTAAAGTCTATGTTTCTCACTAATGCTTTGGTGAGGGAGTACTTTTTTTTAAGACTTGTTTATCTGAGAGAGAGAGAGCACATGTGAGTGAGCAGGGGAGGGGCTGAGGATGAGGGAGAGAGAGAGAGAATCCCAAGCAGACTCCCTGCTGAGCATGAAGCCCAATGCCGGGCTTGATCCCACAACCCATGAGATCATGACCTGAGCCAAAATCACGAGTCAGATGCTCAACCAATTGAGCCATCCAGACACCCCGTGAGAGGGTACCTTTTCAGGGGGAATGCTGACATGGGCATCAGCATCTGGATTAACATGGCTTCTGTGGCCCATTTGGAGCATACTCCTTTGCCCTGGAAACCTGCCAGAGAGAAGGCCTGTGTGACCAGGAGGTACAGAGGCTGGGACTGAGAGTACTGGGGTTGAACCATGTGACCCATCAAGTGGGGGTCACACCAGGCTGTCTGATGCTGTGACCACTGATGTAGCTGTCTGAGCAGTGGCCAGTGCCCTCTCTGCTGCTGCTGTCACTGTGATGACAGCTTGGGAGGGGGGATATAGCCCCAGGGACCACATTATTATTTTTTTATTCCCACGAGCAGAGAGAGAAGGCTGGGCCCTAGAAGGGCCAATGAATCCAGAGAAAATGGAAAAATGCTGGCTGTCTAAAAGGGAAAAACTGTTTTGAGGGCAAATAGCTTAGAATGAATGATTCTAATTCATATATTAAGTGATTTTACTGATTAAGCAATGGACCAAGAAACAAAAGTATTTACACTGAACTATGCTGGGCCTCACTTATTAATACCACTTCCCACGGTGCCTTGCAAACAGTAGGTACTTATTATGGGCTGAATTGTGCCCCCAAATTAATATATCGAAGCCATAACCCTACATATCTCAGAACATGACTGTATTTGGAGACAAGGCCTTTCAGTAGGTGATTCAGGTGAAGTGAGGCCTTCAGGGGGGGCCCTAATCCAATCTGACTGGTGTCTCTACAAGAAGAGGGAATTTGGACAAATGGACACTAGGAATGCATGCTTACAGAGGAAAGGCCATGGAAGGACACACGGAGAAGGTGGTCATCTACAAGCCAAGGGGAGAGGCCTCAGAGGGACCAACACCTCGATCTCACACTTTCAGTCTCCGGACTTCTGAGAGAAATCTCAGTTGCTGAAGCCACTCTGTCCATCCTAGCTTGTTATGGCAGCCCCCCCTTTTTTTTTTTATAGCAAACTATACTATACAATGCTCAATTAAAGCTTGTCAGGGTGAAACATGGTGCTCCTAGAGCTGTCAGTTCCAATCAGAAAGAGCTACACTGAGCCCTTTCCTGCAGGGTCTCTGACGTCCCACATGACAATATGCCCCGCCATGCGTTTCCCCGGGTAACGAGAATGGAAGCCTTGGTAGATTGTCTTGTCCATGCAGTCTGGCCAGGAATGTCCCTCCTCACACACATCCCCAGGGACCTTCTGCTCATTGTCTAAGTTGCAGCTCCAGTGACGCCTCTCATGGCCCGTCTCCAGTCCTCCCTGACTTCTCCATTTATGTGGAGCTCTGGGAGACTTAGCATCAGCATGCCCTAACCTGCAGCAGAAATATATCACCACAACTAACCTCCCACATACCTTCATTCTATTCACTGAGGTCAATGGTTTTTCAGGTTCATATCTCTGACACACTGGTCTGGGTTTCGGTCTGGGATGGGCATTCTGTGGAATAAGTGATTGAAGGAATGATATCTTGTCTTACGCGTTGGAGTTCTCTTCATTTAGTAGTGACAAAATGAAAGAGGAGTCATCCTTTCAAACTTTTGACCTGGAACAATCTGCTGGCAGAGGACTCCTTGAGTTTTTCTTCCCTCTAATCTTAAACTCCACTTTCTGCCAGTAGCCAAGGCTAATCCCTTTTTCTTTGAAAATGTCTCCTGTATTCCCTCTTCTCTCCAGACCACACCAACTCTGTTTCCCCCTGTCTTATGGCCTCGAGTCTCTCCCTTTGTAACCCATTCTTGCAGGCTTATCTTCTAGCAGTCGGGTAGGGTTGCCTGCCTGGCTTCAGCAAGAGTGGGGGTCAAGAACCAGAATGGATATGGGAGCACATCAGGCCAGTGTGAGGGTTTGGAACTGAAGGAAACAGATGAGTGTGCTCCTGTTGTCCTTAGTCCCGAAACCAAAGGAAAAGTCCTACTCTTCACATCAGAAAACCAGGAGACAGCCCTAAGATGACTGAAGGACATGCAAGGGGAGGGCACATCTTCTACAGTATATATGTCCACCCTCATGGACAGACAGAGGGAAAAAGAGAGCCATGAAGACCCTGAGTAGGTTCTAAAATGTACCCCAGCACTCCGAGACCGCCCCCTGGTGGTGGATGAAGCCAGGGTGGGCGCAGGTCACGAGGAGCACCTGTCTGCTCAGGCTCCCCCCAAGTGTTGTATGGAGAAGGCACTGGGAACCGAGGTTGATGGTGGGGCCTTGGCAAAACATAGGGAAGAGCTGGACTCTTATGGAGAAAGGCCCAGAGCTGATGACCCTCGTGCCCTTGAGGGCCCAGGAGTCAGTCCTCCAGCTAGTTTCCTCACTCACCGGGCTCCCAGTCTGTAAATGGCATGCCCCGCTTTATCTAATTTTATCAGGCCTCAAGCCTGGGAATTGCCCTTGACTCCAGTTTCCCCTTCACACTTCATATCTAGTCCATGAGCCAATACATTAGCCAAACAAGACTGTCAAACTATGTGTAGAATTCACCGCTTCACATCACTTCCACCACCGTTATCCCAGACCAATCTGACATCCAATCTCACCTGCACACCCGCTTCCTCAAGGCCATCCTGAAACATGAATCAACGGCAATCAATTTTCTTGCCTCCTTGTACTCTACTTGCTGCAAAGTCACCCAAAGTGATTACTGCAGATGAAAGGCCATCTTACTGCTCTGCTCAGAACCTTACCATAGTGTCTCATCACACCTAAAACACACCTCACATCTTTTCTGTTGTCTCCCAGGACATACAGGAGCTGACCTGGGACCATTCTTACCACTGTCCTTTATCATGTACTCTGCCCCAGTGCCCCAGGAGCCCCCATCTCCATATTGTTCCACAAAGATACCAGGAACGCTGCCACACGAGGACTGCTGTCTTTCTCTCTTCACTGCTCTCCCCTCTGTAGAATTCACTAACTCCTCCCTTCTATCAGCTCTCTGCACAAAGGTCATGTCACAAGAGACCTTCCCTGACCCCCACACTCCATCTCCCCTACCCCCTCAGAACGCTTATTGCTGTTTTATTTTTTAAGCTTTTTACTTTGAAAACCTTTAAACCCCCATAAAATTGGCAAGAATAGTTCCACGAATGCTGATCATGCCCTATGCTCAGGTTTGCCAATTATTAATGTTTTGCTCTATTTGCTTTTTATTATTCTCCCTAAAATAACAGCTATTATTATGATTGTTATCATCGGAGCTATTGTTTTCACTACTGAACTATTTGGGAATGAGCTGCAGATGTCGTGACCCTTTATGCCTAAATATTTCAGTGTGTATCTCCCAAGAACAAAGATATTTTGTTATGCAAACTCAATATGATAAATTAACATTGATGAGATACTGTTACCTTGCATGCAAATCATACTCAAATTTCGAGAATTATACTCATAGTCTCTTTCAGGGTATGAAAAAATCTGCTTCGGGATCTAATCTAGGATTATGCACTATTTTTGATTTTCATGTAATTTTTTTCTTATTGAAGTATACCTGACATACAATATTATAATGTTTCAGGAGTACAACATAGAGATTCAACAGTTCCGTACGTTATTCCGTGCTCACTGGGATAAGTGTAGTTAAGTCTCATTTAATTTGGAATAGTGTCTTAGCTTTTCTTTGTCTTTTGTGAAATTTCTATTTTAAATAGTACAGTACAGAACAACTGTCTTGTAGAATGTCCTTCAAGCTCGGCTTGTCTGATGTTTCTTCACAGATTTGGGTTACGCATTTTTGGCAGAAATTTTACAAAAGTGATGCTGTGACCTTCTCAGTAGATCATATCAGGAAGCATATGTGATACTGATTTCTGACTTTCTATTTCATATCATATACTCATTTATTTACTTGTTGACTATCTGCTTCCAAAACCATAAGGTAGTCTCCATGGGGGGGGGGCGGGTAGAGAATTTTCACTGTTCTAATAACTTCTGTATCTCAGAACCTCAAACAAAGCCTGGCACATGGTAGGTGCTCAAGAAATATCCAAAGAATGAACTCAGGTGTGGCTGAATCTAGAGCTTGGGTGCAGTTAACCACCAGAAAAAAACAAAAACAAAAACCAAAACTGCTTACCCCAGCATCCTTCAGAGAATTTCAGAAAAATTTCCTTATCCTACATATTCTTGAGCAGTTACAGCATGCCAGGCAGCCTCAAGACACCTTGAGCGGCCAGGTTAAGGCCTGTAAATTCTTCCTTGGGGGATCTCAAGCACTTATATCCAAGCCTAGCCCAGAGGGAATGTCGCCTTGACTGACTGGAGGCTGTCAGTGCGGGGCCCAGGGAGCCCTGGTGGTGTTGGTGGGGGGAGGGCGTGGGTAAGGCTGTGCAGGGAGGCAGTCATGCCGGGTGATGCGCCCGGCTGTCGAGGGAGGTGCTCCACAGGTTCACAGACTCCCCAGTCACATCAGCCCTCAGAGCACTGGGAGGGTCGGCTCTACTCCCCCCCCACCTTTCAGAGTGGGACATGATTGAGGCCTCCCGGAGCTCCTGTGTGCCAAATTCCCTGTTGTTTCAGAAGCTGGGGAGTGAGGGTGAAAGGTGGAGAGGAAATCAGGAAGATGGAGGGTGACCGAAAGAAGAGAGCACGGCTCATCTTCCCAAGGCAGGTTTTCCACCGAAGACTTAGCGCAAGGCCTCAGTTGGGGTGTTTATGCGTGGAGGCCAGGAGGGGGTTGGTGGCGGATGAGTGGAAGGGCAGTGAAGTAATGGTCACACTGACATCGTGTTTCAAATGGAGTGAAGTTTTATTACCTGAAAATGAGACTCTTAGGACCCACAAAGAAATCTGTGACATGCACCCAAAATGTTGTCAGAGGTGATGAACAGAATTCCCACCAACCATGCTAGAGGAGGGTAAGAAGAAAAATAAAGCTGATAGCTGAGGGCACCCCATGGGGTCCAGCACACCTCATAAACAGGTGTCCCTATCCCTGTTGAGATGTCTTTTCAGATACACCAAATAATCAGCGGCAGAATCAGAACTTGAACCCAAGCTCTGAATTCCCATCTGAACACCTTTCCCACAGCCTGGTTCTGCTCTTTTGTATTGATTTACTCAGGAAAAACTTACTTAAGCCTTGAAAAAAGTGGCTAATAGATGAGGTCAGTTTATATGCTGAATCCTTTGTGTATTTCATACACTGAGGATTCTCCTCGACTTTTCATTTTCAGACCACTGCAGAGTACCTCTAAAGCTGCACGTTAGATTTACAGGAACCTAAGAGATGGTTTTCGGTTAAACAGCTTGCAGCTTTAAAGGTGGCTTAGAGAATCAGAGCAGCAAGTAGCAAGAATCCCAACTCCGTTTAAGACCCTCATCTGGCACTTTCTCTGGGTTTAGGGATGTATCTAGCTAAAGATTAGATCAGGGCAATTTCCTTTACCAAATGAACAACCAAGATGTTGCTTCTTCTGGATAATTAAGAAAAAAACCCCAGCGTTAGAAGACACTAAATGAGGGGAAAAAAAAAAAAACCCTACTGATTTTAAACATTAGCCATTAGGTGTTGGAGAATTATTCTGACCTGTCCACTTCAGCAGGGCTCTGGGTCCCCTGACCTACCAGAAAGTAACCCAGTGATAAATTGTGTGACCTATTTCTTTTTTTCAACTTTTTATTTAAAAATAATTTTAGCAGGGCACCTGGGTGGATCAGTCAGTTACAGAAGGGAGGGGGTGGGGGGGATGGGGTAATCGGGTGATGGGTATTAAGGAGGGCACGTGTTGTGATGAGCACTGGGTGTTATATGCAACTAATGAATCCTTGAGCACTACAACAAACACTTATGATGTACTATGTGCTGGCTAACTGAACGTAATAAAAAAAATATACCATGTTTCATAAAAAAAATAGAAATAATTTTAGCTATACAGAAAAGCTGCCAAATAATAGAGTCCCCCATGTATCTTTCACCCAGTTTTCCCTAACATTAACATATTACATAACCATAGTAAAACTGCCTGCAACCAGGAAATTCACACCAATATAAAAATACTAACTAATCTATAGACCTTATTGGAATTTTGCCAGTTGTCCCTGAAGGTCTTTTTTTTCTGGTCTGGGATCCAATCCAGGATCCCATATTGCATCTAGTCGTGTTTCCTTGGTCTCATCAATCCATACCAGGTTCTCAGTCCATCTTTCATGACCTTGACCCTTTTGAAGACTACTGGCCCGTATTTTGTAGAATGTCATTCAATTTGGGTGTGTCTGATGCTTTCTCATTACACTGACTTTATTTATAGTTCGTAACAAAAGGACAAAAACAATGTGTTCTTCTCAGTGCCGCATATTAAGAAGTACCTGTGGTCAAATATGTCCCATTGCTGGCGGTACTAACTTTGATCACTGGATTAAGTGATATTGGCCAGATAGTTCCACTGTAAATTTACCGCATATTTTTCTATTTGTAACGAATGAGTTTCGTGTAGGGAAAACACATTGTGATCGTGCAAATATCCTATTTCGCATCCCACATTTGCCTTCTGATTTCAATATCTATTGGTGATTCTTGCCTACAAAACTTATTACCTGGTATTTGCCTAATGGTGGTGTTCATTTCCATCAGTCCTATATTTATTAATCAGCAGTCTACTATAGAATTCTCCATTTATTTATTATTTGTTCACTCACTCATTTCTCTTAGTGTGGGTGGATGGATATGTCGTCTACTCTATGAGTGACAATTCGTTACTGTTGCTCACACTGTCCCAGGTTCGGTCACCGCGAGCTCCTTTACACTGACATCTGTGTCCTTTTCAACATGCCCCAATTACTTCTGAACACTTCCTTACTCTCTAACACTACAGGGCTCTCTGGACAGATCTTGTATTTTCCCTGTTCTGGTCTTGTAGCCAGTCACTTCTCCAAAGAAGCCTGGTTAGTTTTATTTTGTAATGGTTCTTACAAGCTGATATTTGGGTACTAGATGGGTTCATTGCTACTGTGGTCTCACTGACCTGCGTCTCTCTCAGTTGAGAGAACTAGCAAATACATTCCTGAGTACTCATATACCCCTACACACATACCTATATTTATTTTTCTATCTGGATAGCCATTAAAATCCATGATTTCATTCAGAGGTACTCCTTTACTAATTAAAAAAATGTTTCATTTTCCCCCCCTGGTTAATATGTGCATAGCTGAACTCTAAAGTTAGTGTCCTCAAGGAAGAGGGGACAGAAATTAGTTGCAAGAAAATACACAGGACAAAAGAGAAAAAATTGGAAAAACAATTAAGGAGCAGAGAAGCTACTTAAGAGAGGAATCTCACAGTCACTTAATGAATGTTTTTTAAATTAAGTGGCTGAAAAAATTTTTTCACTTCAAGACATATTTATGACTCCCTGCTATTTGTTATCCATTCTGCTAGGGATGAAGAGGGACACAACATCGGCCCTTGTCCTCGTTTTCATCTTGGGGAGATACCCAGACAGATCCATGATATTAGTTTTATGGTACTAAACAACTCAGTCTTGCATGCCAAAAAAAAAAAAAAAAAAAAAAAAAGGAATAATGTAAAATACAGGGTACCAGGGTTTTTGGAGGAGTATTTTAGGCTGATAGACTATTGATGAGCAAAGGTAGGAAAATGAGGAACAGCATAGGAAGGGAGCTTCAAGTTTAAGGCATACAAAAGGACCTGAGAAAAAAGGAGCTTGAAAAAATATGTCAGTCAGCCTGGACACTATCTTATAGCAACAGATAATTGCTAGCAAGTATTAAGCAAGGGAAGAACTTACTCATATTTATATATTTACACTTTGCAATATTAATAATGATGCATACCTATGGTAAAAAAAAAAAATCATACAATAGAAAAAGGGACTTACTGAAAAGTTAAGTTTTCTTCTCACATTAGATCCCTAGTTCCACTCTGAGTTGAACCTTAATAGCTTCTTCTTCCAGAAGTGTTCTGTGTATATATCTGCACATAAGTGTGTGGCACATTTTCATTTGAAAAACACAAATGGGAATATATTGTGCACATTTTTCTGTATCTTGCTTTTCCATTTCATAATGTGTATTGGGATCTTTCTATGATATGCATCTAACAGTATGGGAGATACAACCTGTTCTTTACTTGCTATCTAATATTCCATCCAATGGAGGTACCAGATTGTTGCTCTTTTGATGGACATTTGACTGTTTCTAGCATTTTCTTGAGTCAGAGACCTGCATTTGTTTACCAAAATCCATTTTCATTTTCTTCCTGGGTATATGATTAGATTGCATTTCCCAAAGCTTTCAGCACGTAATTGTCCAAATGGGACAGCATTCTCACTAATGGAATATAGCGACACAGTATGTGTCACTTCTGAAACTAGGCCTTCAGGCTGTGTGCCTGCCTGCTCTGCCCTCTCTTCCCCTTTCGCACCAACTGCAATATGGGAGTGGTGTTGATCCTGTTTTTAGCACAGAGATAATGGCGATGCTAGAGGATGACAGAGCAGCATCTTGAAAGGAAATGGGTCCTTGAATGAGCACAAGGAGTAGAGTTGCCCTGCTTACCTGAACAGTTTTCCCTGAAATCTGTGCGAGAGAGAAATAAATATTTCTTGAGCCACTGAGTATTTGTTGGGCCTCGTTGTTATAGCAGTCTATCATTATCCTCACTAGTATATTTTCAATTATAAACAATACTGGAGTGAACACTTTGCACATACATCTTTGAATATATACGCAAAGATACCTAGCAGCTTTAGTGCTGGAAGTAGATTTGCTTGGCCGAATATGTATTTTTAAATTCATGGTCCCATTGGTTGGTACAAGAGAGTGTCTTTTTCTCCAAACCATAGCCAAACCTATTATATTTTTAAAGTATTTTCCAATTTTATGAATAACAAATGATATACAAACTTTAAAAACTTTCCATATTTAATGATCAGTAGGACTAAATTTCTTTTTATATGTTGATAAGCTGATTTATGTGGAATAAATGAGGAGAAACTAACTGCTCAAGATAATTTTTTTCTAGTAGGTTACAGATCTCATTACTGATATGTAAATGTTTTATAGATTTATAAATTAACTTTATATTTGTGTGGCAAACATTTTTCTCCATTTGTCATTTATCTTGGACTTCATTCACAGAATGTGTTTACAGTGGATGAATTAACATTTTTTCTTGGAGTCAAGTTTATCATCTGCTGCTGATAAGGGTCAACATGTACTGACTTATTATTTGCTTATTCTGTGGTTCTTGAGGCAGTTGTATCACTTAACTCATGATATATACTTACATTGACCTCCCTTCTAGCTTAAGATATAATATAAGGACTTTAACAACTTCAACAGGAATACTAAAAGTGATCACAGTGGACTTTTCTCACTATGTTTAGGCACAAATTCCAGATCTTGAAAAACTCTTTTCATTTAGAAATGAAAGAACGTAAAACACAAACCAATAATATGGTGCCTCTGAAAACTTCTAAAACATAAAATGAGTAAAGATTATAACATTCAGGTAGTGAAGGAAGAACATAATTATAAAAATGCTTACTACTGGAATAAAAAGTAAATTTTATGTACTCCCTACTTTGGGTTCTCAATACATTTGAGGAAATACGACCTCTGCAAAACAAGATATGCGAATTGAAGTGACCAAACTAGATTAGCAAGGGAGGGCTCTGGAAGAGTTGAGGAAAGAATTCGTAGCAACCAGTAATAGCACAATAAAATTCAAAACAACAGGAAAAGTAAAAGCAAGAAAGACTAGCTTTGCAGAAAGGTGATTCAGTGATGTGGGTGCATATGTTTGAGAATCTTCCAAACAATTCAAAGTGAGGATACAGTAATTTGAAAACCATTAGAGGAGATCATATTAGAGAAGCTATAAAGAAGCAACTGGATCCTGAAGAAGACTCCAGAATGACTAGAGCAGCTGCATTGCTCAAAGATAAGAGAGAGTCCCTGGCTAAATGAGGAAAACAGATCCAAATCTGTCAATGAGGGAATCACCATGTGCTGGGTCAGCCTAGTGAAGAGACATCTCTCCTCCTGCCAGCAGGTTGAAGTATCCTGTCAGGACAGTAGGGTGTCAAAAGTAAAGAAGGACATTCGAGCATATAGACAGGAAAAAGGGTCATCTCTGAAGAAAGAGACCTCAGTCTCACTTCAAATCTCTCTCCGACCACATGAAACACTATATGACAAAATTATGATCCAAGTATTCTTATACCCAGACAAATTAAAACAAACAAACAAACAAACAAAACAACCCAGACAGATTACCATTCATGAGCACAGAAAACAAAGGATGGGAAAATATGGAAAACATGAGACATGAAAGGACTCGTGCTTGAAATTATTTAAACACGGTTAAGTTAAAATGACTGGTATAAACAGTTCAAAGAGAAAATTCGCCTGTTATAAATACATAATGAAAGAGATGACACATAATTGAGAAGTGTTATTTATTTATTTATTTATTTAAGTAATCTCTACATCCAATGTAGGGCTCAAACTCATGACCCTGAGATCAAGAGTTACATGTTCTTCCAACTGAGCCAGCCAGGTGCCCCTAGAAGTGTTTTAACAGGAATAAAAATCTCATGACTTGTAGTAACAAAACAAGCAGTGGAGGCCAGTCGGGGGCGGGGTGTGGAAGAGGAAATCAGGTTGTGTCAATTTCCTCATTTTATATGGAGGAAAAGTAACACGGACAATAATGATATTAGTTATAGCTGACATTCAAATCTTACTATGTTGTCACATAAATTTACATCTACCATCCTTTGATCTGCCAATCCACCCTATCAGCTATTATTATTATTATCCTCAATTAGGATAAAAAGGAGAATGACTGATGAGCTATTATATTCTAAATAATAATAATTCAAAGCACATAGTTTCAATAAATGTTAGCAAAATTTAGGGGCACCTGGGTGGCTCAGTCCTTGTGTCTGCCTTCGGCTCAGGTTGTGATCCTAGGGTCCTGGGATCAAGCCCCGCATTGGGGTCCCTGCTCGGCTGGAAGCCTGCTTCTCCCTCTCCCACTCCCTCTGCTTGTGTTCCCTATCTCACTGTATCTCTCTCTGTCAAATAAATAAATAAAATCTTTAAAAAAATGTTAGCAAAATTTAAAAAGTAACCATTAGTACATTCTAAAAATTGTGTTATCTTTAACTTACTAGAAAAATAATTTATATAGTAAAGAATAGTTAAAAAGAAAAAAAAGACGACGGCAAAGAGCCTGAAGACCTCCAGAAACAGAAAATAAAATGACAAAGATGAAATCACACATGTCAATAAATGCTAATGGATTCTGTTCTTCTTAAATAAATTTAAAATGTACTTTAGAAGAGCCCCACCAAAGCAAAAATAATTCCTAGAGATTAAATAAAAGAATGAGCAAAGAGAATAGCAAATGCCAGCAAAGGAGAGGGATATTTGCTGTATTAATATTACACAGAGGAGAATTTTTTAAAATCTAAATTCCATTAACTAACATATAATGTATTAGTGGTTTCAGAGGTACAGATCTGTGATTCATCAGTCTTATACAATACCCAGTGTTCATTACATCACATGCCCTCCTTAATGTCCATCACCCAATTACCCCATCCCTCCACCTCCCTCCCCTCCAGCAACCCTCAGTTTGTTTCCTATGATTAAGAGTCTGTTATGGTTTGTCTCACAGAGGAGAATTTAAGTTAAAAAAAGTCAGTGGGACAGAATGGGAAGTTACCGGTGACTGGTGCAATCTATAATGAAGTATAAACAGTTATGAACTATTATGCATCAAATAATATGACATTAGAATATATAAAAATTTTTAAATTGTAAAAAGAAATAGATTGAAATGATTCAGTAGTTAAATACCCTGTTTTCTTCAATCCATGATAAATCTAACATTATAAAAGAAAGCATAAAATTTCAGAACAGTTAAATGTATAATGTTGATTTAATTGAGAGTATTAAGTTCTCTACATGTTAGTAAATAGATTTCTTTTCAAGGGCCCATGAAACACAAACATTATCTTATAAGCAACCACAAAGGAATCCTCAATGAGCTCCTCAATATAGATAACTAGGCAGGGCATACGCAATGAACACAGAGCTATGGGACAAGAATTTAGTAACCAGAAGTTAAATAAATAACAACATAAAAACACCCAAACATTTGGAAATGAATCCCCATCACCATCTCATCAGCTTGCAGGTGCATACACACCTGCTTCTGTTTTAGAGTAGTTAGAAAATAATGGTGAAATTAATAATTATAAAAATTTAAGAGGTATAATCACAGTTATATTCAGGAGTGACTCCAAAGGCATAAAAGAGCTCATTGTTACGATGAAATAGTGAAAATAAACAAACTAAGAATGTAACTTAAGAAATAATAAGAACGAGGCAGTGAATATGAAGAAATCAGGAGACTGTTTAATAGATAAAAACAGAAGTTAAAAATCAGAGACTAGATCAATTTGAGACCTATTTTATTGAAAAATATGAAATAGAAAATACTTAGTCTAATCAAGAGGAAAAGAAAATATTTCCACTAAATACACAAAATGTAGAATGAGAAAGGAGGCGTAATCATAAATGCAAGTGATTTGCAATCCTTTACTAATACTATACTTGAATGTTTCGTTAAGTTTAAAAAGATAACTTCCAAGAAAATATAAATTGCTAAGATTGATTTAGAAATGGCAGCATAGCAAATTAGCTCTATTGCCATAGGAAATATGGGAAACGATTTCTAAATAATCATCTGTAAAAATGTGGTTGGATCCAGTGTTTTATGGGCAAGTTCCACCCCCCCAAATTTAAGGAACAAATAAATTCTATACTTTATAAGCTGTATCATAGCATAGACACAAATAGGTGACTTTCTAATTCGTTCTTTCCTCACTGTATTATAAATATCATTGCTAGAACTTTATGAGGAGAATAGTCCCAAAAGTGTACAAACATCCACATTCTACACACTAATTTCATTTCTGAATAAAGAGGGGGACATTCTAAATACAATTTGAGGAAATCAAATAAATCTATGTGTTGAAAGTATTATATCTCGTGGTCAAAGAGGGTTTATTCTAGGAACAGACTATTACATTGTTCTGAAAAATTCCAGCCATAAATAGTAAAGCAAACAATAGAAAATTTTTGTGAGTGTGTATGTGTGTAACACTGCGTGCCTATGTGTGTGCAAAAAATATACTATATCTCACCAAATGAAGACTAAACATAGACTGTGCTACCTGATTTTCCTGAATCAACCCCTGGATATGCCCCATACGCAGGAAGGAGGTAGAAGGCTCCCCCAACATAGGAAAATAAAGAAACCAGTAGGTCTTTGGGTTCCACTGTATTGGAAAAAATAGCTTAAACTGGGAAGAGAATTGAACACCATGGGACACATAGGGAAACACTTTTTGTTTGGCCCTTCTCCTCTCTTACATGGCTTTAGGAAGCTCATTGTCCCCACACTCATATCCATGCAGAGACCAAAGAAGCAATGCCAGCTTGGGGGTCAGTTAGGGCCATGGGGTAACATCAAGGATCTCTGGATACCTGGTACCATGGGGGGCAAACCAAAGACTTTTCCAAACTCCTTCCTGGCTTCCCCTCCACATGTAAACTCCATGGCAGCTCTTGGTATAAAAGAAGTGCCCTGCGTGGAAGTGCAGGAAAGTCTCCTGAAGAGCAAGGTGATCTAGTTGGGAGAGGGGGACTGTAAACAAAGAACGATTGAGTCCATATAACAATACCAGATGCTGGCTGCTCTTGGTGTATCCTTCCCCCCTAAAACTCACCAGGGACATGCTTACAGCTTGGGCTTTTGCACCTGATGGATTTCCCATCAGGTACAGATCACTAGCCAAGGCAGCAAATACTCCCAGGATAATATTAGCTCACAGGGAAAAATAACACAGAGAAGAAAATTAATGGACCAGAATAGAATGCGGATTTAACACAGGCATAATAAAAATCCTAAAGCATTAAGGGACAGTGTTAGCATGATGCAGGAAAATAAGCAAGCTTTCAGAAATGTGGAAACATGGAATATAAAAATATAAGAGTCGATATAAGGAACTCAAGAGAAAGGTTGATAGCAACAAGGACAGTAGGTAATTTTAAGTGTTTTATTAAAGGACATATAAAAATACCTGAATAAATAGAAAGGTATTCCATGTTCATGGATGGCATGACCTAACATTTTTTATTAAATTAATTCTCTCCAAGTTATTGTAAAAACTCAATGTAATTTCAACAGGCTATTTTGAACAAATTAACATCTGAATATAAAAATTACCCTACACCAGAATAAAGAGTAAAGGCACTATTAAAAAAGAAGAGTAAAGATGGTGATATCCCAACCAGATTTGAAGACATACTACAAAGTCACAGGAATAAAAAGATATGTGATATTTATGTAGAACTATATACAGCAAAGGACTCAAATTAAACATAGAACCCCGAAACAGGGTGTGGGCGTGTGTAGAACCGTGTGAGTGTTACAACGGTCTGTCAGAAAAACATTAGCACTACACAGAGACAGACAAATTTGGTACCTTCCTTTCCTTGTACCACACACACATTCACAGTTGAATTAAAAATCTAAATGTGGAAGAAGAAAGCTAACAAATGAAGATGTACGAGAGTATCTTTGGCACCTGGGCAGGGAAAATTTCTTAAAGAGACCTAGTCATCATAAACCATATGAGACAATATTGATGGGTTTTACAACATTAACAATGTCTGGCACATGCTTGACATTGTTCTTTGATGTGAGTGAGAAGTAAACATTTGTGAGGATAAACCAATGAGATTTGGGGGTTGTAGTTACACGACTGAGCAGGACAACTAGCAAACCAAAACAGAGAAGGTTAGTGTGGCTTATGTCTGGTATTAATCGAAGGGGGTCTGGTAAGAGGTTGTGGGTTTCTGTTTGTACAATAGAGCTATAAGTGTCTAATAGTGAAATCCTGGATCAATATTTAGAATTTTAATGAAAATTGAGCAGGTTACTCTGCTGGAAATAGGAGATGAAGAACATGTTCTCTGTTGTGTAGTTTTGGTGTCACCCTACCAAAATCCTCGCATAAAGTCTGCACTCCAATTAATAAAGAAAAATCCAGCAGTGCCTGGTTGGTTCAGTTGGTTAAGCATCTGCCTTTGGCTCAGGTCATGATTCCAGGATTCCAGCTCCCTGCTCAGTGAGCAGTCTATTTCTCCCTCTCCCTCTGCCCCTCACCCCCACTCATACTCTCTTTCTCTCACACTGCTCTCTCTCTCCCTCAAATGAATAAATAAAATCTTTAAAAAAAAATCTAGAGAGGCAAGCCAGCTATTCTCACTGGAATGGAAAGTCCTCAAGAGCAGAGTTTTGTCTTTTTTGTTCATTCTAGTGCACAGAGCTGTGCTGCCCAATATGGAGCCAATTGCAACCCATGGCCGTGGGGTGCTCAGAATGTAGTTGGTCTGAACTGAGACGTGCTGCATTAAAATACACTCTGATTTAGGAGACTTGATGCAAAAGAAAAAAAGTGTTAAACATTTTAGCAATAATTTTTTATATCCATTACATATTATAATGATAGTATTTTGGATATATTGGGTTAAGTAAAAACATATTAAAATTAATTTCGTCTGCTTTTTTAAAAACTTGTATTAATGTGGCAACTGGAAAACTTAAACTTCTATATGTGCCTTGCATTATATTTTCATCGGACAGTGCTTGTCTAGAGTAATGAGTGGAATATTACAGGGCTAAAAGATGCTGGATGAAAGAATGAATAAGCGTGTTAGTCCAAATGGCTCTTTTAATTAGCATGAATTAGTTTTTTCCATTTCTTGTGCAGTCTTATATCATTACATGTAACTAAAAATGTTGTATGAACTAGGATAAGGGTGGGTTCAGTGGGGATGGCTAATTTAGCAGTTTTCAAAGGAAGAACAATGAGCTATTGTTCATTTCACAGAGAAGTTACTGTGTAGCAGACACATTATATGCACACTCCCATTAAACTCACTCTACAACTTTCTGACAGATTACTATTCCAACACATAGATGATGATACTGAGGGTCAGAGTGGGAAAGGACATGGTACAAGTAAGTGGTGAAGCCAGGAGTCAGTTCTGCTCACTCCGACCAAGCGGGATTGCAGACAGCCCAGTCTTACCATGCCCCTCCCTCTTCACACTCTATATATCAGCTACAAGTGACTAGCAAGGTTGCACTTTCCTGCCTCTGAGCTTTGCTCATGCTGTTCCTCTGCCTGGGAACACCCTGTCACCCTTTCAGAAAGCCACCTGCTATGTCAGGATTGTCACAGTTGGAATTATTTATTTGTTGTCTATGTCCTTAAAATGCGAATTCCACAAATGCAGGTAGGCTTTCTGCCTCCTTCACTGGGGACACCTTGGCAATTAATGTTGAAATGCCTGGTACACAGGAAGTACTCAAAGATCATTGTCGTCCAGATCAATGAAGATTCTTCCATTGTTCCAACAGGAACTAATTGCCTCTTGGGTCTACTATACCATAATGCTTGTATTCCAAGTACAGTTCTTATTGTACCATGTAGATATTATAATCCACTCTCTTTTTATGTCTCCCCATCGCAAGATTTGTAAATTCCTTGTAGATTGGATTAGGTCTCAATGAACTTTGTACCTCTCCCAAAGCAGTTTTCAGTCTTTTTTCCCTATAGGACTTTTAGCTGGCAGACTCTGTTAACTACATACCCAACTTCTGGTTTCTGTTTCTTTTTTTCTTACAAAAATCTCCATTTTGCGTGGAACAGAGGTGTGCCCAGCCTTCCTTACAGCTGGAAATGGCCGTGACATGGATCTGGCCAAGGAAACGTACATCTGATATAGATGTCTCCCGAGAGTTCTTTTCCTGATAAAAGAGGGAAGACTAGTTTGGCTCTGCCTTTCTCTCTTTACTTTTAGTCTTACCCATAGACGAGATGTCTAAAGTTACAGCACCATCTTGCCATCTCAGGACCCTCAACAAGAGGACATAAGCCAACAGGCCATGGTGACAGAGCAGAGAAGAGGAAAATCCTGATGGCTTTGCCGAGTAGCTGGATCAAGGCCAGTGACTTCCTATCTCTAGATTTCTTGCAATGTGAGAAAAACAAACCCAGAGCTGTTTATCATTGTAAGTTGGTTTTTTTTTTTTTTGTCACTTTTAGCCAAAATTATCTTTAACTCATCCAGCTGATATCTTTAACTGGTACAGCGTGTATATGCCATACTCCCAAGATTATACGCAGATATTTGGCAAACCCAAAATATTACTGCAGGAAAGCAAATCACTGAAAAATTTTGAGATATGAAGAGACTGAGGCTCAGAGAGGCCAAGTGTCTACTGATGGCAAGCAGCGGAATCAAGAATCAAACCCAGGTCCCTCAAGAAGGCTAGGCCCATGCTTCTGCCTTCCCGTGCATATGCATGGTGTGTGCTGCCTGCAAAGCTCACATCCCTTGGCCTCATAAAGATATATGGACCTCTGAAGACCTCACCCTGTCGCACACTCTCTCCATGGTCTCACTTCCTACAATGGGGGTAAATCTCTGTTGGCCAAATATGGCTGGCTTTTTTTTTTTTTTTTAAAGATTTTATTTATTTACTTGAGAGAGAGAGAGAGCAAGTACACGCGAGAAAGGGCACAAGCAGAGGAGAAGGGCAGAGGGAGAGGGAAAAGCAGACTCCCCCTTGAGCAGGGAACCTGATGATCCCAGGACCCCAGGACCGGGACCTGAAGGCAGACACCTAACTGAGCCACCCAGGCGCCCCCTGCCTGCCTTTCCTGGACATCTCTTTAAAAGCACCTTTAGAACATTGGCCACCAGCACCCTTTGCTTCTGGCATCCTCTCAACCTGAGATGGGAGTACGTCGTGTGTGTTTGAGAAATGCCAAGGAGCTTGAGCATCAGTGACCGGAACAGACTGAGGGAAGGAAAGGAGAAAAAGATACAGATAAGGTCTTGTCCTGACCTGTGGCTGTTTGAGGAGTGGCATTTACTGACATGACAAACAGTAGGGAGAAGTACATCTGAGGGGGAGGAGGATGGCACAGGATGATTGTTTTTTCTGGGTTAATTCTGAGATGACTATCAGACACCCATGTGAAGATGTGGTAATGAAAGAGTTCAAAACCCCTAAATTTACAGTCCCAAACATCACCCCAAACTGTTCTGATGAGCCAGAGGCCAAATGGCAAGACTCCAGAGTGAACTGGATAGGTTATAAGATATGCTTGAAGATGAAGACAAGTATCAGACAGGAGTTATAAGCACCCATCCTGAGATTTTAGCTTTTCAACTCATTTTGCGGCTGAGCCCATAGATATGTGACCAAAAAGATGGGTGTATTTATTTGTTTGGTCAATTGCCTCAGCTCGGAAAACGTACTGATTATATTTTACTGCAGACAATAGAGAGAACTGCCTCTCTCTAAGATCTTCTCTGAAACAAACAAAAAATATACAAACACACACATAAACACGGCTGTTAGGCAGCATGGTAATGGAATCAGTGTGAAGGGCTCTGGGGAGTGGACTGACCCCAAATGGTCAAGCTGCCAGGGTCTGCATTTTGGTTTTCATTCCTAATAGCTTCGTTAACCTCTTGGCGATTGGAAAACAGACTGTGAGGATAATTCAAAGACATAATCTCCACTGAGCTCTTAGCACCAAGTCTGGGACAAAGTATCAATCTAATAAATATGAGCCATTATTTACTTACATTCACAGAAGTATGCAATACAGAGACTCATAATCCACCGAACACATATCTTCACATCCATGCACTGATAAACACATACGAGTAAATCTCCATCTATAGTCCATACACGCATATATACAGAAAATGCCTTAAATTTTCTCGTTCCCTCACTGGCTGTCTCGCCTGCCTTTGACTTGATAACATTCCTTTTTAATGCTTTTCAAGAATGGAAAGATTTTCTTTTCTTTTCTTTTTTTTTTCCCTAAGAGCTGGCTTTTACACTACCAATGCCTGCCGTGGTCCACAGCTGTCCTCCTGAATGAATGACAAATACCCTCAGCAAATCACTTTCTCTAAAAATAGACCACCCTAATGATCTTTACCCTCAATTCTCATTTCCATACACCTTAAAAAGAAAATTTCCATGCTTTTTAGAGATTTACTGCTAATCCGTCTCGAGCAATATGACTCTATGAAAATGAACAATCTTTTTTTTTTTCTTTTGCAAAGTGCCCTAGTTTTGCCTCACCTGTTTATTGGATTTATATAAACTATAAATGTAAGGCTGACACTTCTCTCCATATTCTGCCAGCTGAATGTTCATTCTGCTTGGCTTTACGGATCTGTTTACCTGGAGTATTTTACATTGATAATTTAATGTGTGACTTGACTTCTCTATTTCTTCTTCCAGGTGCACCTGAATGAACTGAGAGTATACAAGATACTTTTCAAGTCACAGTCACTGTACAGAAGCAGATGAATTGCTCTCAGCACTACAAGCCAACTGATTTTTTGATGGACATGATTCTTCAAGAGTTTGCTTGACTTTCTGGGTCAAGGACTACTTGGTTCACATCACCCATACTGCTGGGATGCATAGGTTTATGGCAAAAACAAAAGCAAAAAAAAAAAAAAAAACCCAAAAAACAAAAAAACAAAAAACAAAACCCCAAATCAAGATACTACAACACTTAAAATGCATTTTATATTGGGAAAATCAATATCATTGGCCCAATGCTAATAGAACCTGAGCATGAATTCTATTTACCTCCTTATAACTTTAATATGCATAAACCAACTAAGTTCCAATTTGGACTACTCTGTTTCCCTGATCTGGATTGGAAGGAGGCATTCCATCGAGAACTAAATACTGTATCTTTAACAGCTCCCCCAAAGTCTGTTTTGGCACACTTACTCTGGATTTTCAAACTGGGGTGCCCTGAATCTGGGAGACTACAGGAAATAGGCCAAATCTATATTTATATCCTCTAGATGCCATTCAGTAAAATCAGCGGCAATAGACTTCGCAAATTTCATATTGATGACTTTGACAACAGAGGTACCTGTTATCATCATCACAATGGTTATTAATATTTCCAACTACAGTATGTTAAATAAAGGAAATACAGTATTTTGCGCTGATTCACTGTGATTTGGGGTAGATGCCACAATTTAAGACTAATACACACTCACACACACACACACACACACACACACACACAGATTAATACCTACAACTGCAGGTATTAGGAAACCCAGATTGAACCTGGCTTACACAATAAGGATATTGCTTCATATAATAAGAGGTTGTAATGCAGGGAGACACTAAGGATGGCTAATTCAGCAGTAGAATGACATCACAAAGAACTCAAGTTCTTTTCACCATTTTACTTTGCCTTCCTCATCCTAGCCTTAAAGTTGGCTTCCCTCGCAGTCAAAAAATGGCTGCCTGTTTGGAAATCTTGAGCAGCAAAGAGTACCTGCATCTTCCCTTATGTCCGTTCTCCCTGGCCCAGAGAACCTTTCCCAGCAGCTCGTCATCAGACTTCCTCTTCGTGTTGGCCAGCACGGTGACACTCCCTCCTACACCAAACACTGGCAAGGTGAATGAAACTGCCATGATTGGCTTCGATCAATCAGGACTGACCTCCTCGGTACCTGTGCTGAGCAGAGTGTTTCCTGAAGAAATAGGCTGCACAGAGAAGGGTGAATACTAGAGCGAAATGAGCATTTCATTAGAAAGGTGAAAGAGGAGTAAATGACTATGGGATAGGTGACCATCAGGGTCTCCTAAACAGACAGAGACCCCTGGTAGAGAATGATGGGAAGTAGAGGAGATGCAGAAGAGGAAGGCATGACCTTAGGGGTGCAAGTACATAAGCCCTTCCCCAGGTGTGGCAGGACCTGTGAATATGAATGATGAGGCACTGTCTCGGCTAGGACACATTTTATGAGAAAGGTGATGGGGCCATCACTCCCAGTATTACTATGTTACCTAAAACTCCACCCTTGCAGACTGGAGGGAGGCCATGCTGCTGACCTTGGGAAGGATCCCTGGCTTGTGCTGAGCAAGAAAATGGGGCCTCAGTCATACCCCTGCAAGGAACTGAATTCTTCCGACAACCAATGAGCTTGGAAGAGGACCCTGGGGCCTCAGATGAGACGGCAGAGCTGGCCAACCCCTCAGTTTTGTCCTGGTAAGATGCTAAGCAAGGGAGCCCACTAGACTTGTGACCCACAGAACCTGGGAGATAATAAATACGTATTGTTTTAAGCTGCCGCATTTGTGGTATTTTGTTATGCAGCAATAGAAATAAACACACCCACTTTGGACTTGTGGATGAGCGAGAAATAAACTTAAGTCTTTATGTTACGCCATTAAGCTTTGGGGGTTCATAACAGCTAGTGCTGCTGCCTTATCTAAATATGATGGTATTAACAAGGTTGCTCATAGAAAGGCGGGAAAAGCTCCATCAAATGTTTAGGGACTGTCTCCTCTGGAAGTCTCGTCATGGGGACAGTCTCCTGGGGCTGGCCTGCAGCATGGCTCTATCTGCTAACGAAATGGAATTCTGAACAGCTACGACTTATTAGTTGTCACCTCCAAATGGCATCCCTTTTCATTTCTGGGTTCTGGTTTGCTCCAATTAATTATAATCTGGGCCAGATACATAAAGCATGATACCTCTGAGAATCATCAGCACGGTCTGTCACATTCATGTAGCAGAAAAGGCTCCTGCATTTCTGGCAGGTACTAAGGATATTTTATTTTATTTTATTATTTTATTTATTTATTTTTATAAAACAAACACACTAACATCTACTCTACCCAAGTAGGATTCCAGCCTTTTAAAAAATGTCCTATCACTTTCTGAACAGACCTGATGGCTCTCATTTAAGTGAACACAGAGTAAATACCAGGTACTGTGCTAGTAATCCGTGCACGCTTTCTTACTTTGTGTTCACCGCAACCCTGAAAAGGAAGTAATATCGATCTCATCTTCTGGATGAGAAACTTGAGACTTAGGTTAAACAATGGGCCGAAGGTCACAGCTTTTGAATGGCGCGGCCGAGAAGAATCAAACTCGAGGCCACCTGACTCACTCATCCATCCATGAATTCGTTTGTCATTCACCCAAAATTCCATCTCCGGGCACCAGATACGGTGGTGTGATGTGTAAGATAATGGGCAGGGGTTGGTAAACTCCTTCTGTCAAGAGCCATTTAATGACCACTTGAGGCTTTGGAGGCCGGAGGATATCTGTCACAGCTACTCGGTGATATAGTGTGAAGTGACCATAGACAATATGTAAATGAATGAGCACGGATGTGTTCCAGGAACATTTACTTACAAAATCAGCAGTGGGCTGGATTTGGCCTGTGGGCTGTCATGGGCAGACCCCTGGCCTGGTGAACAGCTGTGGGGCACGGCCTGGTTAGCCACCTCACCCCCCCTGCTGTTGGGATGCCGCTGGCTGCAGGCTCCCAGGGAAGGGATCTACTTCACCTAGGGGCCTTCCTTCTCCCCTGGGGCACCGTTGATACACGCAAGGGTAGAGGCCCCATGCTCTTTGCTCAGTTCGGAACAACCCTAATGGGCCACCCTAGCTTCAGAGCTCCCCCAAGGGGCTGGCTGAGGCCTTTGTTGTCACTGCACTGAAGCTGAACACCTCCTTCCCCTCGCTCCTGCTTTCCAGTCTCTTCCAGGGGGCTGTCCTCAAGACCGCCTCTCGGGAAACTCCCTGCAGGTGATTCTCCGTCTCAGAGTCTGCGTGCAGGGAAGTAGATGTAAGCAGATGAGTAGGGAGAGGGGCTGCAGGAGAAATGGGGGTCCTCTACTCAGTCAGTAGAGGAAACAAGAGACACATGATGGATTCCAGGACCCAGATGTGGTCCACAGTTGCAGGAGTGGGATGTGTGGCTGAGAAATTAGCTAAATCTGAGGCACAGAGGGATGCAGGGGCTAGATCACATAAGGCTTCGAAAAGCAAGCAGTTTTACATTTGAGACTGGAGTAACTGCCAAGAGGCAGCCCTGAGTGTCTGCAGGAACCTTCTCCACCTTCTAACCATGAGGTCGGGGGTACGGTGCCTGGAGCAGCCTCCACTGAGAGGGCTGCAGGGAGCTGTGTGTCTTAGGGCAAGTCTGGCCTCAGGGAGTCACCAGATGGAGGAAATATGAATACCCTCACAGTAGAAGCGCGGTCCCCATGCTTCCAGACTTCAGAGGACACAGTGGAAGGCTGGGGCTTGGAGAGTGACACCACAAGTCAGGGACAGCGAGCTCAGGTCAGAATGGAGAGGAGCCAGAAGGGAGAATGTGTGGCTGGAAGGGCTTGCATTTTTGGGGTTAAGGAAGGAAAAGACCTGTGAGAGCTTCTCCCCTGGCACCAGGACCTCCTAAAACCCAATGAGACCCTTCAGAAACCGTCTGTGCTTTTCTATTTCACAGTCTTAAAAAATAAACAAGTAAGAGATCATTTTTTTAAAAAATTCAAATAATATGGCTATACAGTAGTCCTCCCTTATTCAGGGTGTTGCTTTCCATGGTTTCAGCTCCCTGCGGTCCAGAAGCAGATGTTCCTCCCACTGACCGATCCTCAGAAGGTCAAGGGTAGCCTGATGCTGTGTCACCGTGCCTATGTCATTCTCACTTCATCTCCCTGTGTAGGCATTTTATCATCTCACATCATCCCACGAAGAAGGGTGAGTACAGGACAATAAGAAATTTTGAGAGAGACAGACCACATCCACATAACTTTTATCTTAATAAATTAATAAACTTAATAAATTGCAATAACTGTTCTAGTTTGTTGTTAGTTATTATTACTCTCTTACTGTGCCTAGTTTATAAATTAAATCTTGTCATAGATGGGTATGCATAGGAAAAAACATAGCATATAAAGGGTTTGGTACTACCCAGGTATCAGGTATCCACTGGGGCTCTTGGAATATGTCTCCCCTGATAATGGTGTTTATAATAAAGAAAGAAAATCACTCTATGTAATTTTTATCACCATTCTCAATATTCCACCAAACAACAATGGGCAACAGTTTGGTGTGCATAATCCCAGAACAATTTCTGTGCTCTTACTAATATTTACTTGTACTTAAAAATACCTATCATCTTTTGATCTATTATTTCAATACTTCTTAAATATATGAATTATTCTACACATTTTTGTTCTGTGACTTGCTTTTTCCATGTCAGATTACAGACATGTATGTCATAAATTTTACAAATACTTTTCCATGCTATGGATTCAGTATGTTATATTTAATCATTATAAAATTGATGGCAATTTGGGGCTGTCTTAATTTTTGCTATTGTAAGCACTGCTGCAGTGAACATTACCACATGTATATTTGGATACACAAATGCACAGGTGCACTTAATATAATAAAAACTAACTAATTTCTGGGGTCTGCTGTGGGTCGAGCACCATACTAAAGTGCTTGTATGTGTTACTCATTTAATTCTCACAATTACTCTTTGAAGTAGGTTTCATTATGATCCCAACACTACAAATGAAGAGACTGTGCCTAAGAGAGTTTAAGCAACCTGCAACTAATTCTGCAAGAAGGATAGTGGAATGGAATTGCTAATTGTCATTTTTTTTAAAAAAAGTCCTGTTTTTACATGATTGGAACTAACTTGAGTTGGACTGACATCTTTACAACATTGAGTCTTCTCATCTAAAAAACGTCACATCCTTTCATTTATTTAAATATCCTTATTTGTCTGTCCATAATGCTTGCATGTTCTTCACACTGGATTACATATTTCTTGTTAAAGATATTCCTAGGTATGTCATAGTTGTTACTGCTGGTTCGAAGAAAAGGAATGGATTTTCCATTTTGATTTTGAGCTTGTAGCATACCAAATTATCTTATGAGTCGTAGGAGTTTCAACTGATTATTTTAAACAGACTTTCTTATCAACTGCTTAGTAATGGCAATTTTTGTCTCTTCACTTCTAATACTTATTCTTTTTTTTTTTTAAAGATTTTATTTATTTATTTATTTATTTATTTATTTATTTATTTATTTGACAGAGAGAGAAAGAGCACGAGAGATCACAAGTAGGCAGAGAGGCAGGCAGAGAGAGAGGGGGAAGCAGGCTCCTTGCTGAGCAGAGAGGATCCTAGGATCCTGAGATCATGACCTGAGCCTAAGGCAGAGGCTTTAACCCACTGAGCCACCCAGGTGCCCCCTAATACTTATTCTTGCTTATGTTTCCCATCCTGGAACTTCCAGAGCGATCTTGAATAACACAGGCATGAATGCAGCCCTTACTTTAAAGGGACTCATGGGGTGATTGCTACAGTTTTCTGGTGGATACTCTTCAACAGGTAAATAAATCCCAGCTTACTAGGGATCTTTTTGATAATCAGGAATTCCAGCTGATTCTGCGCCAGTAGAGTCCAGGCAATTTTCTCCTCTTTTCTATCAAAGAAAGGGATCACATATTTATTTGTGTTTCACTGCCCTTGCTTTATTGGAGTATATTCTCCTTGGTTGTGAGAAATACTTGTATTGCTCAGCCTTTACTGGGCCTTTCGATTTGAACATACAAATCTAATCTTCTTTTATTTAACTTTCTATTCATTTTCCTTTCCCTTTTATAACATTTTTTTCTTGTTTTTTTTCTTCTCTTTTTCTTTAATTATCTCCTCAACTCCATTTCAGCTGCCCTCTCCCAGGGGCGATGACGGGTTGGTCTCATTTCTACTTTCAATATGAGACTTTTCTTTTGTAAATTACCTTTCTTTTGCTATATTTTTTGGGAGATGACATTATCTTCCATCGTATGGATTTAGTCTTCACATTTGATTATTCTACTCTTGAGACCTTGCGTTTTTTTAAATTTACTTTGGAAATCTTACTTTTCCAAAAATTGATTCCTATTCTTTGATTTTTTTGTACTAGAAATCTGTTCTTTTGACATGGCCACAATACATCTGAATCTCCCTGAAGACACCAATTGGAAAGTTTTCACGGGCAGCCATAATCCTTGTGTTAGCTCTCATTGCTCTGGGTTAGTGTACACTGGTCCTTCTTATTCATGCTTCAGCTGTCTGCTCATACCTATGGCTGAAGAACTAGCTTGATTATATGGGCAGCTGGGGTGTGGCGCCCCAAGTCTGTCTGACTCAGGAATGCTGACAAGTAGCCTCTACTTTAGGATACGTGGGTGGGGATCAAGCAGGCGGGATGGAGACTCCCACAAATGCCAATGTATGGAGGGTTCTACTTTGAGGATTGAAGGCTTTCATGTGTTTTATTCCTCGATGGGGCTCTCTTTTGTCATTTTCTTGTAGTTATGATTTTTTTTGAAGATTTTATTTATTTATTTGACAGAGAGAGAGAGATCACAAGTAGGCAGAGAAACAGGCAGGGGAGAGGGGTAAGCAGGCTCCCTGCTGAGCAGAGAGCCCGATGCGGGGCTCGGTCCCAGGACCCTGAGATCATGGCCTGAGCCGAAGGCAGAGGCTTTAACCCACTGAGCCACCCAGGCGCCCCTGTAGTTATGATTTTTGAAGTCTGGAATTATCCTGGGCTCTGCTCCTCTGCACAGCTCCTGAATCCATTCTGGGGGACCGCCCAGGCCCAATGCTTTGGGTTGTTTAGACAGAACTCCTGAGGCGTTCACCCCAGCTGAGAGCCTATGTTTCTAGCTCTTTGCATCCCTGGGGAATGAGGAGGAATGATGGGGCCTCTGTACTGTGACTTACCCAGGGCCCTGCCGAGACCACCCCTGCTCTTTGCACCTGCTGACTCAGTCTCCGGGGCTCTGTGGGGAACATCTGTGCTCAGGTCTGTCACTACCAACTTGACAACCTGCTTTGGACAACAGTTATCTTTCATCTGGTTTTTCCATTTCCTCAGTGCTTTCTGCTTCAAATCTGCCACAGTTTCCTCACAAATTCCAGTCTGCTGATGGTATCTTTTCTGGTTGTCCCACACTCTTCTCAATGTCATCTTTTCACATACAGTTTCTGCTATACCGATGGGATTTTGCAAGGAAAGAAAACGAAACACCTACACCTGGTCCAGGTTCAAAATGACAATTCTTTTGTGACGTTTAAAGCAGGGCCCACCATTTGCCTGGACATGTTACCTTCTCAGCCTCCACTGGGTCACTTGTTCTTTGAATTGAATATTAACCTACGACACAGGAATTGTTCTGAGGATTACCAACAGGACTCAAAGGACCTGGTGAATGCCCGGCAATCAGAAATAGGGGCTCAGTAAATGGCACCTGCCATTACTGTTTGCACTAAAAGGACTTTGCTGTGCCTCGCTGGAGGGGAAGTGTAGACAGGCCACTAGCCGGGCTGTGAGACTCATGGATACAGGACACAATGGCCTGTGGGGCATTAGCTACATGAGGACGATGGGGCCGGAGAGCTCAGGCAAGTTGACCAACTGCTGTAAGCTTCTCCTCTGTAAGATGGCATAGAAATGAGGTCTCTTTGGGATGCTTGTTATGAGGATCAGATAACACAAGGCACGGGGAATGGTAAGTTGTGGAAGGCGGGTGCATGCCAGCTTTCCTTCTTCCGGCCCTCTCTCCGCTCTTCTTACTCACTCTTTCCCTCTCTCTCTCCTCCTTTCCTTCGTCTTCTTTTCCCGTGTTCCCACTATCATTATTGCCGTCATTGTTGTTTTTAAATGAACCCGGATCTGCACCATTTGTCTATCTTTTTATTCATTAAAAAAAAAACTGTATGAAATGTTTACTTTGGCTTTGTGGGGAATAACATTTGAAAACAGATGTAAGAGCTTTCCCCACAAGCTGTTACTGCTTTAAGAAAGTGGATGTGGCAAAAGTAAAAACCAACCAACCAGCCAGCCAACTGGGACTTAGCGCCAGAACTGGATATGAATTTCAGGAGAGGCCCCGAGCAGCCACATGCCTTTAGGGGAGCCAGTTCCCTTTCCTGAGCCTGGGCATCGCAGTTCCCTCATCTGTAAAATGAGGACAAATGAAAGGCTGGGCATCCATCGCCTTGCACAGCAAGTCCTAGGGAAAAGTCCGTGCTCCTCCCTTTCCCTCGCCAAGGTCCAGCTTACTGTGTGTGGTCGAACAGCGTCTGTACTTACAAGGGTTTCATTCTCCACTGTTGCTGTCTTAAAATTCTTCATCATGTTTGAACAAGCAGCTCCCGCTTTCATTTTGCACTAGACCGCGTAAGTTATGCGGCTGGCTTTGCTCGCTGTGATACGATGCACGGATGAATCCGTCCTGCTGCCCTCCCAGTGGACAAAGGGAACAGGTTCCCGGGTGCCCAGAGGCAGCACTATGGAGTCCCACGGATGGTTGTGGCTGCCCCTCGCCCAGCTCCCTTTCCATCCATGTCCCTGAAGCAGTCCCCGCAGGCTGCCTCGGGTTCCCTGCAGCAGCTTGGATGCTAGCTCTGGTCCGACACACTTGGTATTTTCTGTCTGGGTTCCTAAGGTACCTCTTCGCCAGATTTTGGAAGTGACGCACCTTACTACCTTTTTGTTTATGACTTTAAAAGGAATAAGTATTTCTTGAGCATAAAAAGCACACACACACACACAAAAAAACCCCTCTATGAATATGCTGGGAAAGGCAGGCTCATGCTGTGCGTGGATTTGGACGTGAAATCCCTGCCAAGGAAATGCATAGCTGGGAGGTTCCCCTGCCTCCTTCACGAACCTTCCGTTGGCCATGTGTTCCTCTATTCAGAGGGGAGGGAGACTGCTTTTCGCACCCTAATATGACTCCAAAATGGAGGGACAGAAACCTTCTCAGAGGCTTGATTCCCTGCTCATTTCAAAATGAATGCACACGTTTGGAGGTTTCAGCAAGTTAAACTCAGTCCTATGCAGCTGACCTCCTCTGCCTTCTTTATCCAAAACCACAGCTGGGGAGCAGAGGAGGCAGTGGGTGTGGGAGGTCGAGAGAGGCTGGGTCAACCCAGCATGGTCCTGGGGCTTCCCTCCTGCCAGAGGGATGAATTCTGGCTCTCTGTGGGTTGATAGAGGCTACCGCTAGAGTCCTTGCATACAGGCAGATCATCTTGAGTCAAGAGAACATCTGTGTCTAATTATAGCCAGGGTGATCTATGCAGAGCACGGTACACAAGCACACAGAGTAGACAGTTACATCAATGGAACTAGTTCTCAGAGCGTCTCTGTGCTCACAGTGTCAACATCATCTGAACTGTGTTTGAACTGCAAAATCTCAGGCCTTATCCCGGACACACCAGACCAGAAATTCTGGGGGTAAGGTCTAGTAGTCTGTGTTTTCACAGCCCCCCTTCCTCAGGTCACTCTGGTGCACATCATGTTTGCAACCCACTGCTCTTTGGCATTCTTTGGGGGTATTCATAAGGCTTCCTAACCCAATGCCAACGCCTAAATGGTCTGTCCTGTGGCTTTGGAGTATAGTGACTGTTGTGGAAATGGGAGAAGAATCCAACCTCTCTGGGCCTCAGTCTCCCCAACCCTAAAATCATTGGATTTTTCTGTGATGATCTCAAATGTTCTTTTCATGTTATATTTTCTATGCTCTGGGATTCAAAGTCATCCAGGAACACTCTCAAATAGTTATATAATACATGGGCAAATGGTCATTTGACAGCAGATGAAAAGCCATTATGACACATCTATTTATATACTTCTATTTCTGTATCTATTTACCTCTCTATTGTCTATCTGAGTCTGGACCACGGTAGCCCAGGTATGGAGTCAGATGACCTAAATTTGACACTTACCAGCTACTTATCATTTGTCAAATTGGGAAATCGCCTATCTTGCAGGGGAGGAGATGATGAATAGACAGTGTCTGGTGCTGGGTCTGGAGCTTGAAAGCTTCCAAAGGGCAGTCACTATTACTGTGTTGTCTTACGCGCATAGACCTGAGCATTATCTCCATGCCCTCTTAAAGCACAACGGGCCCTTTCTTTCCCTCTCCCCCCACACTCCCCCGCCAAAGCACTTGAGCATGAGTGCTCCTATGTTGTGTGGGGCTGTGTGGAGCACCGAACTGACAGTGGCTGCTCAAACCCACTAAACCTAGAGACACCATCCAGGCAGACTGGTCTAGGCACTGATTCTGGGTAGGCTTTCAGTTCATCCATGACTTCAAAGTCAGTTGGAAGAACTTGTCTACAAACCTGCCAATGTGTGTGAATCAATTTCACTAACATCTTTCCAAGAATCTTGAATTAGTTACCCCATATTGGCCAGTTTCTCAGGGGGTCTTTATTCTAAGGCTAAAGGATGCCCATACTAGAGGATAAGACCACCAAGGTGGTCTTGGAGGAGCTTGGGCCACCTGTCCTCTAGCTATTTCTACACTTCAAATTGGCCAACTGGAATCTCAAAAAGTAGCATCCTTCACCTTAAAACACTGTTTCTTTCTGGGGCACGGTATGCAAGATTCCATCAGGGGGCATCCCCGCCAAGATCCCTGGCTTACTCTCCTGCTATAGGATGCGCGTTGCATTAGGGGGTGAGCAAGCAGTTCCCATAGCCAGCATCTCTCATATGCTTTCATTGGGCATCTATCAGACTTCTTTCAAATGTAGCACTCTTTTTTTTAACCAAAAGTGTTAGCAAAATTCCTAATTATATGGAGCATGAAAGAGGGAAATGACTGCCTTGGCTGAAACAGCACAGGCAGAGAGCTGAACTGGTGGGTGCCACTGGTACCCCACCCAAGTCCTTGCCCCTGGGGCCCCTGCACCCATCTCCCAGCTGCTTTGGTTTGCAGAGGGCTCTTTCTTCTGAGAATTGGCCTTAGCTAATGGAAACTGTCTCCCCTGGGAGGTTATGCAAGCACCCACACCCACCCCTCACCTCCACCTCTGGCCAAAGACTGATACAGAGTAAAACAGTCCTGTCCTATTGCCTTAAGGCAGGGACAACGGTTGTGGTGCAGTTTGAGCCCCCACTGTGGATCAGGGAAGACTTCACCTTAGACTACATTCTTCTTCAGCCCTGTCTCCTGCCCTTTCCTGTTTCCTCTCCTCCTTGTAGGTTTTTCCTGGGAGTGTGCCCTCAATAAATTACATGCTTCTGGGGGGCTCCGTCGGTTAAGCAACCATCTCTTGATTTTGGCTCAGGTCATGATCTCAGAGGCATGAGATGGAGCCATGTATTGGGCTCTGTCCTGGGCGTGGAGCCTGCTTAAGATTCTCTCTCTCCCTCTCCCTCTGTCTCACCCCCCCTAAAAAATAAATAAAAATAAATTACATGCTTCTGAATCTCATGGACCTTCTGGAGACACCAAATTAAGGTAAAGGATAAGGAAATAATAAAAATTAGAAGCTTGGTAACTTCAGCAGCTACAGTAACTTTACGAGCTGGAAGCAAGCTTCCTCTAAGATGACCCAAGATGGTGAGTCTCACCATCGGGGATGAGAAAGCAGTGCCTTCTAATGGGCCTCTGTCCATCTCGAAGCTGCTGTCCAGAGCCTGGGAGCCAGATGCATGGGCTTTAAGATTCTAGAGCGACTTAGGCTCTCTGTGCTGCTGTCCAACTGGGCTGTGGCCAAACTTACAAGTGAAGGTCCAGTTAAGAACAAGAAGTTGTCCTGCCATGAAGCTGGAGGGCCTGGCATTTTGCTCTTGGCTCCTGATATATAAGTTTAAAATGTCTGCCGTCTTTGACCCTATGATTTATTAAATTAGAGAATCAGGGTTTTTTTATTTTCTTCTGTCCGTCAAGGTCTTCCTATCAGCAGTCTATGAAAGGAACTTTGCCAAAGTAATTCTAACCACAAGAACAAGTCAGTCACATATGAAATAGTGCATATTGCTTTCTCAGACAAGTTCATAAAACCCATGAAATTCTAGAGCACCTGGGTTATCGGAACCAGACTGAAGTTATTCCTTCTGGAAAAAAGATCATTCACAGCAAGAATTTGCACAGTCAAGGGTTTGAGGGGCTCCAGTGGGTTGAATCATGATCTGACATGAAGCCTTCTGATTTTATATTGTGTTCCTCCTTATATTCATCAGAAGAACCATAACTGTATGTTTAATTTTGTAAGCTGGATGTTTTTTTATTTTTGCTCTTTTGGTTTTGTCTCATGTAACTTATTCATGGAACATTTATCTTGATCATGTCTCTTATAGGCTATATAACTGAGTAGAAGAGATACAGTCCAATATAGAAGTTCGAAAAAAATCCATTCCAAGGAAATTGACAATAATGAAACCTTATATTTAGGAATTTATCTTTTCAAATGGAAAGATCAACTGGAAGATCAGGTCCACCCCAATCACCGAGAAATTGACCAACATACAAAGTATCCAGTAAAAATGTGTTGATGAAACAAATGGATACCAGTTTGCCCTTTGAACAAGAATTCAGAAAGAGCAAACCTATCAGGAACTCCGCAACTGACTTAGAGAAAATGCAGCCAAGAACCAGGATATGTAAGCAAAGCCTGATGAACTTCCAGACCAATCACTAAGTAAAAAGCAAAAACAAAAAACCCCTAGAAATTAAAAACCCTTTATTTACTTCCCTGGTAGTCCACTAGGTTCAGTTTCCATTCTAAGGAAAATGAAATTCCAACTAGTTTGATGATTTAGCTTCTAATACGAAAGCAAATTAGAAGAAGCAAGTTAAAAGCCTCGAAGTCATCTGCAGAGAGAAATGGTCTTGTTGAAGGAAGAGTTAGAAAAATGTTAGAATTAGACACAAGACCCAGGAGAGCACAGCAGCGTGGAGTTGTTGGTACAAGGAAAAAAAAACTCTGCCATCTGCATAAAGTTCAGTAACTGCTGTCTAAAATGGTAATCTTGAGTAATTACGCAAAGTAAATTACGAAAACAATATAATTGCTTTGAAATTTACAAAGCATTTGCAGCTCTATTCTATGTGAATGAAATTCCATGTGGCATATTCTGCTTTTGAAAGCAGGGAAATGTGAACCAGATTACAGAAAGATTTGCAAGCAAACTTCTCAACTGGGAAATGCTTGGCACATCAGAGGACATGTTCTCTGTTATCAGAAAGGCTTGAGTCTCCAGGATGACACTTTTCCTGAGCGTATGTGCCTGATAAGATTTCCTGGTGCTGCTTTGAGATGGAAGGAACTCATTTCTCCCAAAATATGGAATTCCACGAAAATGTTTCTGGAACAAAAAGTAGTAACTAACTTTGCATAGCAGTAGTAATGTTATCAGAAAATCATCCCTAGCATTTTTCAATCATAAATCGAATTTAAAAGATTGCATGTGTATCATGTGATTTTTTTGTTCTTTTTCCAAGGAACTTCATCTCAAATTTCTTAATAAAAGTCAGTAGGAAAATATTGTCCAATGAGTGGAGATACAATTTATAATTGGCTTTTGTACGTATATCTAAGTCACCTGTACCCCACTTGAAGAAACTTTGGTTTAATATCTTCTGAAAAGATGATGTAGTTAAAGAAACCAGTCTAAAAATCTTGTTAAGCTTATTAAACTTCAGGGTGGAGACTTCCATTGTGCTTTTAGAGTAAGATTAATGGGGGAAGGGTAGAAACAGGCTTCCGCTGAAACTATAATCAGAGAGATTTTTCTATTCCAGAGATAATAACGATTATTTACCAGAAAGACTCCCTGACAGAAGGAAATTACTCAAATCCAAGGTCTATCTCCTTGCCCCTCACCTAGCTTTTAGTTTTATGGCGAGATGGCCTGTGCTTATGGAAGCCAAAAATCAAAATATTTTCCTGTTGGATGACTAACCCTTGTGGTGATCTTCTCCTTCTTTTTTTAATGTTATGTTAGTTACCATACAGTACATCATTAGTTTTTGATGTAGTGTTCTGTGATTCATTATTTCCATATAACACCCAGTGCTCATTAAAACATGTAACCTCAAAACCCATCACCGGGTTTACCCAACCCCCTCTCCTCCCCTCTGAAACCCTCAGATTGTTTCCTGGAGTCCATAGTCTCTCATGGTTCATCTCTCCCTCTGATTCCCTCCTGCTTCAGTTTTCCCTTCCTTCTTCTAATGTCCTCCATGCTATTCCTTATGTTCTATATATGAGTGAAACCATATGATAATTGTCTTTCTCTGCTTGACTTATTTCATTTAGCATAATCCCCTCCAGTTCCATCCATGTTGATGCAAATGGTGGGTATTCATCCTTTCTGATAGCTGAGTAATATTCTATTGCATACTGTGGTGATCGTCTTGTCCCATGACGAGGTATGAATGTAGATCACGGTGACTAACAACCAAGCCTCACAACTAATGGTTGTCTGATAACCTCCATGGCCCAGGCAACATAGCAGAGAGAAGCTTCGGTGAAGCAGTGAAGTTCACAATCTTGATTCTCGATGACTCTGGACCTCATTTCATCTTGCATCTGATTTTCTTTACTGTTAGCATCAGCTCTATGCTCGCTTGCCTTCTAATCCCACCCTTTGGGAAGTTCCCTGTCTCCATGTTTTTGGCTCTGATCATGGAACTGCTACTCAATTATTCTGGCCATTTGCTCTGACTGTGGAGTCTCTGGCCAGGTAAGGGTCCTCCTGGGTGAACCCAGCCTCCACCCCTGTGCAAGGTCTGTGAAGACAGCTCTCTGTGGAGGAACCAGGCACTTTCCTTTGTCTTTGAAAGTCCTCCCATGCTTGTTCTTTCCTCTTCTTTCCCATCTCTCCTCTGTGTTTTCTCAAGACTGGATTGCCCACCTCTCTGGTTTAGGTTCTTTGCATGCCAATCCATCTTTTGCTTTATTGGGACAACATTAATGGCTCCTCTTGTCTTCACTCTTCAAATCTGATTCCCTCTGCCCAGCTTCTGAGATGTTCATCTGACCCTGTCAACATCCCTGTATGCAGAATCAGTCAAGCCAATCATACTGTCTCCATCTTTGAAAGGTCAACCATAAGATTAAATTCGTGCCCCATATTTTTGAAGTTTACTGTGACTGCCAGCCAGTCACATTTGCACAGGGCTTCGTGGATCATAAAAGGTTTGGTCCTCCCTTCCCACTTTTTAGGAAGCATCCCTGGTTCTTCTTTCTCCCTCATACCTTGTATTGCATTCATAGCAAATCTCACTGATTCCACTCTCAAAATATGTCCTGAACCTTATCACTTCTCTTAAATATTTCACTAACTAATACCGGGTCTAACACACCATTATCCCTAATCTGGATGACCATAGCTTTCTAACTGGCCTCCTTACTTCCACTCTTGCTATGTTGTAGTCCCACCGCAAGTATTAGCCACAGAAATCTTGGTAAAATATAAACCACGTACTGTCTAGATCCACTTCCTGCTGGGCTTTCTCAAGTGGTGGCCTCTCAAACTTAAAGCAAAATCCAGATTCCTTAGCATGGCCATTAAAGGCCCATAGGATTTAGAGGGTGTTGTCCAGAATGTTCTACAATGAGAACAATGTTCCATAATCTATGGTGTCTAATATAGTAACCACTAGCCACAGGTGATTATAAGTACTTGAAATGTGGCTAGTATGACCAAAAAACTAAACTTTTAATTTTAATAAATATAAATTTAAGTAGCCTTACATGGTTAATGGCTACCATATTGGACAGTACCGTTCTAGTCCTTGGACTCTTCAGAGGTGAGCCTAGCTTTCTGGACTCAACACTCAGGAACCAGCACCCAAGATTTCTTGCTGCTCCTCAAAAATGCAAACTTATTCCCACCTCTGGGCTTTGCCCAGATCTCTCCCCTACTCTCCTCTTATTTTTGATCTTGAAATGACAGCTCATACCCTCACTCCATTCCAGTCTCTGACTCAAGTCACTTTTTCACAGAATCCTTCCTTGATCACAGAAATAAAATAGCTCCTCATGCTCCCTTCTTCCTCACTGTTCTCTTCTAAGTGGCCTTATCACTGCTTGAAATAATATGCATCTTTTTCACCTTGTTTATTATCGGTCTTCTTTACTTTCTCCGGAAGTGTGGGTATGGAGTAGGTGGGAAACTGGCTTTAGGCAGAGCTGAGGTTTCTCTAGGTGATTCTGAACAAAGGCACAGAAGGGCAAGGGAGTTGAGGTGTTTGCAAGGGAGGAAATACAATCATGACAAAAAGGAATCTGAGAACCTAAAGTGGGTGGGGAATGAAGAAAAGGTGGTAAGTTCCCCAGTTAATGGATTTTATACTCGGGTGCAGTAGAAATATTCTTGGAGTAGAGGTGTCAGATAGAATTAGATGGAAAGATGCCAGATGGTGGTCACAGAATGGGAAGCCTTCAAGGGAGATTCTGGAGATGATACAACCACTACGGAGACAAAGTCCTGGAAAGGATCATGGAAGTGGGTGGCGATGTGCAAGAAAATGGAAAACAAGACCTTAGGAGGGAAAAAGCTTCAGGACTGAAGAAGCCAGGGTATTTTGAAGAGTCATCTGCAATGTATGAACATCACCAACAATCAGGGCAGGAGTGAGGTTGGAATGAGTGAGAGAGGGCCTGGCTCTGCCATCGTGGGTAACAGAGAGACCCGCTGGGGTTGGCAACTGACTGGGGATGCTGGCGGTGGGAGGAGGAGCCTGAGCACATGGATTTTAAAGCTGTGAGTTTCAGAAGAGGAGAGATAGGGTCTGTAAGCAGTAGTGAGGGTGCATCCCCAACTACCAGGCCCAGGGAAGGAGACAAGAGCCACTGCCTGAGATTTTGCTGAAGAGTGAGCTGCAGAGGGTAGAACTGGGGAATCTGACCCTGGGGAGGGTGGCAGACAGGCTGGATTAGCAGATATGCAGATCTGTGTGGAAGGCGCACTGTGAGAGGACAGGGCTCCGCCATCTTGTGCTTCTTCTGGTGACTAGCATCATTGGGGAAGAGAGATTGTTGGGATTCTTTTCCAAGTCCTCCAAGTTGCTCCGTTCTGATAAAACTGAGAGTGTTGGAGATGGAGGGGGGTGCCCTGCTAGGGGCACATGGACCTCTAGTACCTCTTTTTACTATTTTCCCTCATGTTGGTTTTGAGGGCAAAGAACGGTGGCATTCCTGGGAGCCCAGGGTGTTCTGGATCCCTCCTCTTGCCTCCTTCTCTTGTGTCTGACCTCAGTCCTCCATGCTGTGGTCACAGCTGCGGTCAGACCTGAGGAAAACATGCTGACTGGAACATCAGCTATGGGGCTGTTACCAAAAGGCAGCACGGACAAGTTGCATTTTCAGATCAGTGAAACACCCTCTGCGGGCTGACAGACATCTTGTCTCTTGTCCACCTGCTGCCAAGCAACCTCTCTGCTCTGGCCCCCTGGGGGTCATCGAGGATGACTTTTGGTTTTCTGGCTCAGTTGACTTGATGGATGACGCTCACCTGTGGTTGAGAACACCTAAAGAACTGGGCTGGCATTTGAGTCGAGTATGATGGGTTTGGTTGAGAGTATTAATGAATTTAAAAGGTATGGAGGGCATCAAGTCAGGCTGTCCAAAAAGCAGCTGGCTAGATCAGTCTAGAGTTCAGATTTGTGTTGGATTCAGATTCGGAAGTTTTCGGCTGGTGGGTGAAATTAAAATAGGTAACATGTCCCAGTAGAGATGTAGAGAGATAATGGAGAGTGAGAAGAGCAGAGGGCTGAAACTAGGATCCTGGAGAAGACCAGCATTTGAGCGATGGTTGGAGGAGGAAGTGAGAGCCCAAAGGACCACAGAGGAACTGTTTCAGCAGTAGGAGGGGAATCATTGGAGTGAGAGATTTAAGGGGGAGCATTGGTGTTTAACTCTTCTGATTCCTACCCAGATCTAAGGGGCTAATGCTAAATAAATACAGAACTACAAAACAGGGGTGTGCACAAAATAGCAGCACATGGGAAGAAAGTGAGAATAGGAAGAGATTGAAAGAAGGTCTAGAGCTGTTTTATAATAACTCATCCGGGGATATTAGTAAGATTTAAAGGAAGTGAATAATTTTATGGAAAAATACAAATTAACAAACTTGAATTATGCCAATTTGTTAAAAAAAGAATAGAATAATAAAATTGAAGAAATGTTTTCAAAATTTATTTTAAAATAGGTGCTAGGTCTAGATATTATTGGCAGGTTTTTTTTCAAACATTAAAAGAGGGGCTCTGGGTTCTACAAATTGCCCCATGGAAAAAACAAAAATAAAACAAATAAAAGCATCTATAGACATCTTCCCAAATTGTTTTTTAAAACTTGGCATATCCTTAAAAATAAAATCTGACCAAGAACACAAAGTACCTGTTACAGAATAATCTCCCTTATGTATATAGATGTAAAAATAATAAAGTATTGGCAATCAAATCCTAGCAGTTTATTAAAAGAAAATCCTCATGGCCAAGTAGGACCTTTTCCAGGAATGTAAGAAGGGTTTAATATTAGGCTATCTATAAATATAATCCATCACATAAAGAGGCCAAAGGACAAAAAAAAATAATAATCACACGATTACCTTGATACTTGCCAAAAAGTCATTTAAAACAATTCCACATCCACTCCTGATGGAAATTCTTAGTAAGCTAAGAACATTACCCATCTTAACACAAGAAAGACTGTCTCAGTTTAATTGTGAACATGAGTGAGAAGTCTGGAATTTGTATAGGAGGTCTTAAGGAATGCTTTAGTTGGAAATGGATTTGTCTTGAAGTTACATTTGCAAAGCACTGCCTTATGTTTCTCAGGCAGAATGTGTAAATTTGCAGTGGCTTCCACAATGGATTGATAAACAAGAGAGCTAAGGCCACTCCTTAGCACCCAACACTGCACAATAAACACTTACAGAGAATGTACAGTTACGGCAAAACAGTGTTGGAATTTAAAGTAAGCCAGGTATTAGCTCAACGCCTCCACTAATATTTACCATATTTTGGGAGGGCATAAGCCCCTGTTCCAAACCTACTCCACTCCCCCACCTCCAGAAATGAGAACTATATTTAGAGAGGCGTAATTATTATTGCAGATATTATGATAATCTAATAATAATAGCTCACATTTACTTATTATGTGCCAGGCACTGTGTTAAGCACTTAGCATATACTAATTACTGTAACCCTAATGACGATGCTGCAGAAGGGAAATATTATGTTTACTTTACGGAAAGAACAGTGAAGCTCGGGAAAGTGAAGGACAGGGAAGAGTATTAAGTGCCATTGTGGGATTTGAACACAGCTATTTCTGACTCCAGAGACCGTGCTCTGAGCTGCTAAGCAACACTATATTTCTTTATTGAGGAGTAAGAAATGGAATTTGGAAGATCTTAGGTTATAAAGTTAATATAAAACAAATTTCCTATATGTCAGCTCTCAGCAGTCAGAAAATATAAAAGAGATGGTTTATAAGTGCAACCCAGAGTATAAAACACCCAGACAATAGCTAACAGAGAATTGAGCAAAAAGTATTTGAGGAAAACTCTCGTGTTTATGAGTGTCATAAAAGGCATGTCGATAACCTAAAGATATATACTATGTTCCTGGATAAGAAATCCCATTACTAGTAAGGATTTCACTGAGATGATCTTAAAAGTTTCATGCAGTGAGTGCCAAAATATCATTTTTATAACTTGATGGCAAAACAGAAATGTGTGCAGCTAAATAAATAAAACTCCCAGGAGGGTACTTGAATTACCAATTATCTATTATAAAGCTACAATGATTAAAATGTTATAGTAGTAATGCCAAAGTACTGTATAGTAATACATGCAAAATCATTAGAATATAACAGATGACTAAAGGAGAACCTAGTACATATTAGCATTTATTACATAATAAATGTAACATTTCAAATCAGTGAAAAAAAGAATGAATTATTCAATAAACGGTTTTAGAAATACTTAGTAATCATTGGGAAAAAAAAAATTAGAGTTCTCCCATACCACATAACACCAAAAATGCCAGATGAATTAAGGTGATAAAAGTAACAAGTATTTATTAAAGATCTAGAGAAACAAACAGGTTATTATTTATCTGCTTCCAGGGTGGGGAAGAGCTTTCTAAATATAAATGGAAAAAAGAAGCCATAGCTAAATAAATCTGAGACATTTAACAACATGACAAAAGAAATCTTCTATATTAAAAACGTCATAAAATCAAAAAGCAAATTTCAGTCTGGGAAAAGGTTAGCAACATATATAAAAGATCATGGTTTTAATATTTATAAAGAAGTTTTTAAAAAATCAATAGGAAATGGATGAATGTTCTATTAAAATGGACAAGGACATGAGCAGATAATATGCAAAAGAAAAAAGACAAATTTTTTTAAAACATAAAAATAATCCTTGTGTAAATAAATGTAATTAAAACAATAAGAAAATTTCATATAACTTTGTCTTTCAAATGTTCTGATTTAAAAGACTATGATACTACAACTTAATAACCAAAAAACTCAAGCAATCTGGTTAAAAAATGGGCAAAGGCCTTGAATGGACATCTCTCCAAAGAAGATATACAAATGACCAATAAGCACATGAAATGATGCTCAACTGATCATTAGGGAAATACAAAATAAAAACCATGAAAATATACCATTTAACATCCATTGGGATAAAAACAAAAGCAAAAAAACAAAAACAAAAAACCCCAGAAAATACCAAGTGCTGGAGAGGATGTAGAGAAATTAGAACCCTTGTGTATTGCTGCTGTGAATCTAAAATGGTGCAGCCAGTGGGGAAAGCAATATGATGATTCCTCGGAAAATTAAAAAAGAATTGCCATATAATATAGCAATCATGTTTCATGCCATATACCTGAAAGAAATGAAAGCAGGGACTTGAACCCACATGTGCATACCCAAGTTCATAACAGCACTATTCATGATAGCCAAAAGGTGGAAGCAACCCAAATGTCCACTGATGGTAAGTGGATTACTGTAACTGGAAAAGAAGTTCAGAAAATGAGAAAATAAAAAATAACTTATGAATGATATCAAATATTATCCTATTGAAAATACAGCAAAATTTCTTAGCTCCAAAAAATGTGATATATCCATATAATGGAATGTTATTTAGCTTTTCAAAAGGAAGCTAATTCTGACACATACCAAAACATGAATGAATCTTGAAGATTTATGTTAAATGAAATAAGCCAATCACAAAAGGACAAATATTATGTGATTCTTCTGATATGAGGTAGCTAGAGTAGTCAAATTCAGAGAATCAGAAAGTAGAATGGTGATGTCAGGGGCTGAGGCAAAAAGAGATGGGGAATAACTGTTTAATGGGGACAGAGTTTCAGTTTGGAAAGATGCAAAAGTTCTGGAGATGGATGGTGGTTACAGCTGCACAACAATGAGAATGTATTTAATGTCACAGAAATGTACACTTAAAAATGGTAAAAATGGTAAATAATAAATTATGTATATTTTACCACAAATTAAAAAAACACAACAACAACTGGGGGGGGGTTGGATTTTGATGCCTAAATAGAGTGGAGACTTGAAAAAGAAAGAAAAAATGAACTAGAAACAAATTTCTCACCAACTCAGGTTCATGATAAAGAAATCTTAGCATAGCTATAAAGCAGAATATATATATGTACATATATACATATTTCCTGAGAATTCATAATCACAGATCTGCCTTCACATAGATTTGAGGCTCAAATTTACACAACACAATTTGGTCTGAGAACCCCCAAAGTGAAAAAGTAATATAAAATTAGGTGCTTAACTAATGATGCCCTGGGATACCTGCAGAAGCAAACATTCTTTCTTCTTCTTCTTCTTCTTTTTTTTTAAGATTTTTATTTATTTATTTGTCAGAGAGAGAGAGAGCACAAGCAGGGGCAGCAGAAGAGGGAAAGGAAGAAGCAGACTCCCCACTGAGCTAGGAGCCCTGCAGGATTCCATCCCAGGATGTTGGGATCATGACCTAAGCTGAAGGTAGACACTTAACTGACTGAGCCATCCAGGCGTCCCAGAAACAAACACTCTTGAGTGGTATATATTATTAGAAGAGCAAAGGCGGCAGTGCAATCCTGAATCTTGACCCCTACCTCACACCATACCAAAAAAGTGATTCCAAATGGATTATAAACCTATGTGTAAAAGGCAAAACAACATTTCTAGGAACTAATATAGGAGAATACCTTCATGTCTTTGGGGTAAGCAAAGATTTCATAAACAGAACATAGAAAGGCTTAACAACCATAACATAACATAACACAACATAACAACCATTAGTGGGAATATGAATTGGTACAGCTACTTTGGAAAGCTGACAGTATCTCTACATATGCCCTACAACCCAGCAATGTTGTTCCTAGGTATACACCCAACAGATGTGCCACCAAGGATATATATAAAAATGATCCCAGCAGTACCACTTATAGCCGCCAAAACCAAGAAACAATCCAAATGTCCATCATCAGAAGAGTAGATCAACAGTGAACTATTCATATAGTCGAATGCTACACGGCAATGAAAAGGAAAACTACTGCTACATGCAATGGCATAGATAACTTTCATAACATACAAGTGAAAGAAGCCAGGCATAATAGAATATACACTATATGACTCCATTTATATAAACTTCAAATAACTGAGATTAATTTATATCGTTAGATGTCAGGATATTGTTTACCTTTGGGAAGGCAGAAATAGAAGTGGGTCTGAGGGAGATTCTGGGGTGCTGGTAGTGTTCTATTTCTTGATTTTTGCATTCGTTGCAGACAGATCAAAAGTTTATATTCTGAAAATTCATTAAACTGGAATCTTGTAATGTGTGCCCATTTTTGGCATGATGTCATATTTCAGTCAAAGTTTACTAAGAAGTAAAAAGCTATGGTATAGTCTTTCTTAGGGCACTGTGTCAATAAGAATAAAAGACCTTAGAAGTGTTTATATCTGGACCCAGCAATTCTACTTCTCATGAAACTAGTCAGAAATATAATCAAATGTTTATGTATCAGGATGTAAATTTTAATATCTTAAAATATGTAAACAGTAAGAAAGAACCTAAATATGCAGTCAGAAGGGCCTGCTGGAATAGATGTGGTGTAACAACAAAGTAGAATATCATACCATTTTGAATATTCATGTTATTGATTATCTAAGAGTATAAGGAAACGATGCATAATATCAGGTGGAAGGTGGAAGAAAAAGTACAACATGCATTTATGTACCTACACTGTTTCAGTTTTTTTTTTTTTTTAAGATTTTATTTATTTATTTGATATATAGAGAGAGATCACAAGTAGGCAGAGAGGCAGGCAGAGAGATAGGGGGAAGCAGGCTCCCCGCCGAGCAGACAGCCCAATGTGGGGCTGGATCCCAGGACCCTGAGATCATGACCTGAGCCGAAGGCAGAGGCTTTAACCCACTGAGCCACCTGGGTGCCAATACACTGTTCCAGTTTTGTTTTGAGGGTGTGTGTGCATGCGTAAAGGAAATGTAAATGAAAGAAATACAGCAAGAAATGTAACCATCCTTACCTCCAGGTCGAAAAATATAAATTTTTCTTTATATTTTTCTGTTTTCCGGTTTTCTACAGTGAGTACTGGTTGTTTTTATGATTATGAAAATAATTTAATAAGGGCATAGCTACCCTTGTAAAACCAGCTGCATCTGAGAAATGCTTTAGATTATTTGGTAACATGGAATTCAACAACTGGTCACTGTTGCCAGAGCCATTCCTTTGGACTAAATGGTAAATTGAAAGGGAAAGAACAGAGATTAATTACACATGATTCCTTCAGGCACTGTGCTTAGAAAGAAGAGGATCTTGACAGTCTACAATTCTTATTCAATTCTTATTCTCTATTTGATTTCCTTGACAGTCTGCAATTCTTAGAGTCTAAATCAGTGCTTCTCAAACTTGTCTGCACAATGAAATCATTAAGGAATCTCTATGATGCTTGGGACCCTCATTCAGAGATTTCCATTTAGTAGTCTAACTGATGGACTGGACTCCCCAAAGGATCTGAATGCGAAGCCAAGGTTCCATTTTCTTTCATCCTCTCCCCTGGATAGCAGTTAAATTCCTTATCAATAATAGCTTCACATATATGTATGAGATGCACTGGGCACAAAGTAGGCACTTGATAAATAGCTGCTGATTGGTGGACACACACCTTTCTGGAAAATGCAGGGTACATCCTTAGGGTTAAGAGATTCCTTCACCCTAGCTTGGATGGTAGTCCAGATTCAGAGAGAACCATGGAATGAGAGGACTCCTTGGTCCATGGCTCCTATGGGCTACTGGGTGGCTTATATCACTCTTCCGAAATTGAAGCCATAGGCTGGTGAGTCAATGGCTTATCTTCCTGGGGGTGCAAAACAGCTAAGGTGAAAACTCTCAGTACGCAACAGCGTAAGCCAAGTTCAAAGGGAGGAAAACTCAGTTATACTATTGGAACATCAGTTTTGGTTACTGAAATGATTCCAGTGATGACATCTAATGTGAACCAGGAAGAGAAAGTAAAAAATGTTATATGTTCGTATATGCTTACGACATATTAGGTCACAGGCCTTAAAAAAACCCCATGTCAGCTGGGTATTAGCATCCCCATTCTGGAGATTAGGAAGCTGAGACTCAGCGAGGCTACACAACTAGCCCAGAGTCATAGGGCAACTGATAGGAAAAGATCTCAATTCTTGTCTATTTGACCTCGAAACCCATAATCTGTCCACGGCATCTTGGGTCATGTAAGTGATGTCAAAGGGCATCCACACAAAACCTTCATATTAGACCCCAGTTAGGGTTCTACACTGTCAGTAAGTCAGTAGGAGAAGGGATATTAATTGAGATAAGGGATGCTGCAACATGAGATTTTTTTCTTAGTATTCAATAGTCTCTGTCAGTGCTTAAAAACAAATGAGTTGTGGTCTTTCTGGAATAGTTAGTGGAAAGATAGAGGGGTGAGTTTTATCAGTGGTTTTCACATTCTTTCACTTCAACTTCAATTTTATGAAAAAGAAAACCACATAAAGCACATTACTACTTTGGTTCATAGGCATATGCCCTGAGGAAATTGTCCTGGGGTATCCAAGTCCAAGAGAGTGTTCTTAAACAGAAGTCCCACCGCTAACAATCCGTGTGATTTTAGGCAAGTCGTTGCCTCTCTCTTGGCTTTGATTTCCTCAAGAGAGAAAAGAGAAGACATTTCAGCAAACTTTGAGGGCTCTAGAACCTTTACTGATCTGATACAAGCTGTGGATCCTTTCCCCAGGTGATGTACCTCTGCGCGTAACCGCACAATTCTGAATGCGGATTCTGGTTGTGTATGGGTCTTCCGAAGACGGTTCGTGGACCCCCAAAGAACATACTAACCCTTGACTGAAAACACCTGGCACATGTGATAATGGAACTGCAGTCATGCTCACTAAAAAAGCCCTTATCTTTTAGAGATGCAACCTGAAATATTTATGGATGAAATGAACTGATGTCTGGAATTCGCTTTCAAATGATCCAGTGTACCTGGGGAGGGATAGCGGTGGTAAGGGGAATAACAGATGCAACAAGATCATCCATGAATTGGTAATTGGGGAAGCCAGGTGACTAGTTCCATGACTGTTCTTTATACTGTTTTCTCGACTTTTGTGCCTGTTGAAATTTTCCATACTAAAATAAATTTACACAATAAAAATTATCCCTAATTTAAAAAAAAATACTCTGAGTAGATGATCGCTCATGTTTCCAACTCCAGTAATCTACAATACGGCATTCCAAAAAACCTGCAAAGGAAATGGACTTCCAGAAACATGCTCTGGGCTCAGGGCACTGAACCATCCTCCTCCACTCTTAATGGACTCTCTGCACTAAAAGGCTTATTGTGGCCTCCTTTTCCAGATATTTCTGTGACATTACATTTAATTATCTCCATAGGTCTATTTTTGGAGGAAGAGTAGCAAAATCGAACACAAAGAACCTAGACAAAAATTGGTCTTTAATCATTTCACATGCGGCTCAGTTCGTTTTTGAAGATTTCTTAAGAGATGACGAAAATACTGCTGTAAATGACTTTGAGTGGCGTGTGAACTATGTGGTTAGGATGTTAGGGGAACCAGGAGCAAGTGAAACAGTACACAAGCCTGATAGATGGTTGTGGTGGAGGGCTGGGCTCCAAAGCTCTGCTGCCCAGGGCCCTGTCCTAGCTGTGTCATTCAACTAGCTATGTGATCTTGAGCAAGTCACCCAACCTTTCTGAGCTTCTGCTTCCTTATTCATAAAATCAAAGAAACAGGCAATCTCCCTCATAGGGTTATTCTGAAGAATCAAGTTGCACCTGACATAGAGCACACATTCAGTAGATGCTGACCAGAGTTCTTTCAACTATGTAAATATAAAAATAGATCTTATAAAAGAAGATGTACGATATAGATCAAAATGTTATCAGTAGTTGCCTTGGATTGCGAGGCAATGGGTCATTTTTTTTCCCTTTATTTTTATCTGGGCCTTTCAAATTTCTACAAAGAGTATTTTGTTACCCTTATAATCAGAGAAGAAAAGTCTTTTAGAAGGTAATTTTAAAAGTCTTTCTTGCAGAAGTTTAATGCAACCATGTGGTTCACAAACAGACCATCTGAGCAGAGTGAGGTGGAATGACTACTATTACCTTGCTCACACTTTCCTTACTATGCTCTCATCTTCAGGGTGGAAAATCCCTATAAATGGCAGTGAGCTTTCAAATCTGGCACCCCGGTGTAGAATAAATAGAACCTTTTTCTGCTCCTGTTTCATGCCCTCCTGCCCCTTTACCACGTATTTCTCCATGACAGCAGCTGAACTCTTTTTTGAGGGGCTTGGACCCCTTTGAGAACATCACCAATGCCATCACCGTAAAAATGCACATTCAGGCACACTATTTTGCATTCAATTTCCTGGGGTTCATGGCCCATCCCCTGCCATCCCCAGCCCATCTCCACTGATTAAGAACACTGAAGCCATGACAAATTTCAAAACATATACACGCACTTCAGGTGTGTAGACCACTTGGAGAAAAATTGGCATGTACAAATTTGAAAGCCTAGTCAGAGAAATCAGTGGATAATTATGGGTATTACATATGTAGTTTTTGCTCTGCCAAAGAATTTGCATCAGGATATCTATAAATAGCGAACCCATATAGTGTGTTTAAACCATGCCGTGGTATACGCAAATGCTAAGCCCTTTCCAGAACACACCTACTGCAGAGCAACAGGCCCGATTCAAAAAGTTTAGTACCGGTTTCATGCTTGAGTTTTGCTGCGTTCATTTACAGTCTATGAGATCATCTTTGAAATGGCCCCTAACTCATACCCATTAGGTGGCTGATGGTCAATGATAAGACAATTAGTCTTATCATTGGGTGTCTTAGACCCCCAACAGACAACGAGAAACTTCCAGTCAGAGGAGAGGTGGTATGTGTGTGTAGGTTATGAGATAGCCTTGGAATGGATATCTGTGGTGGGGTGGATCCCCTTGGCCTCAGGAAGGAAAAGGATAAACACGGATTGAGTCTTTACACTGCACTGGGTCCTTTTACCTATTTTTCACAGCGACTCTGGAAGGAGGGGCTTGTGCCCCCATTTCCAATCGAGTTTTAGAAAAGTTGACACACGCATGCCCCAGATCACACGTGTATCAGAAAAATAAAATAAAATAAAGATAATGCAAAGCTCTCTTTGATGGCTAACTTCCAGAGGCTGAGATGTGTATAGCGCCTAGCAGCACTTAAACCAAGAGCCACTTGGCTGTGATTTTGATCCTGCTGATTTGTCAATGGCTTTTAGGGATGCACTTAAAGGGGGAAAGGGATGGGACTTTTTTTTGCCCCATCTGCCCTGCCCTCCAAACGGGCATCCCCCTTCCCTTCAAGGATCCCATACAAGAACCGCCCAGCATTCCACAGATGCCTGGTGGAATTCACAAGAAGAGGTCTGTATAAAGAGCCAGGAACCCTGTACTTAAAGAAATCCATATAACCACAAACTCCATCTTATGATTTTCGCCCCAGGCTAAGATGCCATTTGGCAGGTCACTGCTAACCTCCAAATTTTACTCACTCCTCTTCCAAGATTTCCAAACATGTGCCTGGCCCCTACGAGAGTTTCAGAGGAAGTGGAACGGTGGCACAAGTGCTGCTGGGCTGGCTTTGTGTATGTGTGTTAGTGTAACTCATAAAAGCAAATGTAAGTTCTCCAAGTATTAACTTCCACAAGAGGAACCTCAACTTTCCCACGAACGCGGCTTTCGCCTTCGCTTAGCTTTTCTGAAGTTAAGGGTGAGCCCTTAAATTAAGCAGAGTCTCAGGGACTCCTGTGACACAGACTCCCCTTTGCTGGCCGCAAGTGCCCTAGCTTTTCTGAAGGTGTATCCCTCGCTATCATACTTCATCCTTCAGAAGCAGCTTTAGCACCAGCAGGCTGAAAGCATAGAACCACCAAACCACCAACCACCCAGGAAAGCGGTCTCTGAGCCCGGAGTCAGTGCGCACCACCAACCAGCGTGTCTGTGCGGAAAGAAGCCAGCGCAGCCTCGGGTCTGCGTGGGCAGGAGACTGGATCCACGCGACGTGGTCCAGCGGCGTTACAGCGAGTCCTGCCCGACATTCAAGTCTCAGGGGAGCCCGGGTCCCACTAAGGGCACGTCTCCCGCCGGCGTCGGCGCCAGTTCGGGGAAAACGAAGGTGGACCGAGAAGACAGGAGAGTGAGTTCATGTTTTCTTGGGGCAAGTGTGCGCGGTACCTTGGATTCCTGGCTGCTGGTGGATGCAGGAGAGGGCGGCTGCTCCGCGCTCGGCGCCTCCTTGGGCAGCCCGTCCACGCCGTCCTCGCGGGCGCCGCTCGGGGGGATCATCCTGGCGGCGCGGGAACGGTGTTGGGCTCCTGCAGGAACAGCAAGGCTGGCCTTCCCGCCGCTCGGGCTAGCTCAGCCGCGGGTCCCAGGGATTCCCATCCTGTCCCCGCCGCCCACGCACCCTCCCCCAACTCCGCCTGTGCGCACGCCCGTCCCGCACGCCCACCGCCCCTCGCGGGCCAGCGCACTGGCGGGACTGGCAGCCGGCGGCGGACGGGCGGCTGGGGAGCGCTCGGCGGCCGCGGGGGAGGCGGGGCGGGGGGCGGGGCGGGGCGGGGCTGCGCGGCGGCCGCCGGGAGGCTGGGGGTGGGTGGAGGCCGCGGCAGAGGGGTCTTGCAGCCAGACCGCGGGCGCGCGCGCGGACACCACCGAGGGGTTCCCCAGGAGGAGTAGTGGAAGGCAGAGAAAACCCGGGAAGGATTCAGCCAGGAGGGACCACCTGCAACACCACCCTCATTCCGCACCCTAAAGAACAGCGACTCCAAGGGAGACGGTGACTTAGCTAAGTTATTTATAGGGTTCAGTGACGGAGAGCGGAGAGAGCTGGGGTTCCCCTGCTTGGAGGCACTCCGCGCTCCCCCATTCAGCTTTCGACCAAAGCAGAGGCAAAACGCAACGAGGATATGTCCTCATTTTGTTGTGTGCTTTTGTGCTCAGCCCTCTAGGCTCTTTTACCTTATTAAATCCTCACGGCCAACCTCTTGGGCTGGGTTGCATCACTTACATTTTATAGATGAGGAAACCGAGATTCTAGGGAGGCTAAGTAATTTGTTTTAAGTCATCGAACTATAAATAGTGAAGCTGGGATTGGAACCCATTTTGGCTTCAAAAATCCATGCCCTTTGAACTCTGAGGCCTCAGATGGAGGCCAGCTCCGCGTGGCTGACGACCCCACAGGGTGTTTCAGCCTAGCAAGGAGTTAAGGGCTGTTCAAGGAGGAGCAAACCAGTCTGCCTTAATAGAACTTTTGGAAACATAGAGATGGCCCCCTGGATAAAGGGACAGAAGGATCCATTATTTTTTGAAGACACAACCTCCCTATGCAGGGAAAGGAAATATATCTGGATATTTAAAAGATCTTATTTTTTTATAAACGTGAAACTCCCTCAGTTGTCTAACAGAAAATTATAATGTTATGGTCCAGGTTTTCCTGATTATCTGTAAATTTTGCAAGGCCGGCTTCATGGGTATGAAACCTGTGCCGTCTCATACAGGACCCTGTACTTGGTTTGATGCTCTTCTATCACCATCTTGAAATTCTTTTTAATTTTTTTTTTCAATTGTAGTTTAGTTGATACACAATGTTACATTGGTTCCAGGATACAACATAGTGATTCGACATCGCTATTCATTATGCTCTGTTCTCCACCAGTGTCGCTACCATCTGTCACCATACAATGTTATTACAATACCACTTACTATATTCTCTGTGGTGTACCTTTTACCCTTGTGACTTATTCACTCCATAACTGGAAGCCTATACCTCTCACTCCCCTTCACCCTTTTTGCCCATCTTCCCACCTCCTTCCCCTCTGGCAACCACTAGTTCGTTCTCTCTGTATTTATGGCTCTGTTTGAAATTCTTAATAATATTTGAACTGCATTTTCATTTTGAACTGGACCCTGTGAACTATATATCTGGTCCTGCATATTTTCCTTAGCTCATGTCTTTGGAAAGAAACTATTACTCTCTGTATCCTGGACATCAATTGAAAGCTCCTGTTCTAAGTACCAGGCTCTTAATGGGCATTTGGCTCTCAGAGAGCTCCAAATACCCTAGTGGCCCTTAGCTTCTCATTTGACCAGGCCAGATTGGCTAAGTCAAACGGCCACAGCTCTTTCCTCCTCAAAACACAATTCCTAATTGCTCAGTAGATATAAAATTCTAATAGCCAAATCACAAGAGCAACAACCAGAGCACACAATGACAGGGGCAATAGTATCAACACATCTTTATCAAGCATCTCTTCTGTACCAGACATTGTGCTAGAAAATAATGATAGAGCAGAGAGAAAACATCAATAGATTTAGTCTATTGTCCTGGAATGGAGAGCCTGGTGAGAGAGAGAGAGGTTAATTAAATCACACACAGACATTCACAGACACACACAGATTTTATGAACTGTGATAAAGAAAAGTATAGGAATCTAATGAGTATGCACAAATGCAAGGATTGAGCAAGTGTATGGCTAGAGAAGGGTCTTCTGAGGAAGTGAAGCTCCTCGGGGTCAATGGGCAGTTCCAATCTTGGTGGGTAAGCACACTGTGACTTAAATACAAGGAATTTTTCATCTTTGGATCTTATTTTATTTATTATTTTTTTTTAAGAATTGAAGGGCAGCTGTATGATCTCACCCTTCATTTAGTGAATGCTCAGACTTAGATTCTGTGGACTTTGGCTTCTTTTAGAGCCATTTGGTAGAAAGATACTATCAAGACTATTTAAAATTTTTAAATGCCATACTTATGAAGGGTACGAAAAAGAATAGCAAGGAAAGGAAGAGAGAAGATAAGCAGAATGACCAGGGAATAGAGAAGTGACAAGGATAAAGGATAAAGGAGTCTCAGTAAATTGGTTCTCCATGTCTGATGCATCGGAATTGTTGTGAACAATGAGATACATGAAGGGTATGGAGTTTGGCAATTAAATTGATGATAATAATAACTGCTGACCTGCACTGGGGTTCTGCTGTGCTGTAAGTATTTTCCATGTGTTGTTTCATTTAATCTTCTATTTAATAAGATAATTATGCTAGGTTTTACAGGGACGTGGAAACAGGGACTCGAACTCAGTTATATCCTGCTCCCGGGCCAAGTTTTGTCCACCCTTTTCTGCTGCCCCTTACACAAATGTGGAACCCAGATCTGGTGAAGAGACTGCAGGCCTTAAAGAGAAGAGTGATGCAGATTGAGAGCCAGAAGCCTAAGAGAAGCATAGGGAGAGTCCTCAAAGAATGAAGAGTTGCCCACTCCATTCTTGTATCTTAAAAGTGAATAATGACTTTTAAGATACTTTTAATCAATTTTAATGTACATTAAAAGCGAAAAGATTCACTCCAGATGTACATTTTGGAGGTGATAGCCAAGAAGTCAAGATAAATGTGGCAGGAGGCACCAACCGCTGTCATTCAACCTGTGAGGGAGCATTAGTTGTTGCCTCTGGCCACCTTGCCTGAGGAACCTGCTTTGCCCGGAGTTCTACCAGCAACCACACCAGCACCTACTTTGAACAACGGTTAATGCGGGGCTGCAGTCTGCACAACACCTCCTGACTGGTCTCTCCTCAGCATCAAAGCTAATCATTTTATTTGGAGACTCCGGTTATCAGGGCGGACGAGATCCAGTGCAAGCCTTCTTAACCTGTTTTTGGAAGTGCCAATTAATAATAATGATGGGAACAATAATGGTAGGTTATATTTGAATAGCACTGTTTGACTGCATTGAAATGGTATCCCATGGAGGGACCTGGAAAAGGCAGCCTCATAGAGCTAGTTTCTGATTAAGATCTGCCTCTGTTCTCTAACGAGTAAATTTGTGGGCTGCTTCTAGTTGGTTCTAACCTCTGGGAGGTGGAGGGGGACTTGAATCTTTACATTTAGTGGAAGGGCCGTGAGCCTGAAGTTCAAACATCCTAGCTCTTCCACTTAAAAGCAACAAGATCTTAGACAATTGACTTGATCTTCCTCAGCCTTGGTTTCCTCGAGTCTAAAATGAGATACTGATCCCTACTTCATAGAGTTTCTGTAAGGATCAGAGGATTAAAGTCTTGGTCAAAACTATTCTCATACTACTAATTATTATTGTTATTATCATCATCAGCATTAGTTGTATGCTTTTGCTCAAATATATTCACTTCAAGTTAGGTTTTCTGCTCCTTACAACCAAATGCATGTACAATGTCAAAACAGTTGCATTTCTATATACTATTTGTGAAATACCAGAAAAATAAATTAAGAAAATAATCCCATTTACATTTGCACCAAAAATAATAAAATGCCTAGGAACAAACTTAACCAAGGAGGTGAAAGACTCATACTCAGAATACTGCAAAACACTGGGGAAAGAAACTGAAGACGACACAAACATGGAAAGATATTCTGTGCTCCTGGTTTGCAAGAACCAATATTGTTAAAATGTCCATGCTACCCAAAGTAATCTACAGATTTAATGAAATCCCTATCAAAATACCAGCAGCATTTTTCACAGAGCTAGAACAAACAATCCTAAAGTGTGTAAAGTATATATGGAACCACAAAAGACTCTGACTCGCCAAATCAACCTTGAGAAAGAACAAGGTGGAGGTATCACATTTCTAAAATTGTTGATAGCTCCTACCTGGAAACTTCAGATGCAGTTTCCTACAGATTTTGGTCCTTTGATTAGTAATTAGCGTGTGACTTCACATAGCCTCTTCTGTGGATGCAGGGTAATAGTTTCAGAGATATGAGAACCCCTTCAACCTGGCCTTTTTGTTTCTCAAAATGCCTGGTCTATTCTTTCTACCAGTTTTGGCGCTTGTTGCCATTTCCTGAATCTGAGAACCCCTTACCATCGTTTCCCATGGACAACTCCCCTCCAGTTTCAGACCTCAGAGCCTACCATCTAAAGAATCCTGTTTCTTTCTTTCCTTATTTGGTTGCTTCAGAATCTAAGCTCTGTGATGCTGAGGACCTTATGTCTCCTCTTCATCATCTATTTCTGGAGCTTAGGTCCTCGTATAATAGGTGCTCAGTGAGCATTTGTTAAATGAATCATAAAGTGTCAGACTGTAGAGAAACTTATAAGTCTGATGAAAAACTCTTGTAGAGGGGAAAATTGAAACTCACTAAGGTTAAATACTTGTGCCAAGTCAATTAATACATGGCACAATGAAAAACTGTCTGTTTACTTGTTTACCAATCCCAATGCTCACTGTCGTACTCAGATTTTGGAATATGTGAGCAAACTACCAAAAGCATGTGTTTCTTTCCTGAGTTTTCAAATTTATTATCTTATCCAAAGTATTTCTTTTTTTAACAGCATTTTTTTTATTAACATATAATGTATTATTTGTTTCAGGGGTACAGGGCTATGATTCATCAGGCTTACACAATTCACAGCACTCACCATAGCACATACCCTCCCCAATGTCCATCACCCAGCTACCCCATCCCTCCCATCCCCTTCCACTCCAGCAACCCTCAGTTTGTTTCTGGAGTCTCTTATGGTTTGTCTCCCTCTCTAGTTTTGTCTTGTTTCATTTTTCCCTCCCTTCCCCTATGATCCTCTATCTTGTTTCTCAAATTCCTCATATCAGTGACATCATATGATAATTGTCTTTCTCTGATTGATTTATTTTGCTTAGCATAATATCCTCTAGTTCCATCCACATCATTGCAAATGGCAAGATTTCAGGTTTTTTGATGGCTGCATAATATTCCATTGTATATATATACCACATCTTCTTTATCCATTCGTCTGTTGATGGACATCTAGGCTCTTTCCATAGTTTGGCTATTGTAGACATTGCTGCTATAAACATTCGGGTGCACGTGCCCCTTCGGATCACTACATTTGTATCTTTCGGGTAAATACCCAGTAGTGCAATTGCTGGGTCATAGGGTAGCTCTATTTTCAACTTTTTGAGGAACCTCCATACTGTCTTCCAGAGTGGCTGCACCAGCTTGCATTCCCACCAACAGTGTAAGAGCATTCTCCTTCCTCTTCATCTTTGCCAACATCTGTTGTTTCCTGACTGGTTAATTTTAACCATTGCGACTGGTGTGAGGTGGGATCTCACTGTGGTTTTGATTTGTATGTCCCTAATGCCGAGTGATGTTGAGCACTTTTTCATTTGTCTATTGGCCATTAGTATGTTTTTTTTTTTTTTTTTTTTTGTATGTCTTTTTTGCAGAATGTCTGTTCATGTCTTCTGCCCATTTCTTGATTGGATTATTTGTTTTTTGGGTGTTGAGTTTGATAAGTTCTTTATAGATTTTGGATACTAGCCCTTTATCTGATATGTCATTTGCAAATATCTTCTTCCATTCTGTCGGTCATCTTTTGGTTTTGTTGACTGTTTCCTTTGCTGTGCAAAAGCTTTTGATCTTGATGAAGTCCCAATAGTTCATTTTTTGCCCTTATGCAAAGTATTTCTAAATACTCTTTTCCAAAATAGCACCTTTATCATGATTCAAACAGTATCAAAAGAATCCTGAGGAAATTTAAAAATCTTCCCAAATTCTACCACCTATTTGTAATAACTGTTAGATTTTTGATAAGCTGCCTTCTCAAAGCACACGTATATATGGGTATATTTTAAATGTATATATAGTCACATAAAATGATCTCAGGACACCAAGTGTTAGTGTCTTCAATAATAATTCATAGAGATAGTTCCGTGTCAATAAATATAAGTATATATTATCCTTTTTTTAATGAATGTGTATCCAATTGTATAGATGTGCCATTATTTATTTATGAAGGAGCTTTTATGCTTTTTGCTAGGAACTGTTAGAGGGCAATTAAAAACTCATCATCTCTTATTTCCTAAACGTCAACCTGACAAGGTAAGTACCATTAGACCCATTTTGCAGATGAGGTCATCAGAAGCCTGAGAGGCTTTATGACTTTCCCTAATGGCAAATGGTAAGTGCAAGAGTAGAGATTCTAGCTCCTACCTTCAGACTCTAATCCTCAGACTCCTTGCCACACATAAGCAAACTGTGACACTCAGTAGGATCACTGCTGTATAAGGGGCTTGAGCAACATGATCTGAGAGCACAGGCCAGGGGAGGGTGAAATCCACCAGTAGAAAGGATGTTTAGGAAGGTTCTTGTGGAAATTGAAAGGTGAATATGGTTTTGGTGGAAGGAATCTTTTTTTTTTGTAAGATTTTATTTATTTATTTGAGAGAGAGAGAATGAGCAGTTGGGTGGGGCAGAGGAAGGGATTGAGAGAAGTAGAAGCAGTCTCGCCACTGAGCGGGGAGCCTGATTTGGGACTCGATCCCAGGACCCACAGATCATGATCTAAGCCAAAGGCAGATGCTTAACGGACTCAGCCACCCAGGTGCCCCTGGTGGAAAGAATCTTGAGCAGAATGTACAGTCTCCATACAGACACGGAGTGTGCTCATGCAGGGCTGTTCAGGTTTGGTTCCTAGAAAACTACAATTTCTTTTCTTTGTGGGTAAGATTTACTGATGACACACATGATGCTCGAAAAAGAGAAATGTTGGAGAAATCCTTTGAATAATCATTTTAAGTACTTTTACAAATGGTCCATGGGGAAAGTTGGATCCCAGTTAGCCTGGGAGGAACAGCCCTGGTTAGTAACAATGGGAGGAAAAAAAGAATGGTGAGGATTTCTGGAGGGTTTCATGGGTCACAGAGTAAGAAAGAGCTAGCATCCAGAGTTCTGAGAGACACACATAGATTCTCCACACCTGGCAGCCAGACACGGAGAGCTCTGGCTCCCTCTGAGGCAGGAACATATTCTGTTCACAGGGCCCTAAAATTCAAATACACGTGTCACTTGCACACTTACAACCTGTAGAGGATTATGGATATTCAACGTATGCTCAGTTAATCCTCCTGTATCTTAAACGACATCCCTAGAAATGAGCAGTAAAGAGTGACTCTCAAAAATGAAAACCAAGAACTCCAGCAAAAACAGAAAATAGTTCCTGCTCTTTATCCCTAAAGCTTTGCACGTACTTTGAAATATGTTCTAAAAGCCTGTAGTGTCATGCTGGGGGCAAATGAATCTCACCGATTCTCTTAACCGTTTTCCAGAGAGGGGTTATATTACCTCTTTGTCCTTCTGCCTTCTGTAACCCTCTCTGTTCCTCCAGTAACTCACTTGGCAGCCATGAGCCATCCATCAGGCAGTTGACAATTGGCCTGGAAAAGATGACTCAGGCCTTAAGCCTTAAATGCCACTTTTCTTCCCTGTATAGCTGAGGCCAACTTACCCATAAAGCCTGGACTTGGGACATACATCTGTTTCATCTCTCTTTATTCTTGTGGAGTTGGCCAGCAAAAATGGGGATTTTGTCTCCTCAGTTAATAATGATGACCGGATGCCAGTAATTATGGTGCGGAGTAGAGTAGGAGTTAATATCGATGGTGGTGTTATTCGGACAAACACTTAGAGGGGGTTGTTGGTTGTATCTACCCGGTTTCCTCCCCGAAATGTGAGCTGCCACAATGCCAGACTCTACCAAGCAATGGCCTAGGGCTCTGAGGATGCCCAGCCTGGCTGGTAGTTTTGTATGGGCCGGAATCCCCGAGTTCTTTAGATGGCAGGTAGAGCCGCTAATGTGTGCAATGAGAGAAACATGCAGATTTTAAATAAAATCTGCAGCATTTTATTATTTGCTTTTCCTCAACTACCTTATCTAGTGAGTCACCATGACCTATTGCTTCTACTGCTTCTGTGGTCCTGGGACTAAGGAGTTATTCAGCTTAAGATATTTAAGATCATTACAAAATAAGGCAGAGATACCTAAATAAATGAAGTCCTCGCTTTATTTGCTGATTTATTTATTGATAGTTGCTGAGACTTGCTATGTACCGGACCCTTTTTATATTCAGGGATATAGAGAGATATGTGCCTCTTTCGTGACCCAAAGGGAAATTCAGCTTATCAAGGAAGGCAGAACTGGGAACAAATGATAACCATGAGGGTTAAGAGAGGCCATAGCGACCAGGGCAGGAAAATGCTAATTTCACTGAGGACCTAGGGGAAGGCTCACCAAAGGAAAAAAACATTATTATTGAAAGGAAAAGAGCAATTTTCCAGGAGGTGAAGAGGAAAGCCATTCTTGGCATTTTAGTATGAGCCTACTCCTCTGCTTATATTTTCTGTGGCTATTTATTTTATTATTGTTATGCTGGGGAAAGTGGAGGGACCTAGAATTGTCATCATCAATCCTTGTAACCCCCCTTTCTCATTTTAATTTGTTTTATTAATTGTCCCAAACCTAACGCACATCTTGCTCAAAATACCCTTCCTTCAGTGACACCCACTATCATGTTTTGAAAATATCTATCTTAGACATATATGCCTATTTCAGAAATATATGCAGTTAATTTGTGTGTATAAGTGTTTTAAGTTGCATAAAACATACTGCACTAGAGCATATTTCCTCTTTCTAATTTATTTCAGGAAAAACAGTTTCATTTTTGAAAGTAACTTAAAAGTAAAATATGCAGATTATTTGTTCTCTTTCCTTGCTGTATAGAATTCGATTGTATGAATCTGCCACAATTTATTTAATCCATTATGTGTGGCTGGACTGTTAGGTTGTTTTCATTTCTTCCCTATCACGAATAGGGCTGCTTGAACATTCTTGTATATGACTTTTGGTGCTAATGCATAAGCACAATTACAGGTTCCATTTGTTTTCTCCAACATGGATACTGCATTATTTTTTATTTCATCACGGTAGCTTTATTTGCATTTCCCTCATGGCTAATAAAGTTGAGCTCCTTTGTCATATGTTTGTTGGACATTCAGATACTGTCACAAACATAGAAAAAAAGAAATCAGGCACAGAAGAGTATATACTATGTTACATAATTTATGTAAAGTTCAAAGACAATGGCCATATTTAGAAAAGAAGGACAGTTCATAATTGGAAAGAAGCACTGGGACTTTCTGGGGTACCTACCAATGGAGCCCTCCATCTTTGGTGGTGGTAACTCACTGAACTATACGTGAACAATCTCTGAGTTTTTCTGTAGATATATTATATGTCAATAAAGCATAGAAGAATTTTATAAATGGAAGATAAACAATCCAAATAAAAGTGAATTGTCTTCCGCTTATAAGAATATGGAGAGGATATACTTTTCCCTAGTCTTCCCACTAGGTACAACTCCAACCTCTGAATGTTCTATGTACACCAAACGTAAGAATACTCTGAAAGGTGGAGAGAAGGAGGCAGACTGGCTTGAGATTTCTGGACCTAAGGGATGACACAGTGGTGAGTTCCCTGGATTTTCTTTTTGTCTTATATATCCCAGACTTGGAACTGAAGAGGCTTGCAAATCGGAAATGCCAATGGGGACAGACCAAGAAGGAAAATGCCAACCAGAGGCTGCTTCTTCTACCTAAAGGATCAAGAAAGGGTCAACTCAGCAGTGCAGACAAATTTTAGACAATAACTGTTCTCCTGCAGCCAATTCCATCTAAAAAAACTGAGACTGTACGCTGATCCATGCTAGCAAAGGCCAAATGGGGATTCCAGGCTTCCATTCTTACTAGGCTGTGAGGAAGTATCCTGACATCCCTGCTGCGGGGGAGAGGGGGTGTCAGAAAGCAAAGTAGGTATCTGGGACTTTAATTTCATCAGCTGCTAATGACCTCTCCCCTCCCCCTGCCCAGTGGTGTTGGTGGAGACCCCATGGAGGGGTGGGCTTTCACCCTCACCCAGCAGTAACAAAGGGCCAACCAGGCCTAGGGCATCTAGATGTCAGTTTCAACTTGGCAATAACAAGGTAGTGCCCTGCCCTTCTTCTTCTGCAAGAGCAGGGACAGAGAAAACTAGCTAAAAGTGAAGGCTTAAATAGCATTCAATATCATAACACAATGCAAAAACATCTAAGTTTCAACAGAAAGTTACTCATAAATTAAGAAACTGGAAGGTATCAAACTAAATGGAAAAAGGCAATCAAAAGACACCAACAGTGATACAACAGAGATATTAGCATTACCTGACAAAGATCTTAAAACAGCACAATAAAAATGCTTCAAACACCAATGCGACCATGTTTGAAACAAATGAAAAGTAGGAAGCTCAGCATGAAGTAGAAAATCTCAGTAAACAAATAGAAGACATAAAGAAGAACCAAGTGGAAATTCTAGACATACAAAATACAGAAATTGAAATAAAATTGAATATTACTTAACTGTCAAAAAGAATGAACTCTTGTCATTTGGAATGACATGGATGAAACTAGAGGGTATTATATTAAGAGAAATAAGTCAGTCAGAGAGAGGCCAATACCATGTGATTTCACTCAGAAGTGGAATTTAAGAAAAAAACAGATGAACATAGCGGAAAGGAAGGAAAAATAAAATAAGATAAAAACAGAGAGGGAGGTGAACCATAAAAGACTCTTAACTATAGGGAACAAACAGGGTTGCTCGGGGGGGAAGGGATTAGGGAGATGGAGTAACTGGGTGATGGGCATTAAGGAGGACACATGTTGGGATGAGCACGGGGGGTTATATGTAAGTGATGAATTGCTAAATTCTACCCCTGAAACTAATAATAAACTATATGTTAAGTAAATTGAGTTTAAAAAAAAATTAAAAAAAAAAGCTCCATGCATGGATTCAGCAGGACAAAGAAGGGGAAAGAAGGAAGAATCAGTGCAGTGGAAGCTACAACAATAGAAATTAACCAGTGTGAACAACAGAACAAAAATATATGGAAAAAGTGAAGAAAGCCTCAGGCCTCTACCAGACTATCAAAAGATTAACAGTCACATCATCAGAATTCTGGAAGGAGAGGAGAAATTGAGTCAGGCTAAGAAACTACTCAAGGAAACAATAGCTGAACATGTACTGAATTTAGCAACAGACATACACCTACAGATTTTAGAAGCTAAGAGATTTCCTCAAAATGAAATCCAATGAAATCCATGCCAAGACACCTCATAATTAAACTTCTGAAAACTAAAGACAAAAAAATATATATATATATTGACTGCATCCAGAGAAGAAACGACACCTTATGCATAGGAGAACAAAACAAAATAAAACAAAAACACAAAAATTAGCTCAGATGACCAAGGATTTCTCATCAGGAATCATGGGAGCTAAAAAGAAATAGCACTGTTTTCAAGTACTGAAAGAAAAGAAGCATCAACCCAGAATTCTATGATCAGTGAAAAATATCTTTTAGGAATGAAGGGAAATCAAGGTATTTTCAGATGGAAAACAAATAAGAGGATATCTTACTAGAAGGTTACCATAAATAATGACTAAAGAATGTTCTCTAAACAGAAAGGTAATGATAACAGAAACAAATGTGATGCACAAGGAAGGAAGAAAAACATGGTAAGCAAAATTTATCAGTAAATAGAACAGGCTTTGAATCTCTTCTTGAGTTTTGTAAGTTCTGTTTGACTGCTGAAGCAAAGATAATAACAGTGAATATGGTTCTAAAGGTATGTACAGGTAATATTTGAGACAATTATTATGAATGGGGGAGGGTATACGGATGTAAAGAAGGTAAGGTTTTAATATTTCACTCAATCTGGTAAAATGATACCACCAGTAGACTATAATAAGTCAAGTATATATAATGTAATACGTAGAACAAACACTAAAAATGCTATACACAACTAAGATCGGTTCTTTGGAGCCAAAGCCACTGGAGCCATAAACTTGTAGAAATATTGACTGGAAACAAATTTTTATGAATTGCTGGAAACTGAGGGTAGACTAGCTAGGGAGCGAGAAACTCCTGGGACTCAGTGTTGGGGGGACTCTACACTTTCATGGGCTTTACTTTTAGGAAACTCACCGGATCCCCACAGTAAAGATCACAGAAAAACTTCCTCATGTTTTGAGCAGGGAGACAGAAAAATAACCATTTTGCCATAGGCCCAGAGCAATCTCCATAACAAAGTCAAACACTTCAAGGGAAACAACTTTTTCAGAGCCCTGTCGGAACTGGAGGGGAGGAGGGCGTGAGGTTGTTATGTTCTAGCTATAAGGTTGTTCCCACAGGAGGCGAGGTTAACAATTCTGATACTGTTATACGTGCATACTGAAATTGAACAATTACATAAGTGGATAGCAGATGATAGCTGTTGGTGGGAGCCAGGTTTCCCACTGTTGGTAGGAGATTTATAGATACATAAGGGAGGAGATGAGAGTGATCCACACGGTAATGGATTAAAAGTTGGAGACATCTGAACTCACATGTAACCTAATATAGACATGGATGGTTACATGTAGAAATACTAATATATAAAGATATATTAATATATATAACATATATTATATACATACCATATATTTATATAAACACCTCATATACCTTATACTTTATATTAATACACACCTTAGTTTTTTAAAGATTTATTTATTTATTTGAGAGAGAGGGAGAGAATGCACTCATGTGCATGAGTTGGGGGAGGAGCAGAGGGAGAGAATCTTCAAGCAGACTCCCCACTGAGTGTGGAGCTGGATGAGGTGCTCCATGAGGGGGTCAGTCTCATGACCCATGAGATCATGACCTGAGCCGAAACCAAGAGTTAGATGCTTAACAGACTGAGCCACCCAGGTGCCCCAAAATATACCTTATTAATATACAAATATATATATATACACACATAAATACAAATATATGTGTGTGTATGTATATATACACACACACATACATACATGAGTGGTATGCACACATATTTGCCTTTTGCTATTATAGAGGACTTACAAGAAAGCACACCTCAGTAGCAACAAACACACTGAGTGCCCAAATCTTGGTTTCTAATACTGTTTTTATTAAAAGGAAACCATATATATAGCACTAACATTGACTATTGTGTCCTACCCATAAACAGTGATCTAAGTCATGCAATTTCCGTCACAAGAAACATCCCACAAAGGTCACATTCAAAAAGGATGTACTGAGGGCTATTATGCACCAGCCACTGTTTCAAGTGCTTTTTTTTAATTAAAAAAAACATTGTAATTAAAAAAAAATTTTAATTTTTTATTTAAAACATTTAAATGTTTTAATTTAATTAAATTTAAATTAATTTAATTTTAATTTAAATTAATTTAATTTTAAATTTAAATTAAATTAATTAATTTAAAACATTTTAATTAAAAAAAAACATTTATTTGAGAGAGAGAGAGAGAGGGAGATCACAAATGCGGGGAGAGGCAGAAGGAGAGGGAGAAGGATAAGCAGACTCCCCGCTGAGTGCAAAGCCCATCATGGGGCTCGATTCCAGGACCCTGAGATCATGACCTGAGCCAAAGTCAAACGCTTAACTGACAGGCACCCGGTGCCCCTCCAGTGCTTTTGGGTGCATTGCCTCACCGAAGTCTAGGAAGAGATATTATTATTTCCACTTTGCAGGTGAGGACCCTGTGGACCAGCACAGAGCTATTAAGTGAAGGCATTCTGACTACAGACTCATGCTCTTGTACGTTAGATTGCCTCCAACGTGAGCCCCTTGCTGGGACTGAAAATGCAAGTGGGAAAATCAGGTATATCCTTGTGACTTAAACACCTTACCTTTCATTTTATAGGCCCATATAATTACAGCCTATGATACAGATTAGTTCAAACAAATTGGAGGAACTGATGCTACCAACATAAACATGACTATTATTGAAAACTCCCTCATTAAGTGTCTTTGTGGCTGGCGATTTGATTTTTGTAGTGCTGATGCATGTTCTTACTAACATTCGTGTTTTATGTTCAGATGGAACTCAGAATGGAGATGATATGATGCTGTTGCCTGCCAGGAAATAGCCATTCAAAAAGGCATCACCGAAGATTCTTTTGCTAGTTCTAGCGTGAGGGCTAAACATGTCACCTCGAGCAAGGTTTTGTATTTAAGGGTTACCGTGATTGAGGGGAGGACTGAGGGTAAGGTGGAACCCTGTTCAAAGGTGTGAAACACTAGCATACGACTAATTACAAAAAGGCACAATTTCAAAATGTGAGTATTATGCAGTAATTGCAGCTAGTTTAAATTTATGTCAATTTCTGACTTCAGTTAGAATATAAACACTTGTGGCTATTAGGTATTACTTGAAGTTACTTGAAAGAAATTAAATCTACATTATTGAAAAGGGCACATTCATGTATTTTCCTAATTGTGTTCCATTAGGAGAGAATTTTAATTTTTAGGAAATTAATTCTGTTAGACTTGATGGTTAAAATAGAGAAGTAGAAAGAATCGAACCACTTAATACTTAATTTTTTCAGGAGGCCATTAGCAAACCCACATATCCTTCCTATGATGTAGTTAAGTATTACATTCCCCCTGCTGCCCCCATGAGAGATGAATCAGGAAGATGTTATATGCCACTGAAGTTAGAGAAAGCAGAAGATTCATCTGCTCAACATTGTGGTGCAGAGGCAATGGTTAAAAAAAGTAGAAGTTGGATTTAGGAAAAAAAACCCCACAAATACATAGCACTTTACCAAATAGCATTTTAAAATCTATTAACTGATACATGAAACACCCAAAGAAACTGAAACATCAAACAAAGAAACAAGAATCCCCATTGTTTATTTTTTTTAAAAAAGATCTTATTTACTCATTTGAGAGAGACAGAGCGAGTGAGAGAGAGCACGAACCAGGGGGAGGGACAGAGGGAGAGGGAAAAGCAGACTCCTCACTGAGCAGGGAGCCTGGATGTGGGGCTTGATCCCAGGACTCTGGGATCACGACCTGAGTAGAAGGACTGAGCCACTCAGCACTCCCCCATTGTTTACTTTTAAAACATGTTGCAGGAAATGTTATGGTTCTAGTAGTTACAGAGCATATAACATCCCACAGGGCCACTCCTGACTTCTGGAAAAATTCAATTCTGGTTATAAGCATATAATCATACTATTAGTCACTATCTAGTCACTATTTCTGTGGTGCCAGGCATTGTAAGTTCTTCGTATGCATTATCTTATTTAATACTCTCAGCAACTGAAGAGACAATTACTCTGATCATTTCCAAGTTATAGATAAGGGAACCAAGTTTAAAGAGCTGAAGAAAATTATCCAGAGCCACTGAATGTACCAATTAATTTTTATTTATAGCAAACCATGTCCAAACATAGTGCTTACAATAGCAATCATTTCTTTAGCTCAGAAGTCTGTGGGTAAACAATTGGTGTGGGCTGAGCTGGGCACTTCTACTGCTAGTCTCCTTGGGGTCACACACATCTGAGGTCACCTGCCAGGTCTCAATGGGTAATCAGGCTGTACACATGGTGGTCTCAGGGTTCAACAAACCCAGAGAGGACACGATGCAATGCCGAAGGCTTGTCAAACTTCGGCTTGTATCACAAGGCAAGTGACATGGCGAAGCCAGACACAAGGAATCAAGAAGACTCTCCCTCTTGATTGGAGGAGCTTCACATTGTGAGGGGCGTAGAAGATTTGGGTTGCATTTTGAAATCTACTACATCAGTTAGTAAGTGAAAGAGCCGGGCTGTGAACACTGATTCCGAAGCTTCTGTCTGTTGTTATATGGATGCCACTCATAAAAGGATGCCTTCATAGTTTTTAAGAATACCATCCCACTTTGGAGGGACTTTGCCTTCTCTTTATTTGATAAACCCCTGCTCTGCTCGAGCTCCCACTGGTTCTCTCTGTGCACCCCTGTTTTGCGCATTCATCCACCAGAGCACTTTATCACATTATAATGATCGTTTATCATCATACAGTGTTCACTCTCTAGATTAGGCAGGGATTATGTTTAATTATTACCTATAGCCCTGATGCTTTGCCTGGTTTTTGGTACAGGTTTTGTGCTTGAAAACGACTTGCTGAAGAAAGTCATGATAATGTGCCTACTGGTAATCGGCTTCAGTTGTAACCGATATCACAGAACAGTTAGCTGTGCTTACTGTTACCACCTTCTGTTAAATGTCCTCAAATCCTTGGAAAAATGTAATAATAAACATTTTATTTTTGATTCCCAAATTTTAGAAGTGCTCTACTTCTTTTTTATTTTGGATATCTCCTCTAATATCAGCAACATTAATTTTTAGAAAAAAATGCGAGTTAGATGCAGAGAGCAAGAAAGGCATTTAGAACCATCTTTATATCCAATTTGGTAACGTCAAGGATGGGGTGCAGCCGAGGTTCCCCAGTTTGTCTGCACTTGTTAAGAAGGATGCTCGCAGCACCTTAAGAGAAACAGGTTCTCAGAAGCCCCCTCCTTCTTTCCTAGAAATAGCAATGCCCTTGTGAAATACTGCCTGGAGGGCCCCATGGCTAAATTTAGATCCATTGCTTTGCTTGTGTTTTCCTTCTTTTCAATAGCTGATGTTGGCTCCAGGAGGCCTCTAAAGTCATTTCTGTTCTTTTCTGCGCCCCAGCTCGAACTCCTCCCTGTCTCTCTGGGCTTTGCTCCTCATCTGTCATTTGCTGTTTGAATAGTCCTTGCACACTCTGGGTGTGCGCCGACAACCAGGAAGCCATGGGAAATTGGTGCATTCACACTAGTGAATGAGACATAAGTGAAAAATACTCATGATCAGGGACTTAACCTTCTCTTCGGTGCTCCAAATACCACCAAAACGCTGGTAGAACGCGAACCCATCTGTGTTCTCCGGATTAAAGGGACCAATATTTATTCTGAACTGTTACACACAAAGCACTTCTGTGCTCTACATTAGCCAGCTGGGAGACCTTGGCAAGCTGGTAATCTGTGAATTTCAGTTTCCTTATGTGTCTCAGTATTGTTGGGAAAATGAGACAGATCTGTGCACGGAAAGCTCTCAGCGCCATGCCCAACTCATGGGAGGTGCCCAGTAAAACGGACAACTCTTATATTAGTATTATTTAGAATATCAGAGTTCCCTCGGGTAAATCTCGAGGTTTAGCCTACCTTTCTGCATTTTATTATTTTGGAATTAAAGCTATTTTAATTTAAAGAACAGATTCAAATACATAGAAATACAAAAGGATAAGTCACATCTCTACTGCCATTAGCAAATTCAATTATTGTCATTTTTCCACATTCCTGTTCATTCCTTATCTATACACACATGAGGGTTTTTTTTTTTCCCCCTAGCTGCAGTCATTGTGAAGGAAATGATTCTGGTGTATGTCTTAAAATTTTCACTAGTGTTATATCCTGAAAAATATTTCAATCACCTGAATTTTAAAGGTCCAAGTAACAACCACTAGAAAGGATACCAGTATCATAATCTACAGTAAATTATGTAGCTCCTTGGGAGTACATAGTGCATTTCAATTTTCCACAGATGCATTTTTATGTAACACAGTAGTCTTGCAAGATTATAAGAATAAAATCCAAATGATTATAAATACACTTTTGAGTGCTTATTATGTGCCAAGCCTAATCTCACCATTTTTATCCTGATTGGACACTCAGGGAAGCCAAGTGCCTTACTCAATCTTACAAAGCCAGTGAAACATTGAGATGAGCCTAAAAATCTAGGTTTTCTAGCTACAGCTCTGGTCTTCTTTTCAATCTATCTCCCCTTTCCAGAAAGCCACAATTGTTGGGTTCTATTTCCTTCACAGCATACATTGCCACTGGTGCTGCCATGTAATTTTGATGCATTATTTCACGTGGATGCTTTTAAAGCTGGCTTTGACCTTGTGTCTTGGGCACAGCCTCTTATCTTGGTGGGATCTGCTGGTGTCACGTGTAGGAGCTTATGGGAGCCATTTACTGCCTCAAATATTCCAGATTAGCTTGATCCCAGTGATTAGACCAAAAGCAGGAAAAAGAAGCATGTCAGCAAAACATCAGAGAATCTTCCACCCTTCATGTTAGGGATGAATGCTCTTTCTGTTGGTGTCACTTCTAGAAGTACATTTTTCTTTTTCCTGGAGCACATACATCCAAGTATCACCAGGTCAAATGCTCTTATTTTACAGACAGTCTTTTCTTCAGGCATTATTAAAATCTCACCAGAGCATTTGTCACTCTTGTTAAAATAGTTCTAGACAGGGCATTAGAGCTGGACATAAAGCCAGAAAAAATTGCCATGGCACATGGCACATTTACTCACTGTCTTGGGTACCCATTTCCTTTCTGGTTACATCAGGTGCTTCAGAGAGATGTTCTCTGATATTCTGCTTACATCCCTCTTGCACTATGATTCTATTCGTGTTCCCCGATGCATTCTCTACCCACAACTATCTACTTTGTGAATTGTCTAGTTGAAATTTTAGAAAAGTCCTTAAGTGTCATCACAGAGAATTTCCCATGTGAGCGTCCTATATGCCTATTTTCTTATTAGTTAACTACATTAAAGTGCTATTGAATTTCTTTAGATTTCTTCTCTGTGGGTGCCCGAATTATGGTCTTTATTCACTGAACACATAGATGGAATATTAGCATTGCCGAAATTATAGAGACAACGTTGAATTCCCAGAAGATGATATGTAAAATTGTGTAAGTTCAAAAAATAGACATACTCTCTAAAACTAAAACTAAAATCATGGTAAGTATTTGGCCTGTAATTCCTACTTTATGATCCTTGGAGATATGCAATTTTAGAATTTATCTTTTGTTTGCAAGAACCATAAGATCAAGAGAGACTATACCATTAAATTCATCAGATATTTCAAGTTTATTAATTTGAAACAAATACATGTGGTATAACTGTTATAGCAATAGAATATATTAAAATGACACATGGTTAAGAACTCTTAATATTGCTAATAAACAATTGTTTTATGCTTCAAATATGTATTAGTTTCTGTATATTCTTTGTTTCTAAACTCACTCCCAAACCTGCAATCCAAGTTCTACGAATTCCAGTCTAAAATTTATGATATTTATGATATTGAAATTTAGTGAGTGACTAAAACATTGTTCTCAGATCAATATAAAAAAGTAAGTCAGTTTCTCTATACTAACTAGTATACAGAAACCACACTTGCTTAATTAAATAGTCATATTTTATTTACTTGTGTATATTTTTTAGCTATTTTCATTCTCCTCCCTCTCTCCCCCACCCCTCTCTTTCTTTCTTGTTTACATAAATACAACCAAGATATATAACATAAATGGAAATTATAAATAAAAATATTAATTATAACACTCATGTACAAATAAATGATCCAGCTTAAAAATAGAATGCTATCGACACCTTTACTGTCTCTTTCTCAACCCACACCTATGGCTTCATGCGGAGTGTCCCAGGACCAGTTAGTGGAGAAGGAAAATGGTGGTGTCTTAGTTCATTTGGGCTGCCATAACAAAATGCCACATACAGGGTAGCTTTTAAATAAAAGAAATGTATTTCTCACAGTTCTGGAGGCTAGTTTTATTCTTTTTATTTCTTTTTATTAACACATAATGTATTATTTGCCCCAGGGTACATGTCTGTGGATCCTCAGGCTTACACATTTCACAGCACTTACCATAGCACATACCCTCCCCAATGTCCATAACCCAGCCACCCTATCCCTACCCGCCCC
>CM052898.1:55823901-55865809 GCA_028534135.1 Potos flavus | reverse complement strand
TAGATCTTAGATATCAGACCTTCGTCTGTAGTGTCATTTGAGAATATCTTTTCCCATTCCGTGGGTTGCCTGTTTGTTTTGTTGACTGTTTCCTTTGCTGTGCAGAAGCTTTTTATCTTGATGAAGTCCCAAAAGTTCATTTTCGCTTTTGTTTCCAGTCCTTGATGTATTTAGGCATAGAGGTGAGTCTCCATCCTCATGGAACTTACAACATAATAAAGATATTTAATGGGAAGGAAACAAACTTTAGGTCATTGCCATTTCAGCTATTTTATATACCTTGTCTGAAGTAATTCTCCTATAAGTTGAACAAAGAAGGTGTTCTTAACTCCACAGATGAGGGAAATGAGGTCCGGAGAGATTAATGGGAAATTTGAAACATCTTTCCTGCAGTCTTACCACCAGAGCATGCCAGAACCTTAGTTCTAATGAGGCTCACTCACCAGACACTATTCTAGCTAAGATTTATTGAGCACATTCTATAGGCCAGGCTTTTTACATATATTTTGTAAGTATATACATATGTATACATATATACATTATATATATGTATACGTATACACATTATATGTATATTGTATATACAATATACACAATTATATATGTGTACATGTAATATATAAATTATATGTAATGTATATATGTATACATATGTGTATATGTAAATACATTACATATATATGTAAACATTTTATATGTGTTTACTAATTTAGTCTTCCCTAAAGCCCTAGAAGGTAGGTACAAATATTAATACCATTTTATAGCTAAGGAAATTAGGCACAGAAGGGTAATTTTTCCAAGTGGTCTCACAGGCAGGGAACGGTGAAGCCAGGGTTTGAGCCCATACAGATGGGCTCCAGAGCTCACATGCTTACCCATCATGCTACAGTGTCACATTTTGACTCAATGGAGGGTTTTTTTTTTTTTTAAATAGGGAGAGAAAGACAGAGAGGGTAGGGGCAGAGGGAGCAGGAGAGAGAGACTCTTAAGCAGGCTTCATACTCAGTTCAGAGTCAGAGGCGGGGCTTGATCTCACAACCTGAGCTGAGATCAAGAGTCAGACGCTTAACGGGCTAAGCCACCCAGGCGCCCCTGGAGGGTGGTTCTTAATCTTGTGGGCCAATTCCAAGAGACATATGAGATAAGCCAACTGATGTGAACACCTACAGAAGTGGTCTGTGTAGTGCTAGCAAGGGGCGTGCTTTTTTGCTGGGTAGTCCTACATATTGGTGCTGCTAGAGTTTCTCTGCATAGGGGATGGGTGTTCTCTGGTTCTGAAGGGAGCAGCAATGGCTGGGGGCCTTACTGTCCTCTGGTCCATCAGAACTGAGCCCAGAATAGGCTATTGCTTCCAGCTCTTCCACAAAGTCCTTCCTCTCTAAGCTTATTTTTCAGAACCTGGCTACAGCAGATGTAGTGCCTCTCCTCGACTTCTGAAAGCTGCTGAGATACTGAAACTTGGAACTTTTCTCTGAATCTCAACTACCCTCATTCCAACATAGAACATTTTTCTTTTTACCAATTCGAGACAGTCCAATTAAGGAAGGTAGTTAGGGAAGAGAGAAAGAGAAGGTGGTAAGAGAGAGATCTAGGAAAATTTTAAATTAATAGTATCGTTATTTTCAGATAACATAGCTGTCTACTTGTAAAGCACAAGAGAACTAACTTAGAAACTATGAAAACTCATTAGGGAGTTCAATTGGGCAGTTGGTATGAAAATTAAAGCAGAAATGGCAGTAGCTTTCCTCTCTACCTAGAGTAAATGAGAAATATAATGCAAACAAGACCACAATTCAAACAGCAAGAATACTTTAAAAATATATTAAGAAATAGCCTTTATTAAATTATGCAGAACTTATGTATAATGAATGAAATAAAGCAAAACAATAACAGCAAAAGCTACTATGTGCTTGACACACAAACCATGCACTTAGTCTCATAGCTGCTGAGTCAGTAAGTGGAGGGCAAAACTTGAGATTTGAATAGATGGTGAGAGGTACCTTGCTTCTGAGTGGTAAGACGCTATTGTCAAATAGATGTTGAACGTCACTAAAACAAGCATCAGTTTTATTTCCCATACTCTGATGCTTGAGATTTGGGCGAGTTTGAACTCGGACAAGTCAGTTAACTCTCCCGAGTTTTCATTTCCTCATCTTTAATATAGAGTTTAAGTCATTCCATGAAGGTGTCAAAATGGCTAAATAATAAAATTGGCTTTGAAAGCTCTTTTTTACAGTGTGACAGGTTATACACATGCCCTTTGGGAAGAGAATCAGACCTGTCAGAGGCATGCCACCGAAGGGGTCACTTGGGCAGGGTCAACAGTGACAGCTTATTACTTCCTGATGGCTCAGGCACTTCCCCACTGCTGCCCAGCTCCACGGTCTCCGTGATGGTCTCCACGGTGGTGCGGGCAGCCGTGCTGCCAGGTTTCAGGCTCAGGCTCCCTGACATTGCTCAGAATGACCTGGATAGGACATACCATTCAATCTGAGGACAGCCTTGAGGATCTCTGTGCTCTGACATGAATGCTCTTTCTGCTTTGACAGTGACAACTGCAGACTATTCTCCAGCTGACCCGTCACCCCATGCAAGGTAAAAGGTAATTGAGACCCCACGAAGTTACTGGGTCTAGTAGAAAGCTTAGAGGAGTATAATTATTGGGGCAGATATTTTTAACCTTCACCTAGGAGAAAAAATGGGCAGAAGAATTTGATAGCCCTGTGCAGGGAATCCAATCGGAGTCTACCTGACATCTAAAGTGTGCTAACCATGCCCACCTCCTGTCCTAATTCTTGACTCAAAATTTGAGATCCCTGTGGTGAGCACTTCTTTGGAGTCTGTTGTGAAAAAGCAGCCACCCCTGAAAAAAAAATGGAGCACATCAAATGCAGGAGTGTTCCAAATTAGTCTTGAAGCTAGGAGCTGATAATGTAAATTGCCTCGGTAGGACCACCTAAAGGGAGCTTTCTTTGGAAGGTCTATTTTTAGCTCCGAGCCTGAGAGCAACAAAGACCCAGCAAAAAGACTGCTCCTGCTTGACAAATGATGGAATGCACACATCCTGGAGTGGGTTTTCCTTCCTATTTTTCCAACACTACTCACAAGGATTAAGGTGGAGTTCAAGGATTAAGGATGTCAGGAAAGGCTGTACAGCCTCAGTTGCTGATGTCATTGTGATCTCAATTTTTCCAAATTTTAGAGGCAGATGTCTCTATTTTAAGGGATTGGAAAGGAATGGGATCTTCTTAGCTGAAGTCATCTAAACAAGGCACAGGCATCCCCAACGTTGATCTAGACTGTGGCTGCCCCTTTCTGTGGCTTACCCGGTCCCTCATCAGCAGGGGAAGGACAATTGACTTTCTCTTTGACTAGTTGTCTTCCCCAGCCCCTTCACCCTTCCCATGACCACCTCTCCTCCCACCCTCTTTCCCCCTAAAGGGAAAAACAGGAAAAAAAGAGCCATGAAAGAAAACAATATGCGATGCCATCTCTTGCCTGGATTATTAAAATCATCTCCCAGATGGTTTTCCTTTCTCTCCTGCCTGTTCTTCTGAAAACTGCCAAAGGGATATTTCCAAAACAAACTGACTGTGAGCCCCTTGCAAGTCCATAAGCTCTTCAAAGGAAGTAATCGTCCTTGTGTCCTTGCCTCTGGATCCAGTGCCTGGCACATAGTAGATGCTGAACAAATGTTTGCTTAATTGGGATAGAACAGAAGGCCTGCCATTCATTAACACGCCCAACAAAGCATTCTCCTCAGCCTAAGAGGAGGTCTGTGTGTGAGTCCCCTGCTCCTCCCCCGGGCTTCCACAGGCTGCACAACCTCAGAGGTAGTCCATAGAACACTTTGTTCTGCAAGTGTTTCCCTGGCAAGGAGTTAAATTACATAATGAGGTTGAAAACAAGAGGAAAGAAGCAAGCTGGAAAGTCTTTTGAGTCCAGAGTTTCCGTTAACCTGTGGGAGAGGCTCAGCTGAACAACGGGTCGTCAAAGTTGTGCCTTAAAGGTTGTTCTTTGAAATTGCTGATATTAGACATTTATGACAAAAACCCCCCAGCAATTTCACGTAGTTCGATATAATATATATTGAGAGCTATGTGTCAGGCTTGCAAGGGATATCAAAGGGGTGTTCCCTGCCTTTGTAGACTTTATATAGCTTTGTGATAGAGAGATAGCAAGTGCTATACAGTAACAGAAGGGGAGGAGAAAGGGACCTTATGGCAGAACCTGCTACCTTTTCACCCAAATCCAAATTCTCCTCTTCTTCCTGGAAATACAGCTAGACTACATTTCCCAATCTCTCTTGCTGTTAGGCATGGTCACGTGACCAATGTCTAGCCAGTAGAATGTGAGAAGATGTGTGGCATGCCAACTTTGGTTAGCCCATTAAGCCTCCCATATATGCTCCTCTATACTCTTACCCTGACCCAGCTGACTAGGGTGGAGATAATCATGGGATCCTAGAAGCTCTGTGTTGAAGAAGTTGGAGACCACATCGGCCTGTGTGCTTGAATTATCCTTGGACTGCTACCTGAGTGAGACACAATTCTATGAGTTTGAGCTATTCTAGTGCTGAAGTCTATTTGTTACAGCAGCTGGATTTACCCTAAATACCATAGAAGACTATTTAAGTTTAGGGTCAGAAGAAGCCTGGTGGAAGTGACATTTGAGCTGAGACCTGAAACATGATTGAGATGATCTAGGCCGTGCCTGAAGGGGAACACTTTCAGGGTGTAAGACCATGTTTATATTGATGCTGAGAAACCATCTGGGAATGTGAAGAAAGCCTAGCAAGCAGGTGGCTTGATAGACACAGAGAGGAAGGCTGAAGCCAGTTCCTACAGGATCTTTTAAACATATTAAAGGTCTGGGGTTTTTATCCTGGTGGAAATAGAGGAACATTGGAAGGATTTGAACCAGAGAAGCAAACTTATTGCATAGAGCTCTATGTAAGCATTCTGAAAAAGGTACATATAACCTTTCCCCCTGCATGGTTGTGGCCCTTTGCACTTGCTCTTGTCCATATTTTTCTAACCCTGGGAATGAATACACTTAAAAAAATTAATCACAGTCAAATTATTTTCTCCTTCTGTACCAGCTCTTCCTCTCTCCTGCCTTGCAGCTTGAGATGTATGAAATTTTAGAGTAAAGTAATAGGGAATATCTTCCCCCAAAACATAGAAGATCAAGACCAGGAAGGCCGAGGTGAGAAGGGTGATTTTTGTGTCTCTGTATCCACAATTTTCTCTTTCTTAGCCTTCTTTCCAGAGCATACTTCCCTCCACTTTCAATGCCTAGTATAGGGTGACAGTATTTATTAATTAATTAAAAATTTAATTTATTTAACAAATATTTGGCAAGTGCCTACTATATGCCAAGGACTGTCTTTGGCCCTAGAAATAATATTACAGTGAATGTGGCAGGCAAAATTCATGCTTTGTGAATCTTATGTTCCAGTGTATGAGACGGACAATAAAAATAAATCATGTTATTATGCCAGTCAGTATAAGTGTTGTGGGAAAAAAATAAAACAAGGAAGCACTCCAAGAGGGACTGCTATTTTCTATAGATATGACAGAGAAGATTTATCTTTGGAAATAACATTTGACACAAGATATGTATGAAATGAGAAAGTAAGACATGACGATATCTGGAGGAAGAGTTTCAGGAAGGGGGAGAAGCAAAGGTGAAATGCCCTGGATTGGAATGTGTCTGGCACACGTGAAGCTCATGGGTGGGGTCAGGGAAAGAGACAGTCAAAGAGAGACCTGCCAAAACCACACTTATTCCAGAGCAATTTTGGTCATATCCAGTTCTTCATCCCACTAAGGGCCAACATCAGAGGAAAAACACTGTGGGATGTGGGAATAGATTTAACTAAAAAAAAAAAACAAAGAAAAACCAAAAACAAATCCATAACTAAACAAACAAAAAAGCAAATAACAATAACAAGTACCAGAAGGAGAGTACCAGTGTCCGGAATTGTTATTATCTAAAATATCCGGTTTCCAAAAAAATTTATGAGAAATGCAAAGAAATAGGAAAGTTTGACCTATACACCTAAAACAGAAACTGCTTCTGAGAGAGACCAGATGTCAGATACAATGGAAAAAGAGTTTAAAGAAGTTGTTATGAGGGGTGCCTGGGTGGCTCAGTTGGTTAAGTGTCTGCCTTTAGCTTAGGTCATGACTCCAGGGTCCTGAAATGGAGCCCTGCATTGGGCTCCTACTCTGTGGGGTGCCTGCTTCTCCCTCTCCCCCCACTGCTTGTACTCTCTCTCACTCTCTCTCTCTCTCTCAAATAAATAAAAAAAAAACCTTAAAAAAATCATTATGAGGGGCACCTGGGTGGTTCAGTCATTAAGTGTTTGCCTTCGGCTCCATTCTGGGATTGAATCCCGCATTGGGCTCCCCACTCAGAGGGAAGCCTGCTTCTCCCTCTCCCACTCCCCCTGCTTGTGTTCTCTCTCTAGCTATTTCTCTCTCTGTCAAATAAGTAAATAAAATCTTTAAAAAATCATTATTAATATGTTAAAGAACTAAAGAAAACCGTGATTAAAGAAATAAAGGAAGGTGTGATGATAATTTTCCATCAAATAGAAAATATCCATAATAAGCTAGAAGGCATATTAAAGGAATTTCTTGAGTTAAAAGGAGAATGAGTGAAACAAAAGATTCACTTGAAGGGCTTCACAGTAGATTTGAACTGACAGAAGGAAAAATGAGCAGACTTGAAGACAGATCAATAGAGATTACTCAATCTGAAGAAGAGAGAAACAATAATGAAGAAAAATGAACAGAGCCTTAGAGAAACATTGATGTGGTAAGTGTGCCGACATTTACATAAGGGAAGTACCAAAAATAGAGCAGGAAATAAAATAAAATAAATAAATAGAAATAAGAAAAGGGAAAATATTGGAAAAAACAAAAACGAAAATGAAAACACCAACATATCCAGGAAGCTCAAAACACTCCAAGTAGAATGAATAAGCAAAGAGATGCACAAATAGACACATCATACCAAAAATACTGAATGCAAAGGACAAGGAGAAAATCTGGAAGCGCATCAGGAAAAAGTGACTCATTTTTAACAAGGGAAACCTAATATGATTCACATCTGACTTCTCAGCAGAAATAATGGAGACCAGAAGGCCGTGGAACGACATATTCAAAGTGCAAGAGGAAAGAAAATCTGACAATCAAGACTCTGAGAGTGATGCCACCAAAATGGCAGCATAGGTTGTTCCTAACTTCACTGTCCCTCACAAGGAGAACTACTAACAACTGTTTAAGAACAAGATACCACTGAGAGAATCCTAGAACACGAGTGTGAGAACTTTGAGGTCCCACAATCCAGTCCCCAGCACTAGTGTTTTCCCCCTTATTATGTGGTTATTAGCATGGGGAGGAAGCTCATGTGTGACCCCAAGCAGAAGAGAGGATCCACATGGATGGAATGGAATTGAATGGAACCATTCGAGCTGGATCCTCAATTTTGCCTCAGTGAGACCCTCTGCTTCGTTTTGTCATATCTAGACTGTTCTTGGCACATCTGACTTCTATGGTCACAAAAAAGGGAGCACGTTACAATGCTCCTTTTTTATTTCGTTTATAGGCACATTCTGAGGCACTGGGGGTTGGGGACTTCAACATATGAACTTGGGAAGGACACAGTTCTACCTGTCACAACATCCATGGTGACCTGTACATATTCTTTTGAACACACCGACCCATTTCCTGGAACTTAATTTTTGCTAAGTGATCTTAAGTTCTTCTCCTCCTCCAGTTAAATAAATTCCCATTTTGATTATCACAGCCCTTTCAACAGGACTCATTTTTCTGTGTGTTTCTAAATTTATCTCTCCCTATGAAAAGAATTTTATTTATGATTGTTTCTCATCTATTCTTATTGTTCCCCAACATCACCCCTCAGTATTGTTTTCCTGTATATAATAGCGTACTCCATGTTATGACAGAACCTGTTAACTGTTAACTCACCCTCTGTCCATGATAAACACAGCTGGGCACTCGTTAAAGTGGTAAGGACAGATTTTAATTAGTATTATGCTACTATGATAGTGAAAAGAGTGTAGTATGAATGAACTCAATTTTGACTTGTACAGAGGTGACTGAGCATTTTAAAGGGAGAAAATAGGAGCGTGAGTAGAAGCTCAGTAGAATCAGGGAAGTGAAAAAAATTATAAAAGGCAAGCAACAGGTTTTGGTCCACCTGAAACCCTTTTGGGTTCGTTAAGCTAGTTTTAGGTCAACAGTCCATCACAGAAGAAAGAGTTTTGATGGTTTCACTTTATTTTGAAAGGCATAAAAGGACTCCATGGATGTTGTTACAGGCTGAATCATGTCCTTCCCAAATTCATATGTTGAAGTTCCAACCCCCAGTCCTTCCGTATATACCTTTATTTGGAGACAGGGCCTTCGTATTTGAAGAGGTCATTTAATTAGGTAGGCCCAAATGCAATATAAGAAGAGTGTATTAAGACATAGAGCATGGAGGAAGACCATTTAGAGACTGAGAGAAGTCAGTCATCTGCAAGCCAAGGAGAGAGGCCCTCAGAAGGAACTAACCCTGTTAACACCTGGATCTTAGACTTCTAGCCTCCAGGATTGTGAGAAAATACATTTCTGTTGTTTAAGCCACTTTTTTCTGGTGGCCCTAGCAAACTCATGTTAGGGGTATAGGGGATTGAAGGATAGATACGTGATAAAGTAAGTAGAGGAAAATGTTAATGGTAGAATCTAGGTAGCAGGTGTACAGAGGGTCACTGTAAAATTCTTACAAGTTTTTGTTATGTTTGAGATTCTTTTGTAAAACATTTTTTTGTGGGGGGAAATCTACTGTAGAACTCACAATTTGGGTTTACCTATTCATAACATATTTAATGAACAGTATCAAAAATTTGCGACTTAACATTGTTTAACTCATTTTGAACTATCTTCCTTTCTCTTTTTTGATATCATTACGGATGAATATATCCTTCATAAAATTCAATTTATTACCTCTGACTGTAATGATTATTTTCTTTTTTTATGACCAAATTGTCACTCTTTGACCTCTGTGGATCCTCTCTTCTGCTTGGGGTCACACATCTCCGACCACATGCTACTTTCTTGTAATATGTCTGTGTTGAGTTTTCCTGCCTCAAGTTTCTGTTTTTGTTTTGTCTTGAATTTACTTGTTTAAAAAGATGGCTTTCTTCAAGTAATTTGAACTTTTTATTTTCCATCCAGTTAACCCAATGATTTGTGAGCTGATACCAAAGAATAAAACCCAGCTTGACTGGGGGGAATTTTTCTTGGTGACCAACCACACTACTAGGATTCCTCATTTCCTTTTGCACACTACGTTTATGCCAGACTAACCTGGTCTGCTTCTGCCTCTTCTTTCTGGGAGGTGGGGGGAGGGTCAGAGCCAGGAGTCACCAGGAGTCATTTGCAATCAAGAGAAGCCAGGTCCTCAGCCTTTCGCTAATTTATTTTTCACTGGTAATTGTTTTAACATGGTCTGAAGAAACACTGAGCTCTTTATTGTAGGTCACTATTGATAGATTGTTTGAAAGATGGCTGCAAGAGTTTACAGAGCTTTGAGAGTCTGTTGTGTTTATTTAGTTTGTTCAGGAGCCAGAATGAATTGTCTTTTCTGGTAGAACCTGGCTCAGGCTCCTGCAGGTTTTCATTTGTCTGTTTCTTCTACAAAGAGGCATGCTCAACCCTATTTTCCACAAGGGGCTAGGCTAGGCTTGCTGCTGCACAATTGGGTTGGATGGACTATGTCTTCAATCCAGAGTTCAGTGCTGTGTCTCTTGTGCTTTTAAGTTAAAGGCAGCTGAGAAATAGGATGACCATCACTTGACAAAGATAAAGCAACTAAAGGCTCAAACCCCTTGAGGATTAAGTTTTGGTTCATTCCACCAAGCGAGTAACTCAGGCTAGCTGAAGTGCTCAGCTGAGATTAAATACATCCAGAATGGGTGAGGAAGAAGGGCAGTGATAAATATCTGTTTGAGTTTTGGGACATGCTGTAACATCAGGAACTGTTAGCTTTTATTCCCACTAATTCTATTGTTTTACAAAATTGAGGTTGTCTATAACCTTGAAGTCAACCTTAGGGCTGCTTAATTGTATTTTCTCAGGGAAGAAGTGTTGTATGTTCTATCAAGAATAGAGGCCCTGGGGCTCCTGGATGGCTCAATCCCTTAAGCATCTGATTTACTCTTGATTTCCGCTCAGGTCGTGATCTCAGGGTCTTGAGATCCAGCCCTGGGTTGGGCTCTGCAGTGGGTGTGGAGCCTGATTAAGATTCTCTCTTTCCTTCTCCATCTGCCCCTCCCCACCTCCCCGTCTTAAAAAAAAAAACAAAAAACAGAGTCCCTAAATATTGTAACATAGGAGCCAGATGTAACGGTGGAATATGAGCATATCCCAATGGTGTAAGGACCGGTTTCCTCACACATGTCATAATGCGTCACAGCAGATTCTTTCAGCCTGCCCGGACTCCAGGATCTCGCCCACTGACATCGCACTTCACCACAGTGCCTACTGAAATGGAGGCTGTGGCGAGCTGCCCAGATGCCCCGCAGCCCCACCTGCTTCCCTCACTCATTTTCCAGCCTTGTTCCTAAGAGCACCCCCGCCCCCCAACATATCACCTGTATGGAAAATCTCCATCTCAGGGTTTGTTCCCAGGGAACTCAGCCTGTGACAGCTACTCTGTGGGCTCTGAGCAACTTTCTCCAGGCACACCTGGCCACGCAGTTGCCCGCTGCCTACCGTGCCCGCTGCCTGCTGCCCCTGGCTTCCCCTTGCCATGGGGACATAAGACTCCATGGGTACCTATTGGCACCCATGCTTACATGAGCTGGAAGTGCAGGGGAGTTAGTGGCTATGCATTAAACTTTTGATCAAAGGGAGATGGGAACTGGCAGATGAATTCTTCTCTCCTCTCTCACGAGAAGAGGAACAAGAATCACATGGTCTCTCTGACGAAGGCCCTTTAAAACTGAGCAATTAGTTGGGTTTGATTATAAATGGACCAACCTCTGTACCTGTTGCCTCTCTTTCCCTCCACATCCCCGTTTTGTTTTTAACTAGTGCCACTATTTTTTTTTTAACTAGTGCCACTATTGCTATCAAGTCTTTAAAAATAATTATTGCAGACTGTTTAGTGTTGAATTTCAATTTCCTAGAGGCCTTGTATATAGAGTACCTATTACCTAAACTTTCACTCTGCCGAATATTCCAAATTTGAAAGTATGAGAAAATAGAACTATTATTATTCCACTCTCAGAGAAATACAGCCTATATTAAAATGACAATACTTACAGCTGTTTGTGACCTTGACAATATTGACTGTGACGTATTCCAGCAAAAACATGTCACCAAAGTTCAAGGACAAGTGACTATATCATATTTCAGTACTATTTCCACATTAACCTAAAATCTAGCAATCCCCTGATACTGTTATGTGTGATTCCCAGTCATTTTTGATATATTTTAATTTTTTTTTCTTCTTTGCCACCTGTGATGAATAATTTTATGTGTCAGCCTGGCTGGGCTTCAGTACTGAGATATTTGGTCAAACATTATTTTTCTGAAGTGCACTCTTATATATGTAAGATTAGCATTTAAATCAGTAGACTTTGAGTAAAGCAGATTACCTTCCATGATGGGAGTGGGCCTCATCTACTTAGTAGAAAAAGTATGGCTCTTCTGAGCAAGAAGACATTCTGCAAGTAGACCACCACCTTTGCACTTGAACTGAGATGCTTTCCTGAGTCTCCAGCCTGTTGTCCTACCCTGAAGATTTTGGACTTTCCAGTCTCCACAAACACAGAAGCCAATTCCTTAAAATAAACCTCACTCTCTATATATACACACACCCTGTTGCTTCTGTTTCTCTAGAGAACTGTGACTAATATGCCACCTAAGAGCAAAATAATTTAAGGTTAAAAGTCAAATACATTTTAGGGCCCCTCCAATTTTATATTCTGCGGTAATTTTACTTTTAACAGATTAATGCCCACAAAAATTGACAACATGCCAAAAACATTTTTCCTAATCCAATTTGGAGCAGTAAGAGAAAGAATTTCTTAGTTTTACCTCTCCAAGTTTTATGACACACATATTTCCAATACCTTTTAATTTGTTGGTTTCCACGAAAAGATTTTTAACGTTAGGTCTCCAAATAGAAAACAGTTCCAATTTGTATTTGTAAAACTTTTACTTTTTTAAAATCCCCTTTTCCTAGAGAAGCCACAGAATTTGTGACTTCAGTATGAGGTTTTAAAGAAGGCCAGAAAATGGGAAAAATTCCTCCCGATGTTCAGTGAGGAAAAAAATCATGTTGACAACCATTGTTCAAAACACAATGCCATTTATTAATGCCTGATCTATACGCTCTTTCTGCCTCTTTCAGCCTTGGTCCAACAAATCTCTTTCCAAAACAAATTTATTCCTGAAATATAGAAAATAATGATTGAAAACACACAGAGTTCATAATTTAAAAAAATACAATGTGATAAATAATGATGCTCTGGTTAATTCCATTGTGTCCCCAATTCAATTCAGTATGCTTGGGGACTATAAGCCATCCTGGAAATAATAAAACTTAGTTTTCAAAATTCTCACCCATTTAGTCCAAACATTGCAAACTATTTCTCTTGCCAGTTCACATATGCATACTTGTTTTATAACGAAGGTTTAGGAAAAAGTAGCTTATTTGTAAAAAATGAAAATGGCACCTTTCACTCAAATAAACTGATATCTCTGAAAATTAGTTTTTTTACTCAATTAGCTAGCAGTACCATCCTGTGATCTCAAGACCAAGATCTAATCTATACTAACTGATTAATTTATTAATGTTTTAGAAGAAATAACCTTTTACTAGCATATTTCCAGTATATATTCACTGTACAAACTTAAAAAAACAACTTTATGGAGGTGTAATTTACACACCATAAAATTGACACTTTTTTTAAAGTGACACATTTCAAGAGCACGGGTATCTAATTTTGACAAATCTTTACCTGCAATTAAGACCTAGAATATTTTCACATCCCCAGAAGATTCCTGCCCTTTGTGATCTAGTGTAGAAACTTGTTACATAGAATTACATTTACAAATTTACCTTGTAACCAACATTCTACCCAACACCAGGCAAGTTCCAGTTTTTCTGGCAAGCTGGCCCTTTGTCAATTTCCCCGGTGTCAGTGACACCAGGGGACTCCTTGCATTTTCTCATTCTTCCCTTTTCCCACCTAAGTCCTCTATCATGGTTCAGTCTCCATTGCTGCATGGTTCTTCTGGGTTCACAGACACATCCCTGACTTGCCTTTGAAGCCATAATTCCTTTTACTATGATAAATTATTTCCATAGCTCCCCTTTCATCCTCTTTAAACTTCCTCTACTCCCTGACTGCTTGATCAGCCTTAAGCCACTGAAGCAAAACCCATTTAATCTGGCCTAGAGTCTCACCTGCAGGCTTTTAAATTATCTTTGCAGAGTAAGTGCCTGCCGCCATTCCTGCCACCCCGATGAAGCTGGCGACTGAATGCGTGTGGCACTGCCATGATGACGTGGTGGCTACCTCCTGGTCCTTACAGTCACCACACTGTTCCCCATCAATCTTCCCCTCGTGAAGGAAGGGGGAGGAGAATGCCCTCTCTCCTCTACCTTCTTAAGCTCCCGATGAACTTGGCACGGGCCCCTTATTAACCAGGTTAGTGCTACACTTCAGGTCAAATAGCATCATGGGTTGATCATGGGGTAAGCTGAATTTCTGTATGCATTCATCCCTTCCCAAGGCTGTTCTGATTTTTTCTGCTCTTCTGGCCCTCATGTTGGCCTCGCCTTGCAAAAGGGCCATCTTTCTCTTTGTGCCAGCTTTTAAACCATTACCATCCTTTTAGGCGTTAATGCCAAGATTATAATTTCAGAGAACAATCTTGGAGTTCTGTCCCTAGAGGCCCCCTAGTTTTTCCTCAGCCCATCCATGTCCGAATCTGGCCCCATGTCAATGTAATGTTCACTGAGCGTTGAGTGAAACGTTTTGGGGGTAGAGCCCACTCTGCTGGTTCCAGTGCGGGGGCTGGTCCTGGCGACCTCACCCTCACACGGATTAGGCACGAATTAGTCCAAGCCTGTGCTCTTTGGGTGATGTGAAGTGTCTCAGGGCAAGGCTCTTAGAAGCAGGGACTGAGACAGGGATTTGTGATTTTGGGAGGGAGTGCTTTTCAGAAATATCCCTCAGGGAGAGCCTGAAGCAGTGAGCTAGAAATGCAGAAGGAGCTGAGCAAGGATCTGGTTTCAGGAAAAGTCTAGCCCTGGCCTTATGCCTGGAGGATGAGGGGAGGCGGCTTTGGAGTGAACAGAGAAGGGCAGTTGTCCCATCGTGAGGCAAGGGGGCAGCCTTTTGTACCGCCTACCAGTTATGTGTTGGCTCAGGGTTTCTCCTGGGTGAGAAGGGGAGTGCACAACCACAGTGTCTTGGTTGAGGGCAGTTCTCCTGAGCAGGGACACCTGTGCCCCTTAGCAATAGCCATCACTCCCAGAAGTCTGGGGATGGACATCAGCCTGCAGCAGAGGATCTGGGGGAATCACCACACTTACATTTTCTGACCTTGCTGGAATACCGCCATGAATCAGGTGAGTAGGTAGGCGTAAAAATACTTGAGCTGAGTGCCCAGGCAAAGCCTTGTGTTCTTTTGTTTTCAGCACTGAGCAGGTTGGGGCAGAGAAAGAGTGTGCCTCTCATTTGACTGGTTTAAGCGCTGAGGGGGCTAGTTCTCCAGCTGTGCCCACCTCCCACCTTTTCCTCACTTGTCGGGATGCTACACCAGTGTTGTCCATGGTTCCTTCTCTGAGCTGGGCTATTGGAGGGTGCTGACTGGAGGTCCAGATTTAAGCCCCTTTCCAGAGAAGTCCATGCAGCTTGGTAATTGTTTCTAAAAAAGAAGGGGTGAAACCAAATGATCTGTCTGAATTATATTATTTTTCAGTTGGCTAGACCTGAAAAGTGCTGTGAATAAGTTGTAGGAAGCAGGCTGGGGGCTGGTCTGCTCTTTCTTTTTAAATTGTTGCGTGACCTAGACCACAATATGAATTGCTGGGGTCCATTCGTAATGTGTCCCCTCTAGCTCTTACTGGGACCCTGAGAGAGGAACCAGACATTTATTAGAGGAACCAGACTGCTTTGTGGTAGGTCCTGGGCTAAATTCATGAGTCTGACTCTATAGATAAGGAAATTGAGAATGGGGATATTCGAACAGCGTGTCCCAGGACAGACAGCTAAGAAAACCAGAGTCAAGGTGTGTGCCTAGGCCCAAAGCCCTGAGATTTCTGCTAACCCATACTGCCTTCGACTGTAAGCTAAGTTAAAAAGCTAATTAAGCTTATTCCCCCAAATCTGTCCCCAGATGTCTTCTCAGTGGAGTAACTATGGTTTCTCAGCTAAATCGCATTGGATGAAAAATCTGAGCATAAGGCAGAGGTCGGCAAACCTTTTTGTAAAGGGCCAGATAGTAAATATTTCAGGCTTTGCAAACCTTCCACTCTCTGTCCCAGCTACTCAACTCTGCTGTTCTACCGAAAGGTGTGGCTTCACTCCCATGAAACTTAAGGACACTAAAATTTGAATTTCATATCATTTTCACTTATCATAACATATTTCCTTTCTTCCCTCTCAACCATTAAAAATGTAAAAACTACTCTTAACTCCCAGGCTGTATAAAAATAGGAGGATGTAGGATTTGGTTTGGCTTGTGGACCATAATTTATACACACAGACACGCAGATACACACACACACACACACACACACACACACACACACACACACGCACGCACACACATACACACACTGAATGCCTGATGGTACTTTGAACATTAAATTCTTTGAGTCCAGAGATTTTTCTCACGCTAAATTCTCAATCTTGATGTATCACAGTATTTTATAGGATGGTATAGGAGAAGTAAAACATGATAGCAACAGTAGGGGAAAAAAATACCAAGTAACGAGCAACAGGAATAAAACATGTGAGGTGGCGGGATGCAGGAACAGAGTTTACCATCCACAGGTAATAGGTAAATCAATTTGTTGGAACGATACCAGGTTTATTATGGGCTCATTTTTTTTATTTAAATTCAATTTTTCAGATGCAGTGTTCAACAATCCATCAGTTGCATATAAGACCCAGTGCTCATCACACCATGTACCCTCCTTAATGCCCATCACCTGTCTGTGCTTACCTTAAAATTTAGTCTCAAATAGCATTTGTGGGTTTTATAGAATTAATTTTTTTAGGGCAATCAGTTAAAATATCAAGACTGAATAGAGATTCATGTCAAATGAGTGTAAGAGAAAAAAGCCTTTGATGAGGTTCAATTATTTTGCTGTTTGGATGTTTTGGAGTGGACTAGATGATTACAAAAATAACAAAGAAAGAAATGGGTCTTATAAAAAAAGTTTTATGAATGACTGAGTGACAAGTGTTGCCTGTGCTTGAGAAACCATTTCATCCTCACATTTCATGTTCAAAAAACTGAATTAATGATACTATCACCTAGGATCTGCGTAGTAGTTTATTATTTATAAAAAGATTTCCCCATATACCATCCTATCTGATTTATGTACAGCTTTCCTAAGGTAGGTGTTCCACTGATTTAATAGTGAAATCCCAGGCTTATAAAATTTAAGCAATTTTTAAAATTTAAATTCAATTAGCCAACATATAGTACAATCCGTTCAACAAATGGTGCTGGGAAAATTGGACAGCCACATCCAAAAGAACGAAAATGGACCATTCTTTTACACCATATGCAAAGATAAACTCAAAATGGATGAAAGACCTAAATGTGAGACAGGAATCCATAAAAGTTCAAGCAATTTGCAAGTGATATATTTAGTAGCTTATGTTTAGGACTGGGACTCAAATATTTTCTGATTCTTAGCCCACTATCCTTTCCCCTGTACTTTGGGATGTTCCTAGACTGTACAGGAAAAAGCAAGTTCTATAATCCAACGACTTGAGAAATGCTGGGATGAACTGGTGCCTTTGCTTCAGGACTCCCCAGAACCTTTCATAAGCTAATGTGAAATGTAAATTGCCAAAAGGAGAACATAGGATGGGGTGTTTCTAGAGTCCTGTTTTAGGAGCCTTGTGGCCAAGAGTTTGTGTTTCATGTCATCCTGGATGAGGGTTAAGACTGGGCAAAGTACCTAAACCTCTCTAAGGCCCTGTGCCCTTGTCTATAAAAAAGAATTATGATGTTATTTTTTTCATGGGATGGTTGGGAGGGTTCAATGAGTTGATGCATTAGCCCAGTGCATGCGACATGTAATTGCTAAATTATATGTAATTGCTAAATTACACATACAGGTACATTGGTATCTGTTTTCACTAACCAAAAGAAATCCAAAGAGGATTTTCACTTTTGTGAAAAAAGCTGTTCCCATACGAATGTAGATCTTTTGTAAAAGCAAAGTGAACTTTCAAAAAGCAAGGGATACTTGGCTTTATACTATTTCAGCTTATGAAAGATTTCATAGGAATGCTCTTCTTTTGGACAGTGGGGAAAATGTGTAACTGCTTTAGGGCCACATACATATCTAGCACACATACGGTCAAATCCAACCTCTTTTTCAAAGATGGAGAAGCAGTTCAGGGCAGTGAAATGATTTTCTCAAGGTCATGTGGCCAGCAAGAGATGGAGCTGGAATGCAGACTTAGCTCTTCTAAAACCAAGGGCAGAGTTTTATTTATTAGAACAAGAAAAATGAAACCACATATCCATTTTGATATTAAAGTCTGAACGGAAACTGGGAGCTGGTGGTCTTGAAAAAGATAAAATAAACAACTGAATGTTTGGCAAGAACAGGAGGACTGGCTGGCGTTTTGCTCACCTTCCATCTGAGGGATGTGTTGTCCTCTTTGATGAGATTGATTTGTAACTCCATGCATTGCTAAAGCACTGATCTCAATTTAACTCTACAATTTGGGGAGAGTTGGAGCTGTGCCATTCTGCCAGAAAATGATTAAGACAAACTCTAAGAATATTGTGAACTTTATCAGGAAAATCAATTCTTCTAACAAGGAAGTGAATCACTATTGATTTTTTTCCCTCCCTAATTGGACTTGGAGCCCTGATAGCTTTTCATAAGTGGTGACAGTTTGCTTTCAGCAAATGCATTTTTCACTTGCAGTGGAGTTTAACATGCTCTCAAAAGCCTGTGGCACTCTCTCTTTCTTTCCATTGTCCTGTTCCTACAGGTTAACATGGAAGCTTTTAGACATCTGCTATTTACTATGACATGATGTTCATTAGGCTTTTTGTTGTCCTAAATGGGCAATCTCCGCGATTCCGCAATATATAGATACGTGGGGCGGGGGAAGATGGGTAGACTAAGAGGTGATGCACCATTAGGAAGGGGCGGAGATGTAACTAAGGTGATTAGTGAAGGAACAAGCCATACGCTTGTGATCTAAGATGCCTACAAGAATGTGCTGCCTAAGTTCCAAGCACAGGAGAGCTGGCAACTTCCTAGTGGTAGGTGGGCACCTAAGCATATGACATGGGCTGGTGGGTGCTGGCTGAGCCTCTCTGGAGAGGGTGGCTTCTTTGACCAGAGGGTTCACCTTGATGGGTGCTAGTAGAACTTAGGACAATGCTGGACATGTGAGGTTGGAGAGAGGTGGAAGCAAGGAGCACTTTGCTTGCCTATAACTGATGTCCCTCACTTCTTTCCTTTCTTTTGTTTCCCTGTATTAGTATTTCAGTTGAGAATCTTGGCATGATTTAATAGATTCGGTTTCTGAAATGTTAATTTTTCATTGATTTTTTTCTTTTTTTAGATTTATCACTTAATTCTTCTAGCTCTTGAGTTTTTAATTTTTCTTCTTCTTTCTCATTTTCTTGTTTTTTTTTTTCTACTGTCTTGTGCAGGAAAGGGTTAACTCAGCAGGCCAGGGTTGCTCCAGCCTTGCACATTCCAAGAAAGACCTGTTTTCAGGACTGATCAGTGGCTGGTTCCTGGGAGAATGAGCTCTGAGCCTTTGGGATAGTCTACCTGATGAGAGTGTACTTGTATGCCTGAGGTCTTGGCGCTCACAGGATAGCTAAGGTCAGTCATACAGGTGCTGCATGCTGAGCCTCAGTAAAAATCCTAGACATCTTTGCACCTGTCCTCATATACTGTTGCTGGGAGAATTAAGCCCATTGCCATAACTCCACTGGGAGAGAACAACTGGAAGATTGCTCCTGGTTTTTCCTGGACTTTATGTACATTTCCCTTTGCTGATTTTATTCTGTGTCCTTTCGCCATAATCAACCATAACCATGACTGCAACAGCTTTTCTGAGTCCCATGAATCATTCTCGGGAATCATGAACCCTGAGCATGGTTTTGGGGACCCATGATATTCTTGTATTTTCATTTTCATTTAAAAAATATTACATTTTCCTTTGCCTTTTAATCCTTCACTTTTAATTTTCTATTTCTTTTTTTTAAGTATTTTTTTAAGGATTTTATTTATTTATTTGACAGAGAGACATCACAAGTAGGCAGAGAGAGAGGGGGAAGCAGGCTCTCTGCTGAGCAGAGAGCCCGATGCAGGGCTTGATCCCAGGACCCTGAGATCATGACCTGAGCCGAAGGCAGAGGCTTTAACCCACTGAGCTACCCAGGCGCCCCTTTAATTTTCTATTTCTTAATTAATATTCTGGAACCTATTTTTATCTTCTGTTGATTTCACTTTCCTATTATATGCTTTTGCCCGATAAGTTTTTTATCTGTTTTTCTAAAGTTTTATTAATATTATTTTTGCAATTAGGCTTACAAATTTGTTGTTTTTTTAAATTCTCTTCTAATTATTTTAATTTCCTATTTTATTTTCAGTTGACGGCTTTGTTTCTTTTAAATCTCTCCCCTCTGGTTATTATTTTGTAGCATTTGTTCTCCCTTTCATCTTACCTATATTTTGGAAGGCTTAGGACTTGTGTTTACACTGAATAGCAAGAAAGCCAGGCTGCTGATGTGGCTTTGAGAAAGTAAGACAAAATCACATAGAGGGCGCTGCAGACTCTTTCTTTGGTTGTCCCTGAAGCCAGGCTTCCATCTCCCTGTTTGGTGTTCAACATTTCTTTTTAAAGTTGTTTTTCAGGGGTGCCTGGGTGGCTCAGTGGGTTAAAGCCTCTGCCTTCGGCTCAGGTCATGATCTCAAGGTCCTGGGATTGAGCCCTGCATTGGGCTCTCTGCTCAGCAGGGAGCCTGCTTCCCCCTCTCTCTCTGCCTACCTCTCTGCCTACTTGTTCTCTCTCTCCTCTCTGTCAAATAAATAAATAAAATCTTTAAAAATAAATAAAGTTGTTTTTCAAAATTCCTTATTATATAAAACTTGTGAGGTTGCTACTTAAGAGGTCCTAAAAACATTCCAAATGGAATCTTGAGAGCACATCAAGAAGATAGAGCCTCCATGAAACAATCCAATGAGGCTGCTATGAAAATGGAGACATGGGATTACAAAAAATAAAAAAAAAAGAACCTAAAAAAAAAAAAAAGGCTAAAAGCATATGATGGACAACTGAGTTATTGACCTAAAAACAGACTGCTTGTTAAACTGTCTGGATATGAGTTTGGTGTTGCCTGAGTATTGTTACCTTAAGAGAGATTGTTATTACTCAAGTTTGAGAAATATCAGAGAATATAGAGCCACCCCACAAAAAGATGGAACAGAAGAGACAAATATTAAAAGGCTTGGAGGACAAATAGTCAAGATTTAATATCTAATGAAAACAGACCTAGAGGAGGAGAGAGCAGTAGCTGAGGGATGAAATAAAGAGCAAGAGGAAGGGCCAGGAGTCAGAGGAGGAGGAAAAGGGAGAGGAAGAGGAGGAAAGGATGTTGCCATGAAGCTGAAGGAAGGCAGTTTTTTTTTCAGGTGAAGGAGCCCATCAAGTGCACGACAGGAAATGTGCCAAAGTCATGCTCAGGATACTTAATGCATTCTTTAGAGAGTAATAAAAATGGAAGGTTGCTGAAAGGACTTAGTAACAACAACAACAACAACAACAAACACTAAAAAAAAGTAGAAAGAGGAACTTAACAAGTACAAAACATCAAATCAATGAAGCAAAAGACACAAAATGGATTGATAAATCCAAAATACATTATTTTAGAAGACTTAAAATGTTGGCTGTCTAGGAAGTTACAAAACAAGTATATAGTAACTATATTAGGAACAAAAGAATGATATACAGACCAAAGTAAATTAAAAATTAGAATAGAATAACATATACAACACATAGGAAATTTTGAATTATATATATGGCTTACTTTTGTTGCCCATAATAGGTGTCTACTGGATAGTCCTGGAGAAGAAGTTGCTATATCTTGAAAACACAAGGAGGATCAAATGAAAAACTCTTATATATATGAAAATTCTATGTCATGAGAGTCACATATAATTTATGTTTTAATTTCTTTATAAGAAATGTGAAAGGGGATTCTTCAGGCTGAAATAAAAGGATACTGATAAACATTGTGAAAACATATATAAATGTATAAAACTCATTGATAATGGTAGATGTATCGGCAAAGTTCCATTCACAAATAATGTAATGGTGGTGCATAATTCATGTACAACCCTAGTGTAAAAGTTAAAAAACAAATGTTTTAAAATAATGATAGCTGTAATTTGTTAGTGGATACACATTGTCCTGTTTTTACTTTGTTTCTCTTTCTCCATGGCAGGTGAGCACTTTAAAGTTATTCAGGAAGCCTCCAGCCTTACTCCTAGGTCTTGGGAGTTTCACAATGCTATTTTGTCTATGGATACTTGCTAGTTGGTTTTCTTGCAGGGGGGCTGGGGGATGGTTTGTGCTGAAGATCCATCTTGACCTTACCTGAGAATTTTCATTCTTTATTCTTTTTCAATTTTATTGAATGACTTTGTCACTTATGGATATAGCCATAATTTTTCCCATTTGACTTATTAAACTGATCACTTACATTAATAGACCACCTAAAATTTAACCAACTTTTCATTTATGGGAAGAAAGTGCTATTGGGTTAAAGTGCTGTTGGTTTTGTTTGCTGATATATTTTTTTAAGATTTTATTTATTTGACAAAGAGAGGGAGAAAGAGAGAAAGTGCACAGAGAGAGAATAAGAGGGAAAAGAAGACTCCCTCCTGATCAGAAAGGCTGACAAGGGACTTGATCCCAGGACCCTGAGATCATGACCTGAGCCGAAGACAGACGCTTAACCAACTGAGGCACCCAGGCGCCCCTTCTTTGCTGATACTTTAATGGATATGTTGTACCAATAGTCATAGTTGGGTTTCTATATTGTTATGTTTTAGTCTACATTTTATAGGTTGGTATTCAAATAAGGTTGGTTAAAAATATTTTGGAAATGTTTTTTACTCTTTGGATACTCTGGAAAAAAATTTTGTTTGCATTGTCTTTTCCTTAAAAGATTGAGTGTATTTAGTGCTCGCTTCAGCAGCACATATACTAAAATTGGAACAATACAGAGAAGATTAACATGGCCCCTGAGCAAGGATGACACGCAAATTCATGAAGCGTTCCATATTTTAAAAAAAAAAAGATTGAGTGTATTTAAATTCCTAAATTCTCTTTGCCTGGTAAATGTTGGCAGTTGGTCTTTAACTTTTTTCATAATTTATATAATGATATATTTTTTAGATAATAAGATGAATATCTGTGTACTTATGACCCCGATTAAGGAATAGAATGTTAGAACTTTAGATCACACATATCCCTGCCTAATTTTATCCTACTCCCTTGCTTCAAGTTAACAATTTCTTAAATGTTGTGTTATTCATCCCCTTGTTTTCTTTATGGTTTTAACACATGTGTTTGTATCTTTAAGCTAAATATTACTCAGTCTTTGCCGGCTGTTGTACTTTATATACATGGAATGAAACCAGATACATCCTCTATGATGTGCATTTGTTTACTCTACTTTTTAAAGTGTCATCTGTATTGATGCCTGTGGCTATAGTTCATTCATTTTCATATATACCACAATTTGTTGATCCATTTTGCTCTTGATAGATGCTTGGATGATTTCCAGTTTTTTTTCTGCTTTGAACATTCTTGTACATCTCACTCAATGAATGCTTTTAGGAGTTTTAGTAGTATATGTAGCTGGTTGTAATTGTGTTTGAAGATATGTGTGTCAAGAGCGGAATGTCAATAGTTTTTGTTTTGTTTTGTTTTTTAAAAGATTTTATTTATTTATTTGAGAGAGAGAGCACAAGAGGAGGGAGGAGCAGAGGGAGATGGAGAAGCAGACTCCCCACTGATCAGGGAGCCCTATGTGGGATTCGAACCCAGGACTCTGGGGTCATGACCTGAGCTGAAGGCAGATGCTTAACCACCCGAACCACCCAGGTGCCCCTGTCAATAGTTTTTTATAAATGCACTTTAAATTTTTTTCCAGTGAGATAGAGTGAAATTGTATCATACTGTGGCTTTAATTTACATTTCCTCAAGAACGAATGAAGCTAAAACTTTTTTTTATCATATGTTTATTGGCACTTGGATTTCCTCATCTGTTCTCATCTTCCACACATTTTTCCTTCTGAATTGCCTGATTTTTTTCTTACATTTTTTCTAATTATGATACTATTCCTTTATCAATTTCTGGTTTTGCAAACATACTCTGCCTTTTTTACTACTGTTGGAAGAGGTCAAGAAAATATGACCCTGGTTGACCCATGAGATGCACCCTGACATTCACAGGCTCCTCACCTCCTTCCCTGTCCTTGACATGCATGCTATGCCTAACTTTTCCACACCAGGAGCTGTCCCAGGTCATAGCCTTGACAGTGTAAGGTGTTTTTGAGACCATCAGCATGGTATATATGGCTGAGTCCCATTAAGTCCTCTATATAAAGCTTTAGGATTCTGGCAGTGGGTGCAGAGATTCACTGGCCTTGTAAGTTCCCTTGGTTGTTAAACCTGCCACCTCCTGATCTTCAGTGGCTTGCTTCTTCATCTCTCCCTGCCCTATGTATATGGGGGCCAGACTCTCACCCAACAATTATATAGAAAATCTCATTTTTAATGCAGTTGATTTTATAATTTTTTCATTGTGATTTGTTCTTTTTTAAAAAAATATCTTGAGCCCTTTTCTACCCAGAGACCTCTGTGAGTTTAACATATTTTACTTTTGTATTTATATATTTAAGCTACTTAGAGGTGATTTTAAGTGACATGATTAGGATCCATTTTTTCTTTCTTTCTTTCTTTCTTTCTTTCTTTCTTTCTTTCTTTCTTTCTTTCTTTCTTTCTTTCTTTCTTTCTTTCTTCCTTCCTTCCTTCCTTCCTTCCTTCCTTCCTTCCTTCCTTCCTTTCTCTCTCTCTCTCTCTCTCCCTTCCTTCCTTCTTTCCTTCCTTCCTTCCTTCCTTCCTTCCTTCCTTCCTTCCTTCCTTCCTTGGAAAGAATCAACTTTCTAATTTTTGCATAGATATCTAATTATCCCATGCCCATTAAGAAACCATTAAGAAACCAATTCTCCCTGGTCAGAAATGCTCACTGTTGTGCATTTTGGCAAGTTTCCACATATGTAAATCTATATATGGGCTCTTAATTCTCTCCTGTTGTTTATTTGTTATACTGTTCTAATGCCCATTTATCAAGATGGACAAACTTTTAGCATATTGTCTTAATTTATTCATTTGGGAATGAGAGAGAGTAAATGAGCGGAGAGTGGTGGGGAGGGAGAGAGAGAATCTTCAAGCAGACTCCCCGCCGAGCATGGAGCCTGATGGCGGACTTGATCCCTGGACCCTGAGATCATGACCTAAACTGAAATCAAGAGTCTGACACTTAACCAACTGAACCACCCAGGTGCCCCAATTATTACAGCTTTAAAATCCGTCTTGATTTTAAATAGGACAAGTCTTCCTCCTTGTTCTTCTGCAAAATGTCTTGAGTGTTCTTGCTTCTTGTTTTTCCTTATAAATTTTATAATAGCTTATTGAGTACCTGGGGGTAGGGACAGGGCTTTGGGATTTTGCTTAGAATTGTATCAACTCCACTAGACAGTTTGAGGTATTGACATCATGATGGCATTGATTTTTCTTATCCAGATCCAAAGTATACCTCGCTGTTTATTTAGGTCTTCTTTGATGACTTTCATTAAAGTTTTATAATCGTCTCTAAAAATTAATAATTTTAATGGTATTTTCTCTAAGTACTGTATATTTCTGATGCATTTGTAAATGTTTTAAAGTTACATTATAATTACATAAAATTACATGCAATTGTTAATTGCATATAAAATGTGACATTGTTTTCTTGCTAAACAGTCCTGCTAAAATTTTTACTTATTCTAATAACTTGCTTGAATTTGAGTTTTTCAAATATGCAGCTCTTATCATCTGCAATAGTGTTAGCATTGTGTCTTCTCTTCTGATCATTGCCCATTTTGTTTCTTTCCCTATAACATTGACTAGGACTTTGGCTAAAATACAGAGTAAAAGGGTTGATAACAAGTATCCTTGCTTTGTTCCTAATCTGAGGGAATGCTTTAAACATTTCAAAATAAGGGGCACCTGGGTGGCTCAGTTGTTAAGCATCTGCCTTCAGCTCAGGTCATGATCCCAGGGTCCTGGGATCAAGCCCCATATCAGGCTCTCTGCTCAGCGGGAGGCCTGTTTCTCCCTCTCCCACTCCCCCTACTGGTGTACCCTCTCTCGCTGTGTCTCTCTCTGTCAAATAAATAAAATCTTTAAAAAAAAATTTTTTTTCAAAATAAAAGAAGATATTTGCTCTATTTTGTTTTGTTTTTAACACATGGTGTTTTAGTTTTCTTGGGCTACCATAACCAAATACTACAGACTAGGTGGTTTCCACAACAGAAATTTATTTTGTCATAGGTCAGAAGTCAGGTATTCTGGTAAAGCGAGCAAGGTTGCTTTCTGTGTGTGGAGGGCTGCCTTCTCCCTGGGCCCTCATGGCCACCCTCTGTCTGCAAGCATCCCTGATGTCTCCTCTTGTGTCCAAATTTCTTCTTTTTATAAGGACCCTGATCAGATTGGTTCTAGCCTACCCTAACAGCCTCATTTCGATTTAATCACCTCTTTAAAGGCCCTATCTTCAAATATTCACATTCAGAGGGAGCAGGAGTTAGGGCTTCGGTGTGAATTTTGGGGCACACAATTTGGCCCATAGCTAATGCTTTCTTTTCTTTGATTCTTATTTTTCAAAAAAATTAAAAATCGTGAATATATGTCTCATTTCAGAAATGCTTTTCCTGCATCTATTGAAATGGTTCACATTTTCATTTTAAAAAATACATTAATTACACTAGCAAATTTCTAATTTTTATATTTTCTTCTTTTTTAAAGTAAGCTTTATGTCTATTTCATCTTCTGGTATGTAGTATTTGAACTATATATTTTGTCTAGAAATTTATTAATTTCTTTAAGCCATTTTTAAAAAATATTTCTTAATTTCAAATATATATAAATGTGTGTGTGTACACTTTTTTCTCATTACCTTTTAAAAAATTATTGTCAAATTTAATTGTTTGGTGATTGGAGAACACATCAGTTCCAATGCCATACATTTTCACAGAGATTTGTCTTATGGTATAAAGCAGTCTGTCATTGTAAATTGTATGGAAAAAAATGTGTAGCATCCAATTTTCTATGTCTGTTGACTAATCTTATCAACATTGCTGTTCAAACTGTCTACTTAAGGTTTTGCTTGTTTTTTGGTGTTCTTAATATGTTATTTATTGAGAAACTTATCTTAAAATCTCCCATTATGACAGCAAATTTGTTAGTCTCTCCTAGTAGAGCTGTTAAGTTTTACTTTATATATTTTGAGTCTATGTCATCAAGTAAAGTTTACTTCAACTTGCTAAATAAATAATATGGCTATATAAATTAAGAGGACAAAAATGAAGTAAAATTACCTTTAACTACCTCCAGATAGATATGTTCAAAGTAGGTTTCACCTTTTAAATCTTTGTCAAATTAGTATTTTATTTTCAAAATTGTACCTTCATATATGGTGTTTGAATATTCAAATCCACAATAATATGAAAATAGGATGAAGTCTTTCATATAAAATGACAATATATCAACACATAAAACAAACGTCATCATATTAAAATGATAAATTAATAAAACTACCATTGACATTTTGGACATTAGCACAAATCTCTATGATAGAAAGACAAACAAACTCAGTGAGGCTTATATAATTCTTTTAAAGAGGTAAATGCAGGGCTCTTGGGTGGCTCAGTTGGTTAAGCATCTGCCTTTAACTCAGGTCATGATCTCCAGTCCTGGAATCTAGACCTGCTTCGAGCTCCCTACCCCTTGGGGAGCTTGCTTTTCCCCCACTCCCTCTCAGCTGCTTCTCCTGCTCATGCTTTCTCTCTCTCATAAAAAAACTAAAATCTTTTTTAAAAAGAGGTAAACGCCACACATAATACAAACACAAAATTCTGCTGTCTACTAAAAAAAATCTATTTTTTCAATGGTTTATAGGACATTTATAAAAAATGGGTTATGAACTGGAGAACAAGGAAAACCCTAATTAATTATAAAATCCAGAAATTATGTAGGAATACCTAAGGCAGGTCTTAGTACCATGTGCAAAGTATACCAAAATACAGGGAAATCCTAAGATCAAACATGTATTTCCTATGAATTATTGAAAAGGGGTTAAGAATGAGGACTCATGCATAATCTTTTGTCCAATATATAATTAAAAATTCAATTACATAATATTAAGAAAATATGGTAATGTCAAAATGGAAGAGCAAACCTTCTAGAATGAAGTCAACATTGTATTTCTATGATTCCACCTATTTACTTATAGCCCTTAATGTTCAGACACAAATAGTAGTGCTTATCAATAGCTGATTTTAGGCATTTAGCCACATGGTTGTATACATTGATCTTGCTTTATCCTCTACCTATTTGTGTTGAATAGAACCTAGATGTGATCTGGGACTGTGGAGGGGAGGTGGCTGTGACCGCAGTAGTTCCCCTTGGGAGCCAAGCTGAGAATCCACAAAGGACTCAAATACCTCTTCATCAAAACCACCACGTAAATCCAAAGTAAGTCAGCTAAAATATGTATGGCCACAGTTGAACGTTTGTTTGAAAACACAATCATTCTTTTTTGTTTTCCATCAACCGTAGGAAGAATCTCACGTACCATTTCATTATTTCATATTTTTAGATTTAAATTTCTTGCTCACAACACTCTGTGACACTTGGACATTAGCTGTTTTGGTTTTGTCTGTGTTTACTGGGCAGATAAGGCACATTCTCTTTGATTTAGCACAGCTGTGTGGCAGCAAACTCTTGCAGAGCCAAAGAAAGAAAATAAAACTATCCATAAAATTGAAAAAGAAAAAAAATTAAAGTTACAGAATTTTCTGTGGATTGCTTGTGGCGTAAGAGATCATCTAGTTACAGAGATAATGAGGGAACTGTTGCTTTTCTCAAGAAAGACCCACTTCTCTGTACAGCATGAAAGATAAAAAATCTGTTGCCTTATACTTAGAAAAATGCAAACGTGGTCACAATTCAACAGAGAAAATCTGAAACTAAAAAAGGATGTGCAAATCTACCATTTAAAAAACTTTTAATTGAACATATGTACATGCATAGAAGTGTATGTATTTATTGTTTAGTGTCTGCAGTTTCCAATTTCACAGAATGAACACACCCGTGCAGCTGGCACCAGATTGAGATGTAGAATATTGCCAGCACCCTAGGAAGTAAGTCCTCCTGTGCTTTCTTCCAGGTGATACAGTATACCTCCCAAGTGTAACACTCTCCTGATTTCTAACAACACAGATTAGCATTGGCTGTAAAAATAGACATGATGTCTATTTCCTTTCACAACATATTGTTTGTAAGAATTATTAGTATGTTACATTGTAGATCCTCTGTTTTCATTGTTGTGTAATATTTCATTATGTAACTATATAACAATTGGTAATAGTTGATTGGCATTTGGGTAATTACTCTTCTGATGAATTTCCCGGAAGAGTTTGGGTAGAATCAGTACTATTTCTTCATTAAATATTTTGTAGAAATACAAATGAAGCCAGGGACCTACGAATATGCTTTGCAGGAAGATTTTTAACTACAAATTCAGTTTCTTTCATATAAGACTAGTCACATTATCTATTGCATCTTTTTTTGTTTGTTTGTTCGTGTTTGAGTAATAAACACCTTTATTACATGACCAAAGAGAGGAGGGAGGAAGATTTATTTTTTTCAGGTTTTGATTTTTCCTCAGATAGAACTCAAGCTCCTAGAGCCCTCTAGCTGGTCGCCGTCTGCTCCGCCACACTTGCCTGGTCTTGCCACGATGCTTACAAGAAGCTTGCCAGGCTGGAACCGCTCCTCTAGGAGACAGCTGATGTTGGCATTCTTTTTCCTTTCGTCATGTTTCTTCTGAAGTCTCTTTGATCATTTTTGGTTTAAAAGCTCTTCCTCCTCGGGAGTCAGCTTGGCCCCCTTCTTGTGGCCCAGGAGCAGTGTGCATAATGGAACTCATACGGTGTGCTGTCAGTGAGCCCAATACTGTTCTTCACTGGGGGCTCAGTATGGAGCAGTCCACTGTTCAATGCACTGTAAACAACATCAGTAATCCTTGTTTTGTACACACAACACTGGGAGCACCAAGAGAAGTTCCCCAGTCCATCCTCGAGGCATGGTATTTCTTACTGCTTCTGCGAGGTGGACTTTGTATATGCCATAGGGGCCAATCTTAGTGTTGGGAGCCTGGCCTGGGTAATATCTTTAGTATCTGTAGTGACATCACTTCTCTCATTCCTGAAATCGGTACTGTGTTTTCTCTTTTTTACTTCTGATCGGTCTGGTTAGATATTTAATCAGTTTTATTGATCTCAAAGAGACAGCTTTTGGTTTTACATTGTTTATTTCTGGTAACATTTTTTTTTCTCTCTGAAATCCACTTTGATATTAATAAAGTTATTCTTACTTTCTTTCAATTAGTGTTGAAATGGCATGTCTTTTTCATTCTAATTTCCACCCATTTGTGTCTTTAAATTTAGTGTTTCTTGTAAATAGTTTATCATTACACGTCTTGATTTTTTAAAAAGATGCATTTATTTGAGAGAGAGAGAGTGTGAACAGGAGGAGGCAGAGAGGGAGGGGGAGAGAATCTCATGCAGACTCCCAACTGAGTGGGGAACCCTCCTCACCTTGGTCTCACACCCTGAGATCATGACCTGAGCCAAAATCAAGAGTCAGCTTTAACCGACTGAGCCATGCAGGCGCCCCACATCTTGATTTTTTAAATTATTTTTTATTGAGATACAATTGACATATAACTTTATTGTACCTTCAGGTGTACAACATAATGATTTGGTATATAAAAAACAAAATGAGCACCACCATAAGTCTAGTTAATATCCATCACCATACATGATTATAATTTTTTTCTTGTGATAAGAAATTTTAAGATCTACTCTCTTGACAACTTTCAAATACACAATATAGTACTATTAACTAGATCTTTATTCTTAATCCAATCTGACAATATCCAACTTTTAATTGGGTATTTAGGTCATTTGCATTTAATATGATTATTGATACAGTTAAGTGCAAAACTATCATTTTGCTTTTTTTGTTCTCATCTGCTCTTTGTTCCCCTTCCACTCCCCCATTTCTTTTGTTCTTTGCCTTCTTTTGGATCAATTGACTACATTTTGTGATTCCATTTTATCTGAGTGGATTGATTTCTTACAAATTTTTGCTTTATTTTGCTGATTGCTTTAGGGTCCTAGTATACCTCTTTAACATCACAGCCTACCTTCTTTTTTTTTAAAGTTTTTATTTAAATTCCAGTTGGTTAGCATACAGTGTAATATTAGTTTCAGGTGTAGAATTTAGTGATTCAAGACTTACATACATTCAAATAACAAGCTCTGCACAGTGAAGGAAACAACCAACAAAACTAAAAGGCAGCCTATGGAATGGGAGAAGATATTTGCAAATGAGAAATCTGATAAAGGGTTAGTATCCAAAATATATAAGGAACATAAAACTCAACACTCAAAAAATAAATAATCCAGTTTTAAAAAATGGGCAGAAGACATGAATAGACATTTTTTCAAGGACGACATACAGATGGCCAACTGACATGTGAAAAGATGCTCAACCTCACTCATCATCAGGGAAATACAAATCAAAACCACAATGAGATACCACTTCACACCTGTCAGAATAGCTAAAATCAACAAAACAGGAAATGACAGATTTGTTAAGGATGCAGAGAGAGGGGAACCCTCTTACACTGTTGGTGGGAATGCAAGCTGGTGCAGCCACTCTGGAAAACAGTATGGAAGTTCCTCAAACAGCTAAAAATAGAACTATCTTACAATCTAGCAATAGCACTACTGGTATTTACCCAAAGAATACAAAAATATTAATTCAAAGGGGGTACATACACCCCAATGTATTGTCGATAATAGCCAAATTATGGAATGAACCCAAATATTCATGTCCATTGACTGATGAATGCATAAAGAAGATGTGGTACTATATCTATAAATTATATATATGTATATATTTTATATGTAAAATATAATTTATATACATATATTAAATATATGTGGAATATTACTCAGCCATCAAAAATAATGAAATCTTGCCATTTGCAACCATGTGGATGGATTATGCTAAGTGGAAACAGGTCAATCAGAGAAAGACAAATACCATATGATTTCACTCCTATGTGGAATTCACAGTCTGTCTTCAAGTGATATCATATCACTTCACATATTGTATAAAAAGCTTACAGGAATTTACTTCCATTTTCCCTCTCCTGGCTTTTATGTTATTGCCAGACATTTTACTTATGGTTATGTTATATGTACAATATAATAAATAATATGTTATATTTTTGTTTATGCAAACAACTTTATCTTAAAGAGATTTAAATAATGGAAAAATTCTCTTTCACAGTTACTCAGGTAGTTACCATCTCTGGTGCTTTTCTCTTCTTTTGGCTGGCTTACATTTTCAATCAGAGGAACTTATGTTGGGGCGCCTGGGTGGTTCAGTTATTGAGAGTCTGCCTTCAGCTCAGGTCATGATTCCAGGGTCCTGGGATCGAGCCCCGCTTTAGACTCCCTGCTCAGTGGGAAGCCTCCTTCTCCTTCTCCCACTCCTGTTGCTTCTGTTCCCTCTCTCACTGTGTGTGTCTCTCTGTCAAATAAATAAATAATATCTTAAAAAAAAAAGAAAAAGAAGAACCTACATTAACATTTCTTGCAACACAAGTCTGCTTATAATGAATTCTTTTAGCTTTTGTATATCTGAAGTATACCTTATTTCATGTTTTTTAAAAATTTTTTATTGTTTTATTTAAATTCAGTTGATTAACATATAATGTATTAGTTTCAGAGGTAGAGGTCAGTGATTCATGAGTCTTATATAATACCCAGTCCTCACTACATCATGTGCCCTTAATGTTCATCACCCAGTTACCCCATCCTCCCACCCCTCTCCCCTCAAGCAACCCTCAGTTTGTTTCCTATGATTAAGAGTCTCTTATGATTTGTCTCCATCTCTGATTTCATCTTGTTTTATTTTTTCCTCTCTTCCCCCATGATCCTGTTTTATTTTTTAAATTTCATTTATCAGTGGGATCATACGATAATTGTCTTTCCCTGATTGACTCATCTTGCTTAGCATAATACCCTTTAGTTCCATCTATGTCATTGCAAATGGGAAAATTTCATTTTTTTTGATGGTTGAGTAGTATTCCATTGTATATATATACACCACATCTTCTTTATCCATTCAGCTGTTGATGGACATCTGGGCTCTTTCCATAGTTTGGCTATTGTGGACATTGCTGCTATAAATGTAGGGGTACACGTGCCCCTTAAGATAACTACATTTGTATCCCTAGTAGTACAATTGCTGGGTCGTAGAGTAGCTCTACTTTCAACTTTTTGAGGAACCTCCATACTGTTTTTCACAGTGGCTGGACCAGTTTGCATTCCCACCAATAGTGTAAGAGGGTTCCCCTTTCTCTGCACTCTTGCCAACATCTGTTTCCTGAGTGGTTACGTTAGCCATTGTGACTGGTGTAAGGTGGTATCTCATTGTGATTTTGATTTGTATTTCCCTGATGCTGACTGATGTTGAGCATTTTTTCATGTGTCTATTGGCCATCTGTATGTCCTCTTTGGAGAAATTTCTGTTCATAACTTCTGCCCAGTTCTTAATTGGATTATTTGTTCTTGTTGTTGAGTTTGTTAAGTTCTTTATAGATTTTGGATACTAGCCCTTTATCTGATAAAACATTTGCAAACATCTTCTCCCATTCTGTAAGTTGTCTTTTGGTTTTGTCGACTGTTTCCTTGCTGTGCAAAGGCTTTTTATCTTGATGAAGTCCCAAAAGTTCGTTTTTGCTTTTGTTTCCCTTGCCTTTAGAGACGTATCTAGCAAGGACTTGCTGTGGCTGAGGTTACAGAGGTTGCTGCCTATGCTCTCCTCTAGGATTTTGATGGATTCCTGTCTCACATTGAGGTCTTTCATCCATTTTGAGTCTATTATTGTGTATAGTGTAAGGGTTTCATTCTTTTGCATGTGGGCTGTCCAATTTTCTCAACACCATTTATTGAAGAGAGTGTCTTTTTTCTATTGGATGTTCTTTTCTGTTTTGTCAAAGATTACTTGATCATAGAGTTAAGGGTCCATTTCCGGGCTCTCTATTCTGTTCCACCAATCTATGTGTCTGTTTTTGTGCTAGTACCATACTGTCTTGATGATTACAGCTTTGTAATAGAGCTCGAAGTCTGGCATTGTGATACCACCAGCTTTGATTTTTCCTTTTCAACATTTCTTTGGCTGTTTGGGGTCTTTCCTGGTTCCATACAAATTTTAGGATTATTTGTTCCAGCTCTGTGAGAAAAGTTGATGGTAATTTTATGAGTTTGCATTGAAAGTATAGATTTGCTCTGGGCAGCATAGACGTTTTAACAATATTTGTTCTTCCATTCCATGAGCATGGAACCTTTTCCCATTTCTTTGTTTCTTCTTCAATTTCTTTCATGAGTGTTCTATAGTTTTTGAGTACAGATTCTTTGTCTCTTTGGTTAGGTTTATTCCTAGGTATCTAATGGTTTTAGGTGCAATTGTAAATGGGATTGACTCTTTAATTTCTCTTTCTTCTGTCTTGTTGTTAGTGTATAGAAATGCAACTGATTTCTGTGCCTTGATTTTATATCCTGCCACCTTGTGGAATTCCTGTATGAGTTCTAGCAATTTTGGAGTGGAGTCTTTTGGGTTTTCCACATAGAATATCATGTCATCTGCAAAGAGTGAGAGTTTGACTTCTTCTTTGCTGATTCAGATGCCTTTTATTTCTTTCTGTTGTCTGATTACTGAGACTAGAACTTTTGTTACTATGTTAATCAACAGTAGTGAGAGTGGACATCCCTGCCATGTCCCTGACCCTAGAGGAAAAGCTCTTTGTATTTATGCCTTGAGAATGATATTCACCATGGGCTTTTGTAGATAGCTTTTATGATACTGAGGTATGTTCCCTCTATCCCTACACTATGAAGAGTTTTAATCAAGAAAGGATGCTGTACTTTGTCAAATGCTTTTTCTGCATCTATTGAGAAGATCATATGGTTCTTGTCCTTTCTTTTATTAATGTAGTGTAACACATTGATTGATTCGCGGATGTCAAGCCACTGCTGCAGCCCAGGAATAAATCCCACTTGGTTGTGGTAAATAATCCTTTTAATGTACTCTTGGATCCTATTGGGTAGTATCCTGGTAAGAATTTTTGCATCCATGTTCATCAGGGATATTGGTCTGTAATTTTTCTTTTTGGTGGGGTCTTTGTCTGATTTGGGGATTAAGGTAATGCTGGCCTCAGGAAAGAGTTTAGAAGTTTTTCTTCCATTTCTATTTTTTGAAACAGCTTCAGAAGAATAGGTATGAATTCTTTAAATGTTTGGTAGAATTCCCCTGGAAAGCCATCTGGCCCTAGATTCTTGTTTGTTGGGAGATTTTTTTTTTTAATTATTATTCTTTTCAATTAGCTGGCATATAATCATCATAAGTTTTTGTTGTAGTGTTCAACAATTCATTAGTTGTATATAACATCCAGTGCTCATCCCAACATGTGCCCTCCTTAATACCCATCACGTGGTTACCCCATCCCCCCACCGCCTCCCTTCTGTAACCCTCAGTTTGTTTCCCGTGGTCCAGAGTCTTTCATGATTTGTCTCCCTCTCTGATTTCTTCCCATTCAGTTTTCCCTCCCTTCCCCTGTGGTCCTCCACACTATTCTTTATGTTGCATATATGAGTGAAGCGATATGATAATTGTCTTTCTCTACTTGACTTATTTCACTTAGCATAATTCTCTCCAGTTCCAGTTCCATCCATGCCTATGCAAATGGTAGGTATTCATCCCCTCTGATGGCCGAGTAATATTCCATTGTATAAATGTACCACATCTTTTTTATCCATTTGTCTGTTGAAGGGCATCTTGGTTCCTTCCACAGTTTGGATATTGTGGAAAATGCTGCTATGAACATCGGGGTTCATGTGCCCCTTCTTTTCACTACATCTGTATCTTTGGGGTAAATACCTAGTAGTGCAATTGCTGGGTTGTAGGGTAGCTCTATTTTTAACGTCTTGAGGAACTTTCATACTGTCTTCTAGAGTGGGTGTACCAGTTTGCATTCCCACCAACAGTGTAAGAGGGTTCTCCTTTCTCCACAACCTCAGCAATAGCTTCAAAAACCACAAGATACCTAGGAATAAACCCAATCAAAGAGATAAAGGATCTATATTCTAGAAACTACGGAACATGTATGAAAGAAATTGAGGAAGACACAAAGAGATGGAAAAACAGTCCATGTTCATGGATTGGAAGAATATGGAATTGGAAGACTAAGAATTGGAAGGATAAAATGTCTATGCTGCCCAGAGCAATTACATTTTCAATGCAATCCCTATCAAAATACCATCGACATTTTTCACAGAGCTGGAACAAACAATTTTGTATGGAACCAGAAAAGACCCAGAATTGCCAGGGGAATGTTGAAAAGAAAACCAAAGCTGGTGGCATCACAATGCCTGACTTCAAGCTATGTTACAAAGCCATAGTCATCAAGACATTATGGTATTGGCACAAAAACAGACACATAGATCAATGAAACAAAATAGAGAGCCCAGAAATGGACCCTCAACTCTATGATCAAGTAATCTTTGACAAAACAGCAAAGAACATCCAATGAAGAAAAGACAGTCTCTTCAATAAATGGTGCTGGGAAAACTGGACAATCACATGCAGAAGAATGAAACTAGACCATTCTCTTACACTATACACAAAGATAAACTCAAAATGGATGAAAGACCTCAATGTGAGACAGGAATCCATCAAAATCCTGGAGGAGAGCATAGGCAGTAACCTCTTTGACATTGGCCACAGCAACTTCTTTCAAGATATGGGAAGGCAAGGGAAACAAAAGCAAAAATGAACTTTTGGGATTTCATCAAGATAAAAAGCTTTTGCAGGGCAAAGAATAGTCAATAAAACTAAGAAGCAATCCACAGAATGGGAGAAGGTATTAGCCAATGACATTACAGATAAAGGGCTGGTATCCAAGATCTATAAAGAAATTCTCAAACTCAACCTCCCCCCCCAAAATAAATAATCCAGTCAAAAAATGGGCAGAAGACAATAGACACTTCTCCAAAGAGGACATACAGATGGCCAACAGACGCATGAAAAAACATTCAACATCACTAGCCATCAGGGAAATACAAATCAAAACACGATGAAATACCACCCTATACAGGTTAGAAAGGCCAAAATTAACAAACCAGGAAACAAGTGTTGGTGAGGTTGGGGAGATTTTTGATTACTGCTTCAGTTTTCGATTAATTAGTGGTTATGGGTCTGTTCAGGTTTTCTATTTCTTCCTGTTTCAGTTTTGGTAGTTGATACATCTCTAGGAATGCATTCATTTCATCCAGATTGCCTAATTTGTTGGCATATATTTGCTCATAATATGTTCTTATAATTGTTTGTATTTCTTCAGTGTTGGTTGTGATCTCTTCTCTTTCATTCATGATTTTATTTATTTGGATCCTCTCTCTTTTCTTTTTGATAAGTCTGGCCAGGGGCTTATCAATCTTATTAATTCTTTCAAAGAAACAGCTCCTAGTTTCATTGATGTGTTCTACTGTTCTTTTGGTTTCTAATTCATTGATTTCTGCTCTAATCTTTATTATTTCTCTTCTCCTGCTTGCTTTAGGCTTTATTTGCTGTCCTTTCTCCAGCTCTTTTAGGTGTAGGGTTAGATTGTGTATTTGAGATCTTTCTTGTTTCTTGAGAAAGGCTTGTATTGTTATGTACTTCCCTCTTAGGGCTACCTCTGCTGTATTCCAAAGGTTTTAAACAGTTGTGTTTTCATTTTCATTTGTTTCCAAGAATTTTTAAAATTCTTCTTTAATTTCCTGGTTGACCTATTCATTCTTTAGTAGGATGCTCTTTAGCTTCCATGTATTTGAGTTCTTTCCAAATTTCCTCTTGTGATTGAGTTCAAGTTTCAAATCATTGTGGTGTGAAAATATGCATGGGATGATCTCGATCTTTTGACACAGGTTGATATCTGATTTGTGACCCAGTATGTGATCTATTCTGGAGAATGTTCCATGTGCACTTGAGAAGAATGTGTATTCTGTTGCTGTAGGATGAAATGCTCTGAATATATCTATTTCATGTTTATTTTTGAAACATTCTGTCAGGTATTGAATTAGTCTATGTTGTTAGCGTTTCCTCCCTTTTATTACTTTGAATATAATGCTCCCCTCTCTTCTCACTTGTACTGTTTCTGTATTGGTTTCATATTGTTGTCATAACAAATAAAATAACGTCTGGACTTCAAACAACACAAGCTTATTATTTTATAGTTCTGTCAGTCAGTCATAAGTCTGATGGTCTCACCAAGCTAAAATCAAGGTGTCAGCTAATTGTGGTACTTTCTGGAGGCTCTAGGAAAGAGTTTACTGCTCTTTTGGGTTGTCTGTAAAATTAAATTCTTTGTGGTAGTTGGTGGGGGCCAAGGTCACTGTTTTTTTGCTGGCTCTGAACTGAGAGCTCTTCTTTTAGCTTCTAGAAGTTGCTGCATTCCTTGGTTTGTGGTCTCCCTCCTTCCCTTCAAAACTAGCAGAGACTAGGTTAAAGTCTCCACTTCATATCTCCAGTTATAGCCAAAAAGTTTTCTCTGATTGTAAGAATTCATGCAATTAGATTGGGCCCACCTGGATAAACCAGGGTATTCTCACCATCTCAAGATCTTAACATTAATCACATCTGCAAAGCCTCTTTTGTCACTGTAAAGGGATATATTCATAGGTTTTGGAGATAAGGGTATGAAAATCTTTGGGGAGCTATTATTCTTCATTGCAGTTCCCAATGAGAAATGTGTCTTTCTTCTCTTTGTTTCTCTGTGTAATGTATTTTTTTTTTTTGTTCTGGCTTCTTTTTTCTCTTTATCACTGGTTCTCAGCAATTTGACTATGATTTCTTCATGTTCTCGTGTTTAGAGTTTATTGAGTTTCTTAAATCTTTATAGCTTTCATCATATTTGGAAAAATCAGTTCAAATAATTTTCTTGTTTTCTCTGTCCTTTCCTTCCATATATATCATAATACTTGATATGGCCACAGAACTTACTGAAAATAGTTTCAGTTTTTGATGTTTTATCTCTCTGTATTTCCTTTTGATTAGTTTCTATTGCTATGTCTTAGACTTCACCAATCTTTTTTCCCCCTGCAATATCTAATCTTCCATTAAACTCTTTCAAAGTTTTTTTTTCTCATCTTTGTCACTATGCTTTTCATCTGTAGAGATTTGATATGGATTTTTTAATATTTTTCATGTAACTCTCTACTTTTTGCACACCTGGAATTCAGTTAGAATAATTTAAATCTCCTTTTTTGCTATTTCTAATTTCTTTGTGTTTTAAGTTGTGATTGGTTAATTTTTCTCCTCATTTGAGTCATATTTTCCTGTTTTATTTGTTTGTTTGCTTTTGCACACCTGGTAATCTTAGAATTGATGTGAGCCATTCTGAATTTTACCTTGCTGGATGTTTGTTTTTGTATTTCTGTAAATATTCTTTAGCTTTGTCCGGAGACATAGTTACTGTAGAAACAGTTTGATCCTTTTATGTCTTATTTTTATGATTTGTTAGGTGGGACTGGGAACAGAGCAGCCTTTAATGTAGGGCTAATTGTTCCCTACCACCAAGGTGAAAACCTCTGTGTACTCTGCCTACTGCTGTGTGAATTATGAGTTTTACTCTGGGCTGTGGCAGACTCTTCTCAGCCTTGGGTGGGAGCCTGGTTCTCCTGCAATCTTCTCTTATGGTTCTTCCCTGGCTTCTGGTACTTCCTCACATGTATGTGGTGATCTTTGCTGAATAGGGGACAGAATCTTTGTAAGATTTCCAAGTTTTCTCTGTGTAGCTCTCTCTTCGTGGCTCTGTCTTGCAAACTCTAGCTGCCTTGATCTTTCCAGAATATCAGGTCCATCTCTTCAATTTAGGGAACCTGTTATGCCCTATGGATTCCCTCCTGTACCACAGACTAGAAACTTTCTCAAGGTTGTAAACTGGGGCCATTGTGGGGTTCAGCTAATTTGTTTTCCTTCTTTTTTTTTTTTTTTTTAAGATTTTGTTTATTTATTTGACAGAGAAAGAGAGAGAGCGAGAGAAGGAACACAAGCTGGGGAAGCAGGAGAGGGAGAAGCCGGCTTCTTGCCGAGCAGGGAGCCTGATGTGGGGCTAGATCCCAGGACTCTGGGATGGTGACCTGAGCTGAAGGCAAACTCTTAATGACTGAACCACTCAGGCACCCCTGTTTTCCTTTTAAGGATCACTGTTTTATATTGCCCAAGAAGTGACTTGGAAACTGTTATTTTATTTATTTTGTTTGTGTATTTTTTTAAATTTTCAATTGTTTCAGGCAGCAGTATATACCTGATTCTTTTATTCCATCATTCTCAGAGTCAGAATCAATCCTACTAATCTTAAAATAACCATTGCCCACACTTTTCATTTATAAAGCTCTTTGATCTATTTCCCATTGGTGTATCTGTGCATTCACCCATCTATCTTTATGAAATGGGATAAAACTTTGTTTTAAATGGAATGTCTGCACATGTAAATGTTAATGTAGTGTAAGTATGGAGATGAGATTGACTTAAGTAGGTAAACTGTCAGAGTTTGGAGTATTCCAGAGATGGAGGGAGAGTCATTGATCTTTCAGGAGTTCTGATGAAAGAAATCCACAGAAGGGTTTCCTACTACAGAGGTAATATCTCTTTCAACATCATGGTTATAACTCATATCATTGTCTTTATTGGAATATCTCAAGTCCTAGCTAGCATTGACATCTTCTTATCAGTAAATATGCACATGTTTTAGAGGACTGTAGAATATACATGGAAATATACTCTGAGCTCTGATCTAAATACCATACAAGGAAAAAAATCTAGATTCTTCTAATATTCTATGAGCATGAGAATTTTTTTTCCTTTCAATTCTTCTGTCCACATTAAACTGTCCAATTTCCATTGATTCTTCAATCTAAATATTGCTGCCTATGATATCCCTGCCCCACAAATTATTATCAATTGATATGAGTACTGACACTGATTCTTTTTTTAAAATTATTTTATTTTATTTTATTTATTTTTTTAATTTAATTTTATTTTTTCAGTGTTTCAAGATTCATTGTTCATGCACCACATCCAGTGCTTCTGACACTGATTCTTAACTGGCCATTACTTTGTCTTCATTCTTCATGTGCCTCTTTGTGAATACTATTAAAATGCAAATTTGAGGGGCACCTGGGTGGCTCAGTTGGTTAAGCCTCTGACTCTTGATTTTGGCTCAGGTCATGATCTCAGAGTTGAGAGACTGAGCCCTTCATGGGGCTTCACACTGGGTGTGGAGCCTGCTTGAGATTCTCTCTCTCCTTCTCCCTCCCCCAACGGAAAAAAAAAAAAGGGAAATTTGACCATATCACTCATTTTTAAACCTTTGATGAAATTCTGGCTTAAAAATGATGATGTAAATTTGGTATTGTTAGTCTATTTTGGTATTCATAAAAGCTAGGACAATAAGAAATAGAAGGATAACCTCAGTTCTTGATGGAATTAAGATACATTTAAAAACTCACACCACAAATAGGCTAAACAATTATAGAATAACAGAGATGTGGGAAGATTCAAAGAGTGTGCTCAGAAAAAGCCAGGTCAGAGCACTTTCCTGTGTTTGTGCCAGGACTTTAAGTACAAAACTAACAATCCCTTGTTTGTAACAACAGGCACTGGGTACATGATCTGGAAGCAGGAACATCCCTAGATTTCCACTGGTCGGAATTTGAAATAATTGAGCTCTTATGTAGGAAATTGTCTGTTCATGAGACAATTTTAAAAACAGAGGCTCACGATGGGATCACAGGTGTCAATCTTGGTGGTCTGGGAAGAAGTTAAGGGTAAAAATGTACACTTGCATCCACAAAACCCTGTTTCCTAGAAGTCCTTAAAGTCAGTAACATGACCTTTTCAATCAACTGACTGCTTTTAGCTGGTCCAGGAAGAATTGATCTAATCCAAATGTGAGTAGTAAATAAAAAGGACCCAAAACAGGTCTTTCCATACAAATGGCTAACAGACACATGAAGAAATGTTCATCATCATTAGCCATCAGGGAGATTCAAATCAAAACCACACTGAGATACCACCTTCTACCAGTTAGAATGGCCAAAATCAACAAGACAGTAAACAACAAACGTTGGAGAGGATGTG
>CM052898.1:55800868-55823401 GCA_028534135.1 Potos flavus | reverse complement strand
CAAGCCTGGTGGTGGGTATTGAGGAGGGCACGTATTGCATGGAGCACTGGGTGTGGTACATAAACAATGAATCTTGTAACACTGAAAAAATAAAATAAAAGTATTTGGGGATAAAAAAAAAACAAAAAACAGGTCTTTCACAAAATACTATGAGTAAAAACAACTACCACAACAGATGACTGAAGGGATGGGAAAAAATTACAAATAGAAAATATTTATATTACATGGGTAGAGAAGAAAATTGTAATCAAACTTATCTTCATGAATTAAAAACCATCAGCAAAGCAATTGTCTCTGTAAGTACAGAGACAAAAGATATAAGGAACAGAGGGCAAGACAATAGAAAAAGATAAAAGATAAAATGTAAGTTGGATAAATGTGAGGAAAAATAAATAAGAAAAAGAGAGACAATTTAATTTAAAAATGGGCAAGAATTTGAAAAGGCACTTTAAAAAGCAGATTATACAAAGGGCTAATACTCATATGAAAAGAAAATTTAAAAATCACCTTGAATGACCAAAATGAAAAAAAAAAAAAAAAAAAGAAAACATGACAATACCAAGCGTTGTTGAGGACATATTAAGCAAGAAGAATTTCTATGCAATACTGATGGGACTGTACATTGACAAACTTTTTTGAAACATGTTGGACATTATATAATAAAAGTGAAGATTTGTGTAGTCAGGTAGCCAATAAAGCTATTTACCAATACTTTTAGTTTTTTCTCCTTTTGGACACTTGATGGAATTCTTTGTTTCCACCCCATTTAAGTTAGGTTTGGTCATGTAATTTGCTTTAGCCGATGAAACGTGAAGAAAAGCAAAATGTATTACTCATATTTATGTGAATGCCTTCAGGTCAAACATATAATTTGTCATATTCCACTTCCTTGCCACAGCAACCAGTCATTATTTAGATGATGGAAACTCTAGCCTTCTACTTTACTGAGTAAGGTCCCTAGCTCTGTAAGATAGATACATCGAGATGTAGAATGTGTGAGAAATAAACCTTTGCTGTTAAACTACTGAGATTTGGGTATTGTTTCTTACTAGAGCTTAGCCTAATTCATCCCTGACTGATATGCTAACTCCATATTCCTTACTTACATTCCCTGGAGTACCAGACTGTTTTGTGTCATGTACCCTTTGGCAGTTGGGTGAAGCCTAGGGATCCTTTTTCATAGTAACTTAAGATTTTTTTTAAATAAGTAAAATACATAGAATTTACAAAGGAAAAAAATTGTATCAGAAAACCACTGTCAAATATTAAAACAGCAAATCTGTGTTATAATAAAAATTACTCATCTTTATTAACATATTAAATAACAATAACTAGTAGGTTTAATAGCTACCATAATTTCAAAATAGTGATGAGCACAAATTATATTTCTAGATACTTGCAATCATAGTGTGATATAAAATATCTTATTTCTGTCAATGAGAAAGTTACCTGTGACAAAGTTACAGGTATAAGTATTGTTTTTCTTTTGTCTACATTTGTAATGGAAGAAAATGGTGCTTTTAAGATTGAAGTTAGTGAAAATAACTATGTAATTTTTTTCCCATTCAAGTTTATGGACTCTCTGAATTCTATCCATGGACCCAAGGGTTAAGGACATCTTTGTAGAGGTATGCATTAGCGTACGGTTAGACTACATTTCACAAGATTGTTTGTAACAGTAAAAATTTAGCAGGTTACTCATCTCATTAAAAGATAAAATAAATAAGCAAAAAAAGTATGTTAATAAAATGAAATATTATTTAGCAATAAAATTAACAGTCTTTGGTTGTACACAGCTACATGAAATAAGCTAAGCATACATACTGTGTGACTCCATCTACGGAAAATTCCAAAATAGGAAAAGCTAAATTAAAATTTTGAGGTTGCCAACATAGTTGCTAAAATTATAAAGAAAAGCAAAGAATGATTACCACAAAAGTCAGTGTGTTTAGCTCTAAGGGGGGAGGGATAATGTTGGAATTGGAAGGGTCATGTCGGGGTCTCTGGGTTTCTGGAAATGTTCGATTTCTTGACTTAAGTGATGTACATACATTTTAACTGAATAAGTCATGAAGTTATACATTATTTCATGACCTTTCTCCTTTAGGTATGACTATTATATTTTATAACATTGCACAAAAGTATTGCATTAAATGGAAACATGGCAAAGCTAATATGTAAGTGTAAGATTTGATTGTCCTGGAAAAATAACAAAACTGACAACCATTAGTGCACAAATATCCAAAATTAGCAATAACAATGGGGAAATCAACACAGATAGAGGGGGAAATAAATGCAAAGAATCATTGGAAACTATTATATTCATATCTATTCAATAAATTTGAGAGCCTGAAAGAAGATGATTGCCTCAAAAAATATAAATTTCTAAAACAAATCCTAGTAGAAACAGAAAATTTGAACAAGTATATTATTATAGAAAGATCGAGAAAGGTGTCAAAGGCTGTTTCCCTATAAGGTATATGGTATAGAAGGTTTCAGAGGAGAATATTACTATACTTTTAAAGAAGAAATCACTCCAAAGATATTTAAATTATCTCACGGAACAACAATAAAAAAAGGAGTTTCCAAATCATCTTTATAAAGCACATATACATTGTTTAAAAATCCTGCCAAACATAGCAAAATAGAAGAAAAACTACAGAACAAATTCAGCTATAAATATAAATGCAAGTGTCTTAAAGCAGCAACATTACATTTTTTTAGATATGTCTCCTAAAGCAAGGAAAACAAAAGCAAAAATAAACTATTGAGACGATCTCAAAATAAAAAGCTTTCACATAGCAAAGGAAACCATCAACAAAACAAAAAGACAACCTACTGAACCAGAAAAGATGTTTGCAAATGATATATCCATAAAGAATTAATATCCTATATATATAAAGAACTTGTACAACTCAACACCAAAAAAAACCCAAACAATCTGATCAAAAAATGAGCAAAAGACCTAAATAGATGCTTTTCTAAAGACGGCATACAGATGGCCAAGAGGAACATGAAAAAATGCTCAACATCATTCATCATCAAGGAAATGCAAATCAAAACCACAATGAGGTATCACCTCACACCTATCAGAACGGCTAAAATAAAAAAGACAAAAAATTACAAGTGTTGATGAAGATGTGGAGAAAAAGGAACACATGCTCACTGGTTGGTGAGAATGTGAACTGGGGCAGCCACTCTGTAAAAGAGTATGGAGACTTCTTAAAATATTAAAAATAGAAATATCATATGATCCAATAATTCCATGATTGGGTATTTACCCAAAGAAAACAAACAAACGAAAAAACTAATTCAAAAAGATATATGTGCCCCTATGTTTATTGTAGCATTATTTACAATAGCCAAGATGGATAAATGGATAAGAAGGATGTGGCGTATACACACACACACTCACACACACACACACACACACATGCACACACACACACACAGGAATATTGTGCAGCCATAAGAAAGATGAGATTGCACCATTTGAGACAGCATGGATGGCCCTAGAGGGTATTATGCTAAGTGAAATAAGTCAGACTAAGAAAGACAAATACGATATGGTTTTATTCATAAGAGGAATCTGAAAAAATATGAATAAAGAAACAAAAAGCAGAATCAGACCTATAAATATAGGAAACAAACTGGTGGTTGTTTGAGGGGAGGAGGAGAGGGAGTTGGGCTAAATAGGTGAAGGGGAGTAGGAGATATAAGCTTCCAGTTATGGAATGAATAAGTAACAGGAATAAAAAGCATAGCATAAGGAATATAGTCAATGATATCTATATCTATATCTGTATATAAAACATAGGGGTCCTGGTGGGTCAGTGGTTAAGCATTTGCCTTTGGCTCAGGTCGTGATGCCAGCGTCTTGGGATTGAGCCCCATGTTGGACTTCTTGCTCAGTGGGGAGCCTGCTTGTCCCTCTCCCATTCTCCCTGCTTATGTTCCCTCTCTCGCTGTCTCTCTCTCTCTCTGTCAAATAAATAAATAAAATCTTTTTTTAAAAAGATATATATATATACTATTCATATATAACATATATATGATGATATATATAATGACATACATAATATACAATGATAGTGATTTATTAGGACCAATGGTAGCTACACGTATGGTGAACATAGCATAATGTATAAACTTGTGAAATCACTATAATGTACACCTGAAACTAATGTAACATTGTGTGTCAACAACACTCAAATAAAAAAAAAATGTCTTAAAGTGTAGCAAATGCATTTCCGTGTGCTTGCTGTGCCTGATGCTTTGGGAGACGCAGTGGTGGAGAAATGGTACTGCCTGCCCTCAAGTAGCTTAAATTTGGAATCAGGGATCAAAGTAGAAACACGACTTTACTACATAGTAAGACAAGAAAAGGACTATCACAGACGAACTGTATACTGCCAAGGAGGCTCAAAGGAAGACTCTTGGTATGTTTGGCTTAGGTATAGAAATAATTTGGATATGAAGAATTTAAAAAGGCAAGGTGGGGGGTCGTGGGGGATGAGGGAGGGAAATGAAACAAGATGTGATCAGGAAGGAGACAAACCATAAGAGACTCCTAAACTCACGAAACAAACTGAGGGTGGCTGGGGGGTAGGTGGGTAGGGATAGGGCGGCTGGGATATGGACATTGGGGAGGGTACGTGCTATGGTAAGTGCTGTGAAATGTGTAAGCCTGATGATTCACAAACATGTACCCTGGGGCAAATAATACATTACGTGTTAATTAAAAGAAAATAAAAAAAAAAAAGAAATAACTTGGAAGAGCTGCTCTTTGAGTTGAGTGGTGAAGAATCATGGCTAAGAGCCTCGTTTTGGTCTTGTTTTGCCCAAGTCCAAATTCCAACTCTGGGACTCAATTATCATAAGCAATTTAATTGGCTCATCTTTGTATCTGGGCTCATCTTTCAGTCTGGGTGCCCTGAAAAATCACATTTGGTTATTCCTGTTGGAACTGACTGCCCTCCTTGTGTAAGTGTAATAGAGGGCAAGCATGGCCCAACTTTGTAGCTCCTACCATCCAGAAGCAGAGTCTATTTCCTTATGCCTTTAATGTGGGCTGGCCTTGTGACTTGCTTTGACTAATGGAATGTGGTGGAAATGGCAGCAGACCCATTCCATGCTAGCCTTCGAGAGGTTTTCCAGTTCCCACTGACTGTTCTTGGAGCCAAGGGAATAATCCTGGACCATCATGCTGGAGGATGAGACTGTGAGGACAGAGGAGCTGGTCATCCCAGCCATCTCAGCCCAACCCCACACACGTCAGTCTACCCAGCCAAGCCTGGCTGATGCCACGGATTTCCAAAACTTTCCACCCTTTTATTTGTGAGTAACAACTGCATTGAAAATTTATTCTGTATTCTTCAAAGCATCTAACCGTGTGTGAGGCAAGAAGCTGATGGGCTTCTGTGTGAACAGTTCTCATTAAGACTGTGAGCCATATGAAAGCAATTCAAATGTGAGTCAGAAAACCCAGTTCCTGCGCTAATGAACGGTAGGGTTTCGAGCAAGACATTTGGCTGCTAGGGCTTTAGCTCTTCAGCGTGAGATGAGGGAGTGCAGCTGGGTCTCCAGGGTCCCATTGGACCTGCTGTGCTCTGATTCCGGCACTTCCTGCCATGTTGAGTCACTTTCCAGGTCCATGGGGCACTGGAGTTAGTAGAAATTCTCCACTGTGACAGAAAATAATTTCTATCTTCAAATTTATATTATTTTATTTAGTTTTAGTTATGTCACTTACTCACATACCAGTAATTCACGGGTATGTGGAAAATAGAATATTCAGATATGCAAAGATCATCAGATTCCCATAATTCAAATGCAAAAACACTATCCTGTTAATAGTCTATCTTTATTTTTAAAAATAGGGCTGTAATATACATATTGTTCTACCAATTGATTTTTCTGTGTCAGTGTGTGCGACTATGTGTTGTGTGTCTATGTGTTGAATGGCTGCATTGTAGCCTCTGTGTGAACCACCCATAGTCTATGGCTTCATATCTAGGCTACTGTCAATTTTTACTCTTATCAACCAAGTTGTGACAACATGGACAGAATTCCCTAAACTTGAGAAATACATATTTGAAAAGTAGAGCAGCAAGCAAAGCTTTGGTGAAGATACTGTCTAAGTGATAAAAAAAAATAAATCGGTATTATTATATGCTTCATTTTGGAGTTTGTGTTAGCCACTGTTTCTTCAATTCATGCCGGAAGTGGGACACCAAGAAATCCTGAAGACAATGAAAATGTCTAGACCCCCTACCGAATCTAATTAAAGTGAGGGTCTCCAGGGCAATCTCTAGATGCACTGCTAACAAAAGCTTGCAGACATAGCATTTCTTTAGTATATTTGTTTATTGACCTAATTAGAAAAGTGCAAGAGAACAAGCCACTTTAAAAACCTTGTCCCCATTAGCTATAGATGATATGTCCCCAAACTCTACAACACATTCCGAGATCAATAAAACGAGCGTCTAGAGAAATAACCTCCCGTTTCATTTCCAGACAGGCAGAAGAATTTCATTTTAACCACAAAGGAAGATTTAGAAGTCTGTCAGAAATGACGTAAGCAGGAGCGATCCCTGAGGAGAAACCATAAAATATGAACCTATATGGGCGGAGGAGCACACTGCTTCACAGATTGCTGCAAGTAGTCGCCTCCCATATTCTGCAGACCTTCTGCCCGTCTTCCATTAATTTTTCTTGACTCCAAAAAAACATGGTCCACCTTGCACATACCAGGCCAGATAAAATTTTTAATACTTTGAGTCAGATAACTTAAAGCGCACACACTCATTCCTTCTTGCCTATCTCACCTCAGTGTGAGGCCCTTGAGGGCAAGATCTGTGTGCTATTTTGCTTTGATTGCACCTGGCACCCAGGAAAAATAATAGTGGTTACTGTTTATCATGGCTCAGGTGTTGTGCTCGATGACTTGGGTATATGCTAGGTTAATTAGTTAGACTATTCTTCTTATGGTTTCCTTTCTTTGTTGGTTATCTAATGGTAACCAGCATTGGTGCTACTCTGCCACAGGGATTTCTGCAGGATGGAAGGCAGATATTGTAGATATTATTAGCTCTTCCTAATGATGGGGACTGGAGAGTTCATGCTGGGTATCCTGGATGGTGAAGTAAGAGAGTAGCATGATTACAAGGTCAGAGAAAGAAGGAGAGAGAGTTCTAGTCCACTTCTCTGATCCACACCATGGAAGAGAAGTTAAAGGTCCAAGTTCCCAGAATGTGAGATGTTTAGTGGAAAGACCCCAAAAGTCCCTGCAAACGTGGATGGTTGGTCACCCTAGGCGGGATGACAGTTCCCTCAGAGAAGGTTAGGGCTTTCGTGGGAGGGCCTGTGATATTTGGGGGCAACAGATGGAGTGCAAACTGACACAGTGGAAGTCCTCAGAGACCCCAGACACAACCATTAGAAGGAAGTGGAAAGACTATGTCTCCATGGAGCACAGTTTTGAATCCAGGGGTCATACATGGATAGAAAGAGATTGGCAAGTAAAGTGAAAATACAGTAAACCTTCAAACTTTAGAAGCAAGAGAGGGAGGAATGGAGAGTTTCACATGGTATAGCAGCCCCCCTCCTCTGGAGGTGTACTTGGGGAGAAGGGACACTATCTGCAGGAAGGGATGCAAGGGATGAGATTGACTTGATTATTTCCTGTCAACAGCTTAATTTGTGGAACCATGCTGAGGGCTCTTCAATGTTTTTTTCCCCCTGAAATTCAGGCAGCATTTTAACCCTCACTCATCAGACCTGTTTCCTTCTAATTTTGCTCCAGAGAGGGAAGCTCCTGGTCTTACTCCCTGGCTCCAATCAAAACCACTATTCTTTTTATGTTTTATAGATTTCAATCAGTTTTAGTGAGGTTCCAAGTAAGACGTTGGAAATCGATTAAAGATGAAATCTATCACACTGGACAATGGCTGTATAGTGCCTGAAGGCAGAACTAGCTTCTGGTCACCATCTCTACCTCGAATAGAGCCTGTCTTGTGGAGATCCATTGGAGGTCACTGTTGGAGGAGTGAATTGAGCAAACTGAGGCACCCTGGACTCAGAGAGAAGCCAGACAACTAGATAGAGAAGCGTTGTATCAGTCCTTCTAAAAACATCTGTCATGCTTCACAAAATGTTTAATAAAGTAGAGTAGTACTGTCTTCATCAGATAGAGAGAATTCTTCATAAACTTCATAAAGGCTGCCACTTATAAATGCATTTCTTCTTCATGAATTACCAGCCAAGATTGGATTCCTGCAGGGCAACTCTCAGGATCTGAGGGGGACGAACAGTCATGTTAGGAGAGCTCTTCCTCCAATAATAAGCTACATTAATCACATTATGTTTGCTTGAGGAAAATATGCTGAGACTCCCTGAACTGAATCATATAAAAACTCCTGCAAATCTTTGAACTGCAGCCCTCTCTTCCCTTTCCTGAATTCTCTCAAACTCAAACAAATCACCATGCATATGTATAACGGTTTAGGGATATAAAAGTAAAAATATTTGGGATTCCTCATGTAACTTCCATTGCTGAGTTCCCATTGTTGTGGTCACACCTCCAGGAGGCATGTCTCATGTTGCAGGTGGTGATTTGCTTGGCTCCGTCAACCACATCGACGTCTGTGTTCCTCCACAGCAAGACTAGGGCCGCCATGTTTAATAAGCACCACGGAGATAGGCAGATGTCTATGTTGTCTCATTTAACGTAATTCATTCAAGTACCCTAAGAGGTCAACATTATCCATAATCGTTCTCTGGTTCAAAGTCCTTCAGGAGTTGGGGCAAGGCATGCAGCAGAGTGGAGCTTGAGCCTGTGCCTCTTCCACTGTGAGACCCTACCACAGTCCACAGTCCACACACCCAAAGTCCTAGCTTAACTCTCTATACTCTCAGTGCCCAGCTCAGTGCTTGCTTGAGTTTGTAGCAGGTTAACAGAGAGCTGAAGGGCTTTGTATTTGAATTTCTTTGAGCAGTAGGTAGATAGTGAGAAGGTAGGTGTTGAGGTGAGAGACTTGACAGCGGAAGTGGTTACAGGAGCAGGAGTGGGACGTGGAGCAGAGAAGCAAATCACAGAATGGGGGTGTCGATATCTTTGGTTTGGGAAATTTGAGTTTGGAAACCATAGTCTGCATGAGTGTGTGATTTTCTGTAGCATTCCTCTGCTGTGTGTAGACTTTGAGAGGGAGACCAAGGCTATACTGGGATATATGACCCATGGGCAGGGGGTGACGGAATTACTGACACGTGTGAGATGGTGTCTGAAGTGGTGGTGCCTGGGGTCTAATCTTGGCGGGGAGGTAAGTGAGGGCAGCTAGGTCTTGAGAAAGAGGGAGAAACTGTACAAATGATTAGTGTAGTGAGGTATCATAATTCAAGACTTAAAGAAGAGGTCCAGATTCTGGCCAAGGGGATGGGCAGCTGAAGAGGAAGCAGAAGGGAGATCGTTGGAATTGGATTACTCGAGGAACTGAGAAGGCGGATGCTTGCATGGGCCATCCCGGTGGACACTGAAGTCACCTGGGGTGGTGACAGGATGTGGGGGAGAGAGGGGGTTGTATAATGGGTGACAGACCCTTCAACTGATGGAGATGCTGACCAGAGGTTTGTTCAGGCTGGGGCAATGGAGATAAATTATTCGAGCGCCAAAAAACAAGAGGGGCAGCTATTTCACGTACAAGTGGCACTGGGGAGTGAGATGGTACTGGTCATGCTTCTGGATTTAAGGTGAGAGGGGTATGAAACAGACCGTGTCCCTTTGAGAGGGATGAACAGATAAGAAATGACAGGTAAGAGATAATGACAGTTTGAACTAAGGAGGGGGCAATGGAGAGGAAGAGGAAAGAACCAGTCTAAGGGACCATACAGAGAGAGAGGGTTTGTGCCTCATTGGAAGTGAGACGAAAGAAAGAGCATGATGGGTCTTTAAATAGAAAGGACATGTTGGTCAGATGAGGAAAGAAGGATGAGCAGGTTGGAATTAGTGCATCCTTCAGGGTTTGGTCAGGAGCCGAGAGCCATTACAAGCATCACAGGAAGAAGGCAATTCATAGGAGAATGAGAACTTCCATGAATCAGGCAGGCGTAAGTGATGGTCTGGAAACAGGGGTGGTAAGATGAGAAAGGCAGGCACCAAGTCAGCCTGAGGCACCAGGACATATCGACCAGAGTTTGCTGGAAATTTTGAGACATGGTACACTTGCGAAGAAGTCTGTGGAGCCTGCCTCTATGGAGGCAGCTCCCTCTGTGGAAGCATCAGCTCTGTGGACTGAAGTCCAGGATCCTGTGGTGGACCCTGTGACAGGCTCGGGGCCACTGCTGGGCTGTGGGCCAGTGCTGGGAAGCTGAGCCGGACACAGAGCAGGTGCATAGCAAGGACAGGCTGGCCCTCCAGACCTCTCTGCCTTTGCTTGTTATCACCTCTGACCATTACACCTCTCTCAGAGTGGTACCCCCAGCTCTGGACAATTAGAAATGTGGATCTAGAGTCAGGAAAGAAATCTGTTCTAGTAAAACAGATCGTATGAATCTGCCAATTGTCAAAGACAACTCATGAAAAGGAGGAAAAGAGAAAGCTGAGAGTCAGCCGAAGGAGCCTGAGTGTCTAGAAGGGTGGGGGGAACCATCCTGCAGGGCACAGCGGGTACCGAGGCGGGAGTGTCAGGAAGGAGGAGCGTTCAGCAGAGCCATGCTCCTTGAGGTTTGGTGAGGTGAGGTTCATGGAGATTGGAAAAAGAAGAACCAGCCAGGCCCCACTTAGCCTGGAGCTAACTGACCACCCCGGTTCTGGGTCTGATATTCTCATCAGATTCCTTCTAGAAACCATCATGCAGCAGAATCTTGCTGAGAAAAGGCAGCAGTCTGGAACCGAGAGCCACTACAAGCATCACAGGAAGAAGGCAATTTATTGGAGAATGAGAATTTCCATGAATCTGGCCATAATGTTTGGGTTTAGACCCCCTGAATTTCACTAAAAATCTCTGATTCTGATGAGAGGGCACTTGAAAATGTGGTCTGATATTTTTCCCTTCTAGTAAGTCAGCTTATTGCTGTTTGCTGTGCTAAAAGTCCACATTAGTCTCTGAACCACATTTCTGAATGTAGCTAAACACACACACACACACACGCTCATCTAGATGTATACACACACATAAATGTAGAGAATATGATTTCTTCATACCCATAATATTCCTCTGTTTAATTTTGCCATTGAGATAATTTAGTTCTAAGATAAGAAAGCACCAAGTATCTATTTGAATGGTTTTCATAGCCTTTGAAAATCTCATTTAGGGTATATTTTAAAATGCACTCAGTCATGTAATTACATCCATGGGTTATGTCTTTTTCCTGCTTGATTCCAATTTGAACTTTGGTGTTCCCATGTATGTCCTTCCCGTAATTTTTAAAAATCACATTTAGGTGCTGCAATTCAGTTTATGTAGCTGTTTAAAAATCTTATAATTAGAAAACACCTTAAAACAAAAACCAAGTATGAGGCCTCTGGTGCTACAAACTGTGCTTCTGGGCTTCATCTAGAGAAACGGCAGAGATGTGTGCCTAAACCTCGAGAGTAAGGTTTCTTACTCCAGAATTTCACCCTTTGAAATATTATGCTCTCCTCTGTCGTCTTCTGTATCAGGACTTTCCTGCCTTACTGATGTGCAGGGAATTTCCTCTCTTATGTTCCCAACATCTGGCTTAGCCCCAGGGACATAGCAAATTCTTAATGTGTGTCAGCTTCTCTACTATTGTAACTCCCAATTCATTTGTCTTTTGCATTCAAATTGTTGGTCTATAGGTCTTCCCATCTTCCTATTTTAATAAAGAGAGATTTGGCGTGAAAACACTCACTTTTTTCTTTGTAAAATTATATTACTTGGAAAAATTTAGCATAAAAATGTACCTATGCACTGATTATTCAGAATTCAAAAATCTAACTTTTGTTATATTTTCATATTTCAAAATATAAGACATAAAACATGACTAATACAAGGAAAGTCCTCTTTGCACCCTCGCGGCCCTATGCCCCCAGGTGATATGCCAATTATATACCAAATTCCCATAATGAGTTATTTTGCTTCCTACTTTGAATTTTAAAAATGCATTTCATTAGCATGTGTGTGTGTGTATGCGTGTGTGTATTGTTTGGAGAAAGATTCTCATCAAACATCAGGTTCTTCCAGAAAAGAAAATGATCTAGCACAATGAAAAAATCTAACAGCAGAAACAACAGGTACTTCATAAAAGCATTGCAATCTTTCTCTTTGGGTGGAGGAGGGGCAAGAAAGGAAAAAGACCAGGATATTTAAAGTCTTGATGCATAATTTATGCGTGGGCTATTTTTTTGCAGGCTGTTGTAATGGCAAAGGAGATGGGAAGGCATCAGCAAAACCAAACGGAAGTAGAGCTTTGATTAATCTCAAAGTCACTCCCCAAGAAAGAAGCCCCATGAATTCCATGGTTTTTCCCTCAACAATTATGGGAAGGTGTAGCTATTTAAAAGTCTTGCAGACTTCCAGAGGAAAAAAAAAAAATCACCATTTCCCCTTCAGAGGCGGTCACCGTAAATGCCAGCATTCTCTCTGGCATTAGTGATCTGCAGTCTCAGAGGAGTGGGAATCTGAAATGCCTTGCTGCAAGAGCTTAAGTTTGACCAGTGCTATACACTAAGTGCACTGTCACATATAATTTCTTGGTGAGGGATAAAAAAAAAATTGTTTGGCAAGGTGAAACAATTAGTCAACAATTTTTTGTGGCTCACAATGCAACACATGAGTTAAAACTGGGCTCCCAAGCAAGGAATAGCTGATGAACCCCTGCTGCGTGCCGGGCAGCACTTAAGGATCTGGCCATTCGGCAGTAAACAAAGTTTCAGTGATGAGCAAGTAAACAACTGTGAGTAACGTAATTCTGGGAAGTGATAGGGTCTACAAAGGTACAAAAATCTGGTAGCATGGTGGAGATTACCTAGGCGAAGAACTTGGCTTCCGCAGGGGCAGACAGAGAAGGCGCGGGGACTACCGGCGGACACCTGCATTATGACAAGGAGAGGTGGGCAAAAAGAAGTGTTCGTGTAGGAGATACCAAGTGCAAAGGCCTTCAGACTAGGATGAGCCTGGCACCTTCTAGGCACTGAGAGCAGACCAGTGCCTCTGGGGCATGCTGGAAGGAGGGGCAGGTGGTAGGAAATAAGGGGAAGGAGGACATGGATACAAACATCTGGATTTTGAGGGTGAAGCATGGAATTTATTTACTACACAACCAGGAGGGGAGAGTGTGAGCATTTGAAATACTTTATATGTAATTTCTTCAAATAGTACCGTTTCCTACCAATGAAAGGGGAGAAGCATAATTGACTGTGTGTCTATTGGACAGTAGTTTCTTGCTTGATTTTCCAAACCACCTTTATTTTCCAGGGTATGATACTGAGGCTCAGTGAGGTTAAGGGACCGCACAAGGCCATAAAGCCAGGGCTGGGATGCACAAGTCTAACAGGTACGAGTCCCTCGCAGACTGGCTATGGCCCAGCGAGGCACTTCCCCGGCACCCAGCTCATGGATGGTGAGCCACTCCATCTTGCATGATTGCATAGCCCTTCCATGTTACGTAAGTGAAACCACACTTACGAAGGCAGAAACGCATGAGCAGTTCCCACGGCATTTGCAAGAACCTCATGCTTCCAGTGCAAATTTTCCTTGTGACAGGATCACTTCGAAAAGATGAAAATTTGAATCATAGTAGTTGTCCAAACAAGTAATGAACCAAACACTGGGCCAAAGACTAAGACAAAGACAAAGAAGACAAAGAAGATATGTCTCTTTAAATATTCACTCACGGAAAAAATAAACATTTGGCCTTAGCTGAAATGACTCCACAAAATGAACAGCGTTAGCAAGCAATTTGACAATCCATTTTGGTGGTTATAAAAATGTTCAGTTCTTTGACCCAAAAGTTTTGCTTCTGGGAACCTAAAAAAATTTAAAAAACTCTAAGAATGTTACTCACACATGAGTATATCATTTATGGTGCAATTATAATGGATGAAAATAAAACAAAATTGAATATTCCCAAACAAGGGCAAATGGAATGTTGCCCATGAAACAGGCTCTTAGTGAATTACTGTGCTGACATTTAAATCAATCCTCATAAAGATGACATAGCTTCATGAAAAATTGCCTAAAATGTAATATTTTACTGAATAATGCAGAATATGAAAGAATGAGCTAACCTTAATAGTACTGTCAAAATTGTGTCAGTACATTGGGAAGGACTACAAATGAACAAGAAAATGGTAAAACCGGTAATCTGTGCCTATGTCACCATTACGAGATTTTTTTTTTCTATTTTTTTCCAACTAAATACAACACATTCCAGCATATAATTTGTTTGGAGGCCTGCTTTCATCTTGGATGTTGGAAATGGCATCCTCACCTTCTAGCCTACCTCTGTCTGCTGGTCATCCTTGCCCTGCACTGTGCGGAAAGGACAGGGTGGGCAGAAGGAAAGGACATCAGGGGTCCTTCTTGCTAGAATCATGGATGGACGCTCCCACCCGTGTCTGGAGACACATACTCCTGAGGTATACAAGGGGCAGGTTCTCATGGCAAAGAGCTGCTGATGGCCTGAAGTGGGAAACCTTCCATTCGCGGCATTTGGAGAAATGAAATTCCACAATGCCAAAAGAATTGTCAGAGAAGATTCACTGAGCCAACAGAAAGGCCATGGGAGAGGTTTGTTTCTTTAACACAGAAGCACCAAAAATAATTGCATTTCCTCTCTTTATCTAGTTCATGGTTATTGGCCCCAGAGGAGTGGATGATAAAAAGCAACAAATAATCCCTAAAGCTCCAAATGCCTCACTTGCAATCTTTAGCAGATTTAGCTTTCTAACGATCTTCCCATTGAAATATCCATGAAAACACATAGACACACACAAATAAAACACTGTAATGGCCCAGGTAATAAAGGATATCGTTGGCAATAGGCCATTTTCTTGTAAAAGTTTCCTAAAGGAACTGTGAAGTGTGGGAAGTTTGCTCGTTCCTCAACATCTCTAAATGAGCGACATGTCAAGGCAAGGGAAAGTGAGAAGGGCTTTACTTCACCCCCAGGTGTGTCCTTACGTTAGAGACTCAGGGTCTGTGCTGCTGAATGGACGTCCTGATGGAACGTGCTCCCCCTCCCCAAGCAGCACCCTGAGCCCTTCCCAGGCATGCGGTCCTCCCACACTCCCTGCCCAGCAGTGCTCTCTAATACATGTTGCACAGGTGACAGCCCCCAGGAATGCCGTGCAGCTGCAGGGGAGAACGTGGAGAGTAACCAGTGCTTCCTGAGAAGCAAGTCAGCAGCAGCGAGGAGGTGACGGGAAGCCCCCCGGCAACAATGTGGTAAAGGGATTTCATACCTCCCCATGCTGCTTCTTGCATATGATTTTTATAATTATCTCACAATAAGTCAACTTTCTAATATCCAGAAGCCATGTGAGAGAAGATTTGGGCCAGCAGCGCTGCCCTAGGTAGGGGCCAATGCGATGTTGCACGTTTGTTAGGAGCCATGTCAAGGACTTGCCCTGAACTCCCGGTAGAGGCTGATTCTGGCAACACCAGGAACACGGTGATAGGAACCACGGGAAACACACACACCCGCGTGCTGGGAAGAGCAGGGCCTGATCAGATCTCTCTTCGTCCAATCTGAAGATGCAAATACAAAGTTAACCCGAGGCTTAGTGGGGGAGTTTCTCTTATGTAGCAGAAGGGAGGATGCTTCCTAGATAGGCAAACAAACACTGAACATGTGAAAATCACTTATACTAAAAGAAAAATTGGGATAATATCTACTCTGGGTTCTCAATAATATACGAGAAGACATGATTTATCAAATTAGGGATTAGGAGGGGAAAGTTACAAAGAAATGTTTAACTTCATGTTAGCATGGCTGGAAAACAGATTACAATGGATCAATCCCTTTAAGACACTAGGAAAAAAGGGTTTCCCACTTAGAATTCTGTACACAGTCATAAAAACATTTTTATCCATGCGAAGTGTTTAAAAACGAGCTCCTCATATACAGTTTTTGAGGAGGGTCCTAGTGCTCTGAAGAGAGGGGTATCATGAAAACTCAGTGTCAGGGATGCCTGGCACCGTGGGTGGTGGGTGGCGTCTTGTCCTGCCTCTGGGTTTACCTACCATGCTTCCCCTTTGGGCTGTATCTCCAGCGGGTGCAACATATCACCAGCAGTTTGCTGCACTATTTCCTACACACTGGCTCTCTGAAAGCTCTGAGAGCTCTAAAAGAGGTGGAGGGAGAACATTTTAGTTTCTTCCGAAAGCAGCAAACCCTTTGCCTGAGCAGCTCCTTGCCACAGACTTCTCCCACCAGTCTGCACACACAGCCGTTATGGGGATGGATCCCGCAGGTTGGTTTGAACTGGTGCAACCCGGGAGCCCAGTGCCCATCCCTAAGTGGCTGCTGGAATAAGTCCACAGAACAGAATTCTTTGTAACAGCGAAGAAAGAATGAAGAACGTTCATAGAAGGGATATGGAAAAATGTCCCCTGCTTATCAATCATGCCTGAGCCCATTGGCACCGCCCTCCTCCTGGGTACCATAGGGCCCCCGGGGAGACCAACTGGAAATCTCTAACAATGTTCTTGTCCTCTGGTTCTGGCTGGAGAAACGGTGGAGGGAAGGAGCAGAGGACAGAGTTTATATCCCTGACCTCTTCCCTGCAAGCGGGCTGGGTCCCATGACTCAGGCTCCTGTGGGGCAGCCCTCTCTGGGTACCCTCTCTGTCTTCTGTCTGGAACCAACTCACTCCATCCCAGGGTGGTGACCATGCCACTGGTAAAGCCCAGGGTCCTCCATCCTCCCTGCATTCCTACCACTACAACTTCATGCCTAATTCTGTGGTTAAACTCTACTCACCATTTGAAGGTGTTATCTGTTTCATACTGTGACCCTAACTGCTATATGTAATAGGATCCCATTCTTACAACAGTAATTTCCATATGCACTCAGTTGTCTGGAAGGAAGAAAGCAAAATAGTGCTAAATTCCAGAAAGTGGATTCAAGAGAAGAAAAAGATGGAACTATGACTTTCACGTGATCTACTCCTGTATTATTTGAATGTTTAGGATGAATATGTTACATTTATTTATTTATTTTTTAAAGATTTTATTCATTTATTTGAGATAGAGAGAGAGCGAGGAAGAGAGCAGGAGCAGGGGAGCAGAGGGAGAGGGAGAGGCAGGCTCCCCGCTGAGCAGGGCACCTGGGGTCATGACCTGAACCAAAGGCCCCCACGCAACTGACAGAGCCACCCAGGTGCCCTTCAATATTTCACATTTAATAAAATAAATTACATATTTATTATATATACTACTAGGTTAAATAGCACAACAGAAACAAAAACAAAAAACCCAAACCAACAAAAAATCATACTTAAATTTCTGATCAGTAGACCCAGAATTCTTGAACCAGAGTCTAGGTACTGAGACAGAGCTTATTTATCATAGTTTATTTCACATCAGCAGGCTTATATAGAGTGATGGGCTTCTGATTTCATTAGAATATGTGTTTCAGAGTATTTTATGGATGTCTCAGGGTATAATGGAGATAACTTTGCAATTGCAGAAATTTATTCAAAATTCCCCAATTAGGCTTGATGAGTGGGACTACTTTATCTCATGATTTAAAGTTTTATTTATATTACATCATATATCAGGATCTTAAGATTTCCGTAACTAACACTTTTATTTCACTTTCTGAAAATTTTTTTTAGCATATTCCGTTACAGCATGATATCTGAGATTTAAAAGTTATTTTTATTCTGTGCCTGTACTTAATTGGTGGGTTTCAGTTTTCCACATGGAAATTTTATTTTGTGTCAGGACTTTGGAATCAGAGGTTGTTGTACTTCAAAATATAGCCCTTCCTTTGGGAGTTGGGGTCATTGTAGTAAAGCCAAGTAGGACACAGTTCAAGCTATTTTCCAGAAAAACCAAAGCATATAAGATTGTGTTTTTTTGACTTTCAAAATTTTACTCCCATGAAATCGATGTATGTGGCAAATTAGATCTTACAATAAGTAAGTTTTCTATGGGGGACAAATTTAATTGATTAAAAAAAAGCTAGATAATTCATTTGAGATGATTTATTCTGAATTTTGTCTCACCTCTACATTTGCTAAGACAAGTATATATGTCCCTACTGGTGGAACATAATGGGAAGGCATAGATCCCATGAGTAAGAATTTGGGTGACAGGAGGTAGCATTCACATGCACAAGATCATAAAACAAGATTTTAAGAACATGTCTCATTCATTCCTTGCTAATTTAACAAGCATGCGCACAATAGTTGACCTGGAGGATATCCAGGTAGAAATAAGAGCTTGTTCTTGAGAAGCTCCAGATCTAATTGAAGTGACAAGACACATCTAGAGGAGGAGGGCTACTGCTTCTGCTGCTGCTTCTTCTGCTTCTTCTTCTTCTTCTTTTTAAAAAGATTTTTATTTATTTATTTGAGAGAGAGAGACACTGGGAGGAAACTGGGAGGAGGGGTAAAAGCAGACTACCCTGCTGAGCAGAGCACCCAATGCAGGGCTCCATCCCAGGACCTTGGGATCATGACCTGAGCCAAAGGCAGATGCTTAACCGACTGAACCACCTAGGCACAGTAGAGGAGTGGGGCTTCTAAACCCAAAGAATGCAGAGACCCCTTTGAAGGAAAAGAAAGCATTTCAGACCCCTCAGGTTGATTTAAAATAGTTTTATTATGTTACCTGCTTAAGTGTAAACAAGTAGAAATATTAAAAGTTTTGATACTTCTTATGGCATTATTCATATAAAAACCAAATTAAATTTGCCAGTAAAAAAGCCCTATAAATTAAAATGAAGTTAACAACACTGATTTAAAATAATAGGAAACATGGTTTTGTAGAAACCACATGGAAACACACAGAATGAACTTGGGCTGCCTTGCTGTGGTTGTCTTCCCCCCCCCCCCAGTTTAGCATTCTCCCATTCTTGTGGGCTGAGTTATGACTCCATTCTTCCACAAGTATTGTGGAATGATCACCCCCATATTTTGCCATCTTACTATCTGACTTCATGCACCTTGAAGGCATCTTTTGCAAATTACATCCGCCTTGTACTCCTTTTTCGACGGATTGTTATTAAGCTAGTATTCAAACAAAAACTTACATTTCTAGAAATGTATCCTTTTTTTTTCTAGGTTGTCCAATTCGTTAGCTTGTAATTTTTCTTTACTTTCTTTTTTTTTTTTAAGATTTTTTGTTTGTTTGTTTGAGACAGACAGAGAGTGAAGAGTAGAGAGGGGCAAAAGGAGAGGGAGGATCAGACTCCCCACTGAGCATGGAGCCTGATGTGGGGCTCTATCCCAGGACCCTGAGATCATGACCTGAATTGAAGGCAGATGCTTAACCAACTGGGCCGCCCAGACCCCCCTGTAATTTTCCATAATAGTCTCATAATCCTTTGTATTTCTGTGATGTTGGTTGTTACTTACCCTCCTTCATTTCTGATTTTATATATTTGAGTCCTCTCTCTGTTTCTTGATGAGTCAAACAAATGGAAAGATATACCATGCTCATTGACTGGCAGAATTAATATTGTTAAAATGTCCACAGTACACAAAACAATCTACAGATTCAATCAATCCTTACCAAACTATTAATAGTATTTTTCATAGAATTAGAACGAATAATCCTAAAATTTGTATGAACCATATAACCTAACCAATCATGAAAAAGAGCAGAGCTGGAGGAACCACAATCCCAGGTTTCAAGACATACTATAAAGCTGTGGTAATCAAAACAGTATGGTCTGGTATAAAAGTAGACAGGTAGATCAATAGAACAGAATAGTGAGCCCAGATATAAACCCACACCAATATGGTCAATTGATCTGTGACAAAGGAGGCAAGAATATACAGTGGGGGAAAAGACAGTCTCTTCAATAAACAGTGTTGGGAAAACTGTATAGCACATGCAAAAGAAGGAAACTGAACCACTTTCTTACACCATACACAAAAATAAACTCACGATGGATTAAAGACCTAAATGTGAGACCTGAAACCATTAAACTCCTGAAAGAAAACATACGCAGCAATCTCTTTGACATTAACCGTAGCAACTCTTTTCTGGATATGTATACTCAGGTGAGGGAAACAAAAGCAAAAATAAACTATTGGGACTTCACCAAAGTAAAAAGCTTTTGCACAGCAAAGGAAACAATCAACAAAACAAAAAAGCAACCTAGTGAATGGGAGAAGATATTTGCAAACGATATATCTGATAAGGGGTTAATATCCAATGTATATAAAGAACTTATACAACTCAACTTCAAAACCACAAACAATCCAATTAAAAATGGGCAAAGAACCCAACTAGACATTTTTCCAGAGGGCAAATGGCCAACAGACACATGAAATGATGCTCAATATCACTAGTCATCAGGGAAATGAAAATCAAAACCACAATGAGATACCACCTCACACCACTCAGAATGGCTAGTAACAAAAAGCCAAGAACTAGCAGGTGTTGGTAAGGATGTGGAGAAAAAGGAACTTGTGCACTGTTAGAGGGAATGTAAATTGGTGCAGCCATGGTGGAAAACAGTGTGGAGGTTCCTCAAAAAATTAGACATAGAATGACCATATAATCTAGTAATTCCATTACTGAGTATTTACCCAAAGAAAATGAAAACATTAATTTGACAAGATATAGGCATCCCTATGTTTATAGCAGCATTATTTACAATACCCATGATATAGAAGTAACCTAAATGTCTATCAATAGATGAATGGATAAAGAAGATGTGATATATATCCAACCATAAAAAAGAATGAGATCTTACCAGTTTTGACAACATCGATATTACCTAAAGGGAATTATGATAAGTGAAATAAGTCAGATAGAGAGAGGCAAATACCACATGATTTCATTTATATTTGGAATCTACAAACACAAAACAAACAAAAACCCAAACAGACTATTAAATACAGAGAACAAACTGGTGTGGGTGGGAGGATGGGTGTAATAGATAAAAGGGACTAAGAGGTACAAACTACCAGTTATAAAATAAATATTATGGAGAGGAAAAGTACAGCATACAGTATATAGTCAATCATACTGTCATAATGTTATATTATGACAGATAGTGACCACATTTATCAGCGTGAGCATTGAGTAATGTATAGAATTGTTGAATCAATATATTGCACTCCTAAAATGGATATAACATTTTAGATAAGTTATATCTAAGGATATAGGATAAGATATCCTAAAATGGATATAAGTGTATGTTAATTATACTTCAATACAAATATCACTGAAATATTTAACCCCTGAGTATGTACCCACTGTCTCCTGCAGGAATCCATAGACCCCCGGTTAGGAAATTCTCACCTATGGAATATAAATTAAAGAAAATATAATAATATGATTCAATAAATAAGCAGTGAGAATGATACGGGAATGGTCAGTGTGATTAGGAAAGCAAAGATCTTGTGGGTGAATTGCTGGAAATGTTTTAAGAAGAATTTAATCACTAACTACTTTTAAAACTTTATTGTCAAAGAAGGCTTTCAAAGAAGAAAAGAAAAATAGTACAGTGATTCTCTATGGTCTGAAATACCGAATTGTGAACACCGCTCTATTTATAAATGGAAGCTTGGTGTGCTGCTCAGAGTCAAATTCCAGTCTGCAAGGCTTTAATTTTTCTAATTCCTCACCAGTAGGAGTTGGGTTGCTATTTCCATTAGGGCCACAGCAGGTCTTTGAGGCCACAGGTTAAAACTCATTAAAGTTCTGGAACACAAGTGCTTCGTTTCTTGTTTTTTAATTGCCAATTTCCACTTCTTTTTTGCCAGTTATTACCCGGAGCCCACATTTTATTTCCAGAATGGTCCTCTGAGTCACCTGTTTTCCAAACACTGGGACATCCCTAAGCAAGAAATGCTATCACATAAAGAACAAGTAAATGTAATCTGACAAATGATTTGCACAACCTAGCATAAAAAATATGCTGTGCCCAATTGTGCTTTTGCTACGACACGTATAATTATGACAACTGGCTGGTAGATACTTCAGTGCATTAAAGAATGTTCATGGAGTTGACTCTGTGTACACATTTATCTGGTTATCTATTTATATGTATTTGCATGCATATGTTTATATACATATATCTATGTATTTATAAAATGCTGATATCAATATTAAGTAACCCTGCAAAAACAAGTTAGGAAAATTAACTATTGACAGGATTTTTTTTTTATGTTATGTTAGTCACCATACAGTACATCATTAGTTTTTTTTTAAATTTTTTTATTATTAACATATAATGTATTATTTGCCCCAGGGTACATGTCTGTGAATCATCAGGCTTACACATTTCACAGCACTTACCATAGCACGTACCCTCCCCAATGTCCATAATCCAGCCACCCTATCCCTACCCCCCCTACCCCCCAGCCACCCTCAGTTTGTTTCGTGA